>CM059976.1:71608030-72208030 GCA_030490835.1 Annona cherimola
TTGATCCTTTTAGAAGCTCTTTGCAATCTCATGTTGTTGAGGCTTTGATATGTGCTCAAGATTGGTTATGTCCATCAGTGAATCTTCAAATGGAAGGAGAAGATTTGTTTGAAATTGCAGCCTATTGAAGGTAATTTGAATCTATAATTATATATTTATAACTTGACTACTTGCAACTAATACTATAACTGATTTCTTCTATTTTACAGCTACTCAAGGTGGTGTAGAATCTAGAACTTCTAGTCGTGCATGAATTTCCACTCAAATGATCTAGGTACTTATATTTTTAATTTGTTTTTATAAGAAATATAACTATATATTCATACTTACTTTGATAATTGTTTATTTCAGGAGGAAAACCACACATATTAGTCGCAAAGAGGGCATAAGATTTGATTTGAAGAGAAAAATTGTGTTAGAATTTTTAATGAGTTAGGTTGTGGACATTTTATTTAAAATAGATTATTTGGATATGATTATGTTTCATAAGATATGTATTTGGATATGTTTATGAGAGTGTATTTCATTCATGTTGTTTGAATATTTAAATAACATTGTGTGGAGTTTGGAAATATGTTTGACTATTTGGTTGTGGAATGTTGTTTGAATTTATTTGGTTTGGAAATATATTTGGTTAATTAGTTGTGAAATTGTGTTTCGATTATTTGGTTATATTGCATTATAAATAGGTTGTTTAAATATTTGCTTGCATTGGTGATTTGGAATAACCGAACAGATCAATTGGAAAATTGAGATGTTTGTAGTTTTGATTGGAAGCCAACTAAGAAGGCAAATAAGACTATGATATTCGTTTTTTCATTTTTGTATAATTTACTGCAATATTTTTACTTGGCTTTCACTATTTTACTCACAGAGGACATCGATTGTTTAAAGAATACAAAAGCAAAAAAATGAATCAATTACTAAACTTATCCTCCACTTTTGAGGTATATAGAACCTTTATTAGTATTTATTATTTTTATAATTATTATTGCTTTTGTTATTTAGAAATTTGGATGAACAAAAGCTTAACTAGCGTTGATAATATGTGTAATCTATTAGCTCGATTTCTAACCCGAACCAAACCGATTTGAGGTGGGTTGAAATAGGGTTGGGTTAAGGTGTGAAAAGTAGGGGTTGAAAGTTAAGTTAAGTTGAGATTTTATAAGGTGGGTTAGGGTTGTATTTGTCCCCATCAGAGTCAATCCTACCCGATTTACACCCATAATTCCTTGCCCATTGGAATTTCAAAGCGCATTAGGCATCCACCGTTCAGCTGCTCATTGATTATCTTGTCCGTTAATTCAAAGTTTCAATCAGTAGGAATATAACGTTTTTAACCTAGTTACAATATTTACAAACGTGAAATAACCGTGAAATCCCCTTTTAAAACAAAAAATTCAAAAATAACCGTGAAATCCTTTTTTATTAGGAGCCCGATTTATGCGGTCTGGACTACATCATCCTGTCTCTGCGCCTTGAATCGTGCCTGTTAACAGCACGGGACGATAGTGCGTGTTCGAATCAAAATTTAGGGGATTTTTATAGGTAAGCCCCTGCGTTCTCAACAGAAACAAAAAGACCTATCGTTCCCCCCAATCCCCCGTCCTCTCTCCTTTCTCCTATCCTTCTCACGGCCGTAATTTCCAATGAAAATAGGCTTTTCTCTTTCAATCCATGAATTCCAGCGAGTATGTGCAGATCCAAGTCTGTGCACATATCCCTAATACTTGTTAGAAAAAAAGTGAAATAAGATAGATCTTTCATACGAACCAAACTTTAAGAAAAATTAGAATTCAACAAAAAGAAACTAGATCAATCCAGAAATCTTAAAATATAGCAAAAAAAGACTTACTTTGTAGAAATCTAAATCATACCATCTAAATCATCAAGGTCTTGGGCATTCTTTTATTTTCATAAGAACTCTGAAATATAAAGAGGAAGTTTAAGACTAATAATAAATTACAAATCATTAGATAAAGTTTTAAAAATAAATAACATATCTGATTTCAAACAAAAATGGCTTACTTATAGAATAATAAATACAATATTCTATGTAAAATTTGATATGAAATTATGATTCTGGCAAATACAAAATCGAAAAAAAGATAAGTATAAAACAATATTTACGACTTCATTTGAACTTAAAAATGTACCATTAGAATCTTTAAAAATTATGAATGATATTTTAAATCTTTACATAGAATTTTCAATTATTAGAAATGATATTTTAATCATCTCTGATACTATCGAACAGTACCTTAAATACTTAAACAACATTCTAAAGGTAATCCATAAATGGATTAGTTGTGTAAAAAAATAAAATATTTGTTACTTCAGACAAAAATTAGAATTTTAGAAAATAAAATTAACCAAAATACAATTACACCCATACAAAGATTATTAGAATTTGAAAATAAATTTTTAAATAAAATAACAAACATAGCTCAACTATAAAAATTCTTAAGAGTCCTTAATTATGTTTCTAACTTTTACCCAAGTTCAAGAACAGTATGCAAACCATCATACTAAAGACTTAGAAAAACGCAACCCCCAAGAATGGACTGACTAATACATTAAAATTATTCAACAAGTAAAAAGCTAATTAACAACCTTATCCATATTAGCTTTAGCAAACCTTATAACTAAGAAAATAGTAGCAACTAATGCCTTTAATATAAGTTGTAGAGGTATCCATAAAAAAAGTTAAAAATAACAAATAAAAAGTTGCTCAGTATCACTCAATAATATGGAATGATACACAACAAAATTTCCAAACAATTAAAAAGAAAATCTTATGCAGTTTTTGTGCATTAAAAATTTTTAATATGATTTATTTAATAAAAAAATTTTAGTTCGTGTTGATTGCTAAGAAGTTAAATATGTCTTATAAAAGGATATTCAAAACCTTGTTTCTTAATGAATATTTGCAAGATGATAAGAACTTTTGTCTATTTTTATTTTGAAATTAAGTTCATAAAAGAATCTTCAAACTCTAACATGAATTTTCTATTTCTCCAGAGAACAAGAACTACATTTGAGAGCATCCATGACACCCCAAAATAGACAAACTAAAAATCAAACCTCAAACGCCTAGTCTTATAACCAATATTCAATAATCATGGTTCAAACACCTCAACAAATTAAACCAATTAATTTCAACTTAGTTGATGAATAAACAACTCTTGCACTTATTCAAAAAAGACCTAAGCCTAAACAACTTGAGCCTTTCAAGTCTATATGACTTAGGCTCACACAGGGATTTACCTTCACTTTCCAAATTCAAATACAAATAAAGAAACTCAACCTCATCCAACTTTTCCAAAGTCAAATAAAAATATATTACCAAAAAAAGTTCTCTATTACCACTCCTTTACTTGAGCCCAACTTTCAAACTTCAAAAGACTCAACTCAAGTTGCGAAGAAATTATTCCTAAAAATTCATCATGATAGGCTTATAGATCACCTCAAAACTCAAAAGTTCTATGAACTTTTCCTTATGAACACCTAGTCAATCTCTAAAACTACGATAAAAAAAAAACCTTGCTTATCAATTCAATCCTCAAAGTTTACACACCGAGATTATCAACAGGCTTACAAATTCCTTCACAATTTCATTAAATGTAGTTAAAAGCAGCATTTGAAATCCATGCATGAAAATAGAATAGTTAATTTAAGAAACCAGATTTTTGTAATTCAATCCAGATGTTCTAGGATTAAGCTATAACATTAACTTAAAATATGAAAGATGATCCACCAAATCTAAGATTTATAGGTAAGCATACCATTGGCAATAAGGACATAATTGAAGAATGAGTGTAAGATGCGTTGGCATCTAACAAAGAAATATTTGTTAGGTTTATCATCTTTGTTGATTATATTGTTGTCAAAAAATGAAAATTAGATAGGTTTAAGAGAAGATCGGTTTTGATGTAGTGGTGAATGACTAAGACAACAAGTAGGGAGGCCCAAACTTAGGTCAGGTTGAGCCCAAACTCGGCCCAACAAACCTGAATTCTAATTGTGCTGGATTACAATCCAAACCCGAGAATCCGGATTTGTAAATATGATAAGGTTATATTTCAGTGAACCTGAGCCCAATTTCTCATTTTATATTTATTACAAAATATATTACGTATGTAATATCTAAACAACATTTTTTTTGAAAGAAAGAGTATATTTCATTATTCACAAAAAGAATCCATGTATAAGGAATTTACGATGTGGTCTGGTGGTTGTCCCTACCAAGACCATTCATTTTTACACATGGATAAAGAAGACTTTGCCAAAAAAAGTGCTGGCCCATTTCCAATTCTCCAGACATCGAGGAATTTTAATTGTCTTAAGCAAGATACATAAAGTAAAATATTTTGGATGATTTCCACTACTGGTGAAAGAACTGGGCATTTCTTTTTTAGACATTTTACCAATAGGAGAGAATCACTTTTAATTTCTATCAATTCCACATGCAAAATTTTTCCTCCTTCAATGCTGACGTTGCACGCCAATGCCTCCAATGACAACTTGTCAGTGCATCCCTCCTTTCTCTAGCATTTAACTGCAATAAAAAGCCATTGTTGTCCGCAATAATTGTTCGAAAGTCTATTTGTTTTGCCTCGACATAGATGCTACCTTCAGCATTGATTTTAAGAAAGTTAACCATTGGCTTTACCCATCTAGGAACTAGGTCATTTAGAGGGATACCAAGACGTACAATGTGTTGAGCAAATATGAGCCAATCATTGAAACTTTTAAAGATAAGCTAATCATTGAAACTTCTAAAGATGTGCTAATCATTGAAACTTCTACACTAGGATAGGAAATTAGTAATACTAGAAGAATCACCCGATAATCTGTTTTGGTTCCTTACAAAACTAAGTGCACCAATAGAAAAGAATGACAAGAGATAGTACCTCTGAGATTTTTTCCCACTAACCTTCTAATAATGCCTCTTATGGCATTTATTGGCATCCATATGCTCCAGTCTGGGATAATAAGTCTCCATTGCAATCTGATTGCTGCACAATTACAAAAAAGGTACCTTGAATCTTCAGCCTTGACCTTACATAAATCACATAATTCGGTTGACAGCCACTCCCTAACGAATGAGGTTTCTTTTTTTTGGAATGACATATGTGTATAACCTCAACTTAAAGACTTTGATCTTGTTTGGAATTGAAAGTTGTCATAGTTGTATAAAGATGAGCTTTTCCCGATTCAAGTGGGCCACTGCTCTCACCAATGTTCCTACAAAAAATAGATTGTTAGGTGTTAAGAGTTGATACGGAGACTTGATAAAGAAGACGCCATTTGTCTTTGCATTCTAGTACCACTCATTCATCCTATTTTCCTTAAGTGCCAAAGAGTGGCTAATGGATCTTCCAACTCGATTCCCCTGCAACTGATATGATCTTATCCCTGTCATAGCCTCTTATTCTTTTGTCAAAAAAGTTATTGACTCTCTCCTCATTAGAAATATCCTTAGATAGTGGACCACATTTGGAGATTTGATTCTTGACCCAATTATCATAGGAAAAAATATACACTTTTACTGCTTTGCAAATCCCTTTTTGCCTTGAGGAAGCTTCTCCAGACAAATGAATCTCTAGGCCTCACTTTGCAATCCCAAAAACTACACTTTCTTAGATATTTTGCAGTGAGGGCCCTAGAACATAGTGATTCCGAGTTAGTTATAATTTGCCATACTTTTTTTGGAAGTAGTACCAAGTTAAAAAAAGGACAAGATCCCTAAATTCCATCCCCCAATTGCCTTTGGTTTGCTCATTTCTTTCCATGCAACCCAACTAATCTTTCTATTTCATTTTTACCCAATCAGAACCTACTTAACATGTTATTCGTCTAGTTGCAAAACCCCTTTAGGAGAAGAAACATACTAATTGAATAACATGAGATTGCTTGGGTCACTGGCTTTATTAGAATTTCCTTGCTTTCTATGGATAGTAATTTCTCCTTCTAGTCTTAAATCCGTTTCAAAATTCGTTCTTTCAAGTTCCTGAAAACTACTTTCTTAGACCGACTAAGACAAATTAGGATCCACAAGTATGTGCCAAAAGCATAATCTCTCACCCCCATTCTGGATAGAAAGGCTCTTTGGTATCCTAATGTGAAACCCTAACCCAAGTAAGCCATATGTATGCATTGAACATGTATTTGATGATTATTTATGAATCATGGAATTATGAAGGTATTTTATGACTTTTGCTAATTATGGCAATTAGGGTTATGGGTTAGCATTAATGATGTGATTAAGCATTTTGAGCCCAAATGAGATAATGGGTTTGGAATGAATTATTTGTGATTTAAGTGTGCAATAATATCATGAAAAATCATTTTTCGTGATTTAAAATGAATTATGGAAATAAAGATGGAAATTGTCAAGTGTGAAGGAAAATATTAGAAAATTCATAACTCAACGCCTAAAAGGCGGATTCAAGCGAAATTTGAGATGAAATTGTTAATATTAGGCTTGGTATTATGGAATGAAAAGATCATGAAAATTCTTGATGAAATGAGAATTATGAATTTTTAAGCATATGTTCATTTCAACCGTTAACTTCAAACGGCTATATCGGGAGCTAGAAAACTCGGATTGAGATGAAATTTGAAACGGTTGAATAAAATTATGAGATGTTTATGTTGAATGGATTGGATTAAGGGAATAATGATAGGATTAGGGTGCTAATTAATTATTTGTATTCCCAAATCCAAAAGATATATTCAAGTGGTCATAACTCGACGTAGAAACGTCGGATTGAGATGAAATTTGAAACGATGGAATAAAATTATGAAATCTATGAGATGAATGGAATGGATTAAGCTAATTATCATGAGAAATGGCTTTCTTGGAGAGCAAGTGACAAGTTGCTTAAGGGCTAAGCAAAGAAAGGCAATTGTGGACAAGTGGATGGTTGTGATTAAAGTTGCCTTTTTGACTTTTGAAAAATGGTAAAAACCCATTTTACTTGGCTGTAATTGTGCCAACACATAAGGTAGATAAGGGTGCATTTAAGTGTGTGGAATTGCAGCACAAGTGGGGCCCACAAAGCTGGAAAATCCAGCTACACAAGGGTGATCGTGCATTGGGGAGAGAGAGAGAGAGAGAGTTCTTGGAAATTTCCAAGGGCTGGAAATTCCTTCCCCAAGCAACAGCAGCTCACGTCCCCAACCTGGCCAGCAAGGAGGAAGGAAAATAGGAGAAAAAGAAGGAGAAAAAGAATGGGAGATTAGAGGAGAAGAGTAGCTCATGTGATTAGGGTTTGGAGAGCATCAAACCAAGTAAGTACATGGGTTAATTTGATTTGGTTATCTTGAGTTCTTGAACTCCAAAGTTCTAAATATGATGTTTCAACATGCTTTAAAGTGATGATTCAACAAGCATTTGAATGAATATGGAATGGGTTTTAGCTTGCATGCATGAAACTCCATGATTTAGATGATGGAAAGTGAAGTTTTGAATGATATATGATGTTGTAAAATAAATTATGGTCGGAACAGTAAATGGATGATTTTTATCATGAAAAGTTTTGATAAAAATCCTCATGCTATGATTAAGGAACGACCAAATTTTCAGCTTAAAAGGATATGTATGTTGGAAATTAAAAATCCGTGAATATTAGCCCAAACAGGGTAAAACGGGTTACAGGATCAGCTGTAGAAAAGGATTTTAATAATTTTTCTACAAGGGTTTTCGGGATGAAAATTTTACAGGACGTACAAGACATATTGGGGATAACAGGAAAAATTTAAAAATGAGGTTTTTATGGGTGTAAATAAACCCCATAAATAACGTCATTCAGGCTGACTGGAAATGGAGTTTACTGTTCAGCAAGGTAAAAATCCCCAAATAAATATGTAATGTTAATATTTCGTGCTGAAACTATCATGAAAGTTAATTGATGAAGTTATTAAGGTATGGTAGAAATTTCAGATCAAAAATACTTGATTTGGTATTAATTCAAGATTTTAAGATTTCAGCACGCCTGATTTCAGCATATGGGGTTAGTTTGAGAAAGAAATCAAAAAGAAATATGAAACGTGTGTAGAAATGATCCAAATTGAGTTATGTGTTAAATAATTAAATATGGATCAAGAAAAGTGAGATTATATGCTGAAATTTCGGATTTATATAATGACCTAAGGTTATGTGTCAAAGGACACGTTAAACGGGTTAAAAGTGGGTTCCAAACTAACTGTTTTGGAAACCTATGGAAAATGGATCTAAACCTCATAAAAATACCTTAAGTAAAGTGGTATTAAAGGGTAATTAACACGCTGGAAAATGGGTTAAATTTCTGAGTTAGGAAATTTTATGAAATGCATTGTGTTTAAGTGCTAAATGAGCTTATGTGAAGGGATAATGATAAACGGGTGATGAATGATTTATGAAAAATGATTTTATGCAAAAAATGCATGAAAATGAGATGAAATCCATGTTTATGGATCTGTTTGGAATTACATGTTATTAATCCAAAAGTTTGGATTTGAATTATGAAGTTTAGGCAATGCTATGTACGTAGAAGAAACACCCGTATGTGTATTTTTGGAAAAAAATGGGAAAAATTGCAAAGTAAGCTTAATAAAGCTATAAATGATATTGGAATGAATACCCTAATTTTATGGTTATGTGCATGTTATATGTATAGGCTATGATGTGTGATAGCCAAATGTGTGAAAACGGTGCTAATATATGCAAATTAAGCCATATATGTGTATGATGAAGTATGAAGGATATATGCTAATGAAAATGGGTTGGAAAACTAAATGGAATGCAATGACAAGAAATGTATGAAAAACCATATTATGTTCATGTAGGCAAGGAAAAGAATGGAAGGAAAAGGGATTATGGCGATCTCAGGTAAGCAAGCAAACTTTCTAAAATGCATTTTCTTTCTATGTGATTGATATGATTGAAATGTCTATGTTTATGCTTATGTTTTAACGAATGGGCAAGCACAAGTTTTGAATATGACAGCTTTAATGCAAAGCCATAAGATTTGAAAAATGATGACTTTAATGAAAAGTCTTAAGGTTTGCTTCATGGGAAGCAAGCGACACTTCTTAAGATAAATAATTTATCCTAAGTGTTGCCAAGGATGGGAATGCTTCATGTTAATGGAATTGAGAAATTTTGCTTAAGAGTAAGCAAGTTCTCTATGCTAATGTTTTAAGGACTTCATGTTTGATATCGATGGTTTTAAGAATTTGCTTTTGAGGAAGCAAGTTCTATATGATATTGTTCAACAGCATTTTATAAGAAAAAGAGAATTTTATCCTTTTTCACAAAATATGTTTGGTAAATGAGTTTTGAGTTATTTCTACAATAACTCGCGATAAACAATGATGAAAAAGATTTGTTTTACTAGGTCAAGATAATTCAATATTAAATTACGTTTTGGACATAGTCCACATGTTTTGAAATGATATTTGAACAGTTTTGGTTTCCTTTGGATAAGGAAATCTATGTTGAAAATGTTGGAAAAATGTTTCTACGGATGTGTTGAAAGGGATTTATGGATGACCAACCTCCTATGATTGATTTCATAAAATGGTTTAATTTCAGGTTGCTTGATGGCATGCAAAAGACTATGCAATTTTCCTCTATGTAAAAATGATTAATATGTGGACAATTATTAAATGTTTAGGTGAAGGACAAGGGGATAGCGTAATTGCATAACTTTTGTAAACAAAAGATTCTGAAATAGAAACCAAGAAAATATTAGAGGAAAATATGATTTATTTATGAAAATTCAAAGGATTTGAAATTCTTTTATTAAAAGGATTTTAAGATGTATGGTTTCTCAAACGTTTCAAATGTTTATCAAAATATTTTACTCAAAACTTTTCTAAAGGAATTTAAGGAAGGTCATCCTAAAACTGGATTTCAAATAACAACTTGTTAAAGTGGGTGCGCTCGCTTACAAGTTGACACGGACTGCGGTCTGTGATATGTTTTTGAAAATAATTGTTAAATATAGACTTCGGTCTATGATTTTTGTGCATATGGATGCAGGCTGCGGTCTGTGATCCCGGTTTAAAAGAACATGGGTTGCGGCCTGTGGTTCTTCAAACCAAAACGGACTGCGGTTCGTTAGGATAACGTACGGTGCACCGGTACAAGGAATAGGCTGGTTGTAGAGTACGGTTGGGATGACCGGGGCCCACTCTACATAAGGTCAAGTCGCTAAGGGATGGCAGGAGTGCCAGCGGCGCCCTCCCTGAGATGGGAGCAGGATAAGTGAACAGCCGCCTGGCTAGCGTGCTGTTAAGGATTCTCTTCCAAAAGGTAGCATGATCACTTGCTAAGTGTCACTACTGGATGGAGAGAAATGCATTTGCTTATGTTTTATTTCTGAAAAGCCCAAAGATTGGGTTATGAAAATATGATTTTATGAAAGTATCCTAAAGGGATTTTTATGAAATGGTTACCCTAAAAGAAAGGGGGTTTTACACAAAGTGTAAATAACAAGAATTAAACGAAATGTGTTTATGCAAATGCATTCATGAAAATGGTTTTCCTTGTTTGCTATAAACAAGCCCCAAGACGGGGAATTATGAAAAGGATTTATGTTTATTTCTAAAAGAGCCTAAATAAAGAATGTTTTTGGACATGAGAATGTCCTTTGCCGAGAAAGGCTTATGTGATTGATGTTTAAGGACATATGAATGTCCATTGCCAATAAGGTTATGTAAATGATGTTTTGAGACATGAAATGTCTCTTGATTTTATGATGGCTTATGCGAATGACGTTTTGAGACATGAAATGTCTCTTGGTTTTATGATGGCTTATGTGAATGATGTTTTGAGACATGAAATGTCTCTTGGCTAAAGGATTTTATGAGGGCTTATTTTAATGATGTTTTGAGACATAAAATGTCTCTTGGCTAAGGAATTTTATGATGGTTTATGTTAATGATGTTTTGAGACATGAGATGTCTCCGTTGCCTAAGTATTTATGTTGTTTTGGACGAAAAATGTCCACTGGCAACCGAATGATTTCATGTAATGGCTATGAACATTAAAAATGTTCATATAAGATTAATGGAAACTCATCATTAAAGGTAAAATATATATGTTTTGCCTAAACAAGCCCAGGCGCGGCTTGTAAATGATTTTAAGAATGAATGCTTTATGAAAGCATTCAAGGACATGAAATTGTCCTTATAATAAAGGATTTCATGATGGTATTTTAGGACATACGCATGTCCTCAGGAACAAGGTATTCCCAATGTTTATGAAAAAGGTTTTTTAAGAAGCCTTGCCCTAAAATGCTTGCTTACTGAGTTGTCACTCACGTTTTGTTTTCCAAACCCTTAGACAGGTACTGAGGAGACTCAGAAGGTTGCGAACCTCAGACGTGGAGGAAGGTACATGATGATAGCCTTGAAGGCTATGAGGAATGGAAAAGCATAAATATGCTAAGGTAAGCTAATGTGTATGTGAACTTAATGAGAATATTAAGTTCTAAAAATGATTCAATGGTTGAATGTATGAATGTAAATTATGATGCCTAAGTTAAGGAAACTTTCACGGCAGGAAGGCATGAAAAGATACTAGGTGTTTATGTATATCCGAACTTAGCTAGAGTTCTAAGTTCCATGTGAATTAATGACTGAATGTATGAAAGTATGATTTATTCAATGATTCAGTGTATAACGACAGGCATATAAAGGTGCTATGAATGAAATGATGAATTTTATTACAAGTGAAATGTCACAATGTGTGATGATTGTCATGTCAAGATTATGAATGATGACAGATGAATAATCGAAAAAAAAATTTGGACGTATTCCAATTAAAAACCCGCCGCGTGATCAGGGCAACAATCCTGATTCACATTTACCAATCGATAGATCTTGAGGTAAGGAAGTGACGTCTCGGTTCGGGGCGCCACAGAGCTTGGTATCAGAGCAAGGATTGGTAAACAGGCGTGGTAAGGAGAAAATAAAGGATGATGAAAGGATAGGTCTGATGTCACAAAGTTGGTATCAGAATATGGATTGGTAATAGGCATGGAAAGCAAAGGCTTGATATCACAAAGATGATATTTTAGAAAAGATTGATGGAAAAATATAGAAGAAAAATGAAAAATGATGCAAGAAATAGATTGAGACTATAAGACACATACGATATGTATTGTCTTATATTGTGTGTCGTTGTGACACAAGTATATGGTTAATTAAGGAAATGTAGCTGGTCGCTATGTTTCATGAAATAGATGGTATACGAAGGAAAAATGATATGAGGTCAGATGAAATGAAACAGGATGCAGGAGAATTTAAGGAAAGACAAAGGATAGAAGGGAAGTAGAACAGCTGATGGGTTATGGGACTCTACATAGAAACCCCCCATAGCTAAGGTTGACCACACCTTACTTAAGGTAGACTATACTTTGCTTAAGATAGCACATGATTGTGCTATATGATACATATGTTTAAGGTACAGTGTCATGGTGACATATGGAAGGCACCAAGGTGCCAACTTTCTAAGTGATTGTTGGTTTAGAGTTTATAGTTATGATAAAATGACAGATTATGCAAATATAATCTGTATGTGTAGGGAAAAGCAACCTTACACTATGAAATGTGCAGGCAGAAATGAGAAAAGTAAGAAAAAAGGGAGTTTCTTTTAACTCCTAATGTATAATGTTTGCTGTTATGGAAATATGAATGCATTTGATTTTTATTCAAGTGCTAAGTGTATATGAAAAAGGAAAGATCATTGATCTTTCTAGATTATGTTATTGACTACGTATGATGATTTTATGATCAGAAATGATCATGTTGACTATGTGTGATATGAATGAAAATTATAATGAGAAATGTTATTGCCATAATGTTATGTGCTGCATTCTACTAAATGCTTATCGCCTTTGTTTTGAACAAGGGATAGGCAGTTACTGATATGAGTCAACAGGAAAGAAGAGAAGCTAATAGCAAATCTAAATGACCAGGACAAGTGAGTCCATAAGCTCATTAACAACGGGTAACTATAAACCCTAAGTCTAAGGATTTGAGGTGTTACTGCTAAGAGTAATATCTCACGGGTAGAAAGAGGAAAGAATAACTGCAACTTTAGAAAGAGCAGTGCAAGTAGGCCGCCCAAGATTGTGTGGCTTAGATAGAAAGAATAATACAGGGCCTTTGGAAAAATACCCAACAGGACCAATTAGAAGCAGGTGGAAAAGATAAAATGGTATAGGTAATAAATTTTTACCTAGTACCCAAACCCTTAAAGGTTGATAATGATAAGGTAGAAGTAAATGGGAAGGTTATTGATGCCTTTCTAGCTCGGTATCCACCAGTTCTCAGGTGAATTAGATTTTATTCAGACTGAGTAATGGATGAGTGAACCTAAGAACATGTTCAAGGTTTGAACATGTAGTTAAATGAAATGTCCAAGCATTGATTGGCAATGCTTACAAGAAATAGGAAACCCTAAATGGCTATTATGCCATAATCAAAGAAGGTAATCTAGAAGAATTTGTTAAGAAATGTCTTCCAATAGAACATCAGGATATACCACATGTTGGTAATTAACATGTATAGTCAGGACAAGGATAACTTTCCACTGAAAATTAAAGAACCTGGTGTAAGAAAAGAAATGAATAAGAAAGGTTAACTTAACTGATAGTTATAACTGATAGAAAATCTCTGCAAATTATTGCAGAAAGGTGTAGCAAACTATGCCTAGTTAACATGCATAGAAGGAAAAGGAGATTACATATATGATACCACAAAAGTTGATATCTATCATAGCAAGAGATGGTAGAAAAATGAAAAGAAGAATGAAGGCAATAATGATTGCCGGAAGGCTCCTCAATCCCAATGTGATTGAAAGATAGATACGAGAGAAATGATTTCTCTATGATATCTATAAGAAATGAGGTTAGGAAAGTCTAAAAATGATAAGGACGCTTACTAGTTTATGGAAACTAGAAAGGGAACTGAAGAAGAAAATATTTTAGACTGGTTAATACCGGTATTCCTAATGGATAGTCTACGATGGTAAAATCTAATGGTAGACATTATGAGAGGAGGAGGAATGGATAACTTGGCAAAAGTGACTTTTGTTAAGATATGTATGTAATTTCATTATGAAACTCCATACGAGAGCAACTTTTGCTCTATATGAGAGCGACTTTTGCTCTATATTATAGAATGAATATATTAGGTATAATGATATGTGAAAATGATTGCTATCGATTTTTATAAATGAATGGGTTAACAAAGGTTTCTTTGCTAAAATGTATATGAAGTTGTATGTGAGAGCATGTTTGCTCTTTTGCTATGGAAATGAAGATATTCATATTATATGAATTGTATGTATAACAAGGGAAATGATTGCCATAGATCTTTATTTGATATGTTGAAATGGGTAACTTAAGACTTACCCTATGATACGATGAGAAATGATGCAATTCTCCATGTATAAGTGAAAACAGTGACAAATGACACAAATGAAGGGCAAATGTCAATGAAAAACCCATGTGTGAACATGGAATAATAGAGACAAGTGATGGGTCTGTTAGACCAAGGCTAAAAAAAGCTACTAAGACAGAGTAGCGCAGTGGAAGCGTAATGAGCCATTGGAATATTAGAAATGATAATAAGTTAATAAGTTATATAAGTCATACCCCAATTTATGGAATGTAATAGGTTTCGGGACGAAACCTGTTATAAGGGGGGGAGGATTGTGAAACCCTAACCCAAGTAAGCCATATGTATGCATTGAACATGTATTTGATGATTATTTATGAATCATGGAATTATGAAGGTATTTTATGACTTTTGCTAATTATGGCAATTAGGGTTATGGGTTAGCATTAATGATGTGATTAAGCATTTTGAGCCCAAATGAGATAATGGGTTTGGAATGAATTATTTGTGATTTAAGTGTGCAATAATATCATGAAAAATCATTTTTCGTGATTTAAAATGAATTATGGAAATAAAGATGGAAATTGTCAAGTGTGAAGGAAAATATTAGAAAATTCATAACTCAACGCCTAAAAGGCAGATTCAAGCGAAATTTGAGATGAAAATTGTTAATATTAGGCTTGGTATTATGGAATGAAAAGATCATGAAAATTCTTGATGAAATGAGAATTATGAATTTTTAAGCATATGTTCATTTCAACCGTTAACTTCAAACGGCTATATCGGGAGCTAGAAAACTCGGATTGAGATGAAATTTGAAACGGTTGAATAAAATTATGAGATGTTTATGTTGAATGGATTGGATTAAGGGAATAATGATAGGATTAGGGTGCTAATTAATTATTTGTATTCCCAAATCCAAAAGATATATTCAAGTGGTCATAACTCGACGTAGAAACGTCGGATTGAGATGAAATTTGAAACGATGGAATAAAATTATGAAATCTATGAGATGAATGGAATGGATTAAGCTAATTATCATGAGAAATGGCTTTCTTGGAGAGCAAGTAACAAGTTGCTTAAGGGCTAAGCAAAGAAAGGCAATTGTGGACAAGTGGATGGTTGTGATTAAAGTTGCCTTTTTGACTTTTGAAAAATGGTAAAAACCCATTTTACTTGGCTGTAATTGTGCCAACACATAAGGTAGATAAGGGTGCATTTAAGTGTGTGGAATTGCAGCACAAGTGGGGCCCACAAAGCTGGAAAATCCAGCTACACAAGGGTGATCGTGCATTGGGGAGAGAGAGAGAGAGAGAGAGTTCTTGGAAATTTCCAAGGGCTGGAAATTCCTTCCCCAAGCAACAGCAGCTCACGTCCCCAACCTGGCCAGCAAGGAGGAAGGAAAATAGGAGAAAAAGAAGGAGAAAAAGAATGGGAGATTAGAGGAGAAGAGTAGCTCATGTGATTAGGGTTTGGAGAGCATCAAACCAAGTAAGTACATGGGTTAATTTGATTTGGTTATCTTGAGTTCTTGAACTCCAAAGTTCTAAATATGATGTTTCAACATGCTTTAAAGTGATGATTCAACAAGCATTTGAATGAATATGGAATGGGTTTTAGCTTGCATGCATGAAACTCCATGATTTAGATGATGGAAAGTGAAGTTTTGAATGATATATGATGTTGTAAAATAAATTATGGTCGGAACAGTAAATGGATGATTTTTATCATGAAAAGTTTTGATAAAAATCCTCATGCTATGATTAAGGAACGACCAAATTTTCAGCTTAAAAGGATATGTATGTTGGAAATTAAAAATCCGTGAATATTAGCCCAAACAGGGTAAAACGGGTTACAGGATCAGCTGTAGAAAAGGATTTTTAATAATTTTTCTACAAGGGTTTTCGGGCTGAAAATTTTACAGGACGTACAAGACATATTGGGGATAACAGGAAAAATTTAAAAATGAGGTTTTTATGGGTGTAAATAAACCCCATAAATAACGTCATTCAGGCTGACTGGAAATGGAGTTTACTGTTCAGCAAGGTAAAAATCCCCAAATAAATATGTAATGTTAATATTTCGTGCTGAAACTATCATGAAAGTTAATTGATGAAGTTATTAAGGTATGGTAGAAATTTCAGATCAAAAATACTTGATTTGGTATTAATTCAAGATTTTAAGATTTCAGCACGCCTGATTTCAGCATATGGGGTTAGTTTGAGAAAGAAATCAAAAAGAAATATGAAACGTGTGTAGAAATGATCCAAATTGAGTTATGTGTTAAATAATTAAATATGGATCAAGAAAAGTGAGATTATATGCTGAAATTTCGGATTTATATAATGACCTAAGGTTATGTGTCAAAGGACACGTTAAACGGGTTAAAAGTGGGTTCCAAACTAACTGTTTTGGAAACCTATGGAAAATGGATCTAAACCTCATAAAAATACCTTAAGTAAAGTGGTATTAAAGGGTAATTAACCCGCTGGAAAATGGGTTAAATTTCTGAGTTAGGAAATTTTATGAAATGCATTGTGTTTAAGTGCTAAATGAGCTTATGTGAAGGGATAATGATAAACGGGTGATGAATGATTTATGAAAAATGATTTTATGCAAAAAATGCATGAAAATGAGATGAAATCCATGTTTATGGATCTGTTTGGAATTACATGTTATTAATCCAAAAGTTTGGATTTGAATTATGAAGTTTAGGCAATGCTATGTACGTAGAAGAAACACCCGTATGTGTATTTTTGGAAAAAAATGGGAAAAATTGCAAAGTAAGCTTAATAAAGCTATAAATGATGCATATGGAATGGATACCCTAATTTTAGGGTTATGTGCATGTTATATGTATAGGCTATGATGTGTGATAGCCAAATGTGTGAAAACGGTGCTAATATATGCAAATTAAGCCATATATGTGTATGATGAATTATGAAGGATATATGCTAATGAAAATGGGTTGGAAAACTAAATGGAATGCAATGACAAGAAATGTATGAAAAACCATATTATGTTCATGTAAGCAAGGAAAAGAATGGACGGAAAAGGGATTATGGCGATCTCAGGTAAGCAAGCAAACTTTCTAAAATGCATTTTCTTTCTATGTGATTGATATGATTGAAATGTCTATGTTTATGCTTATGTTTTTACGAATGGGCAAGCACAAGTTTTGAATATGACAGCTTTAATGCAAAGCCATAAGATTTGAAAAATGATGACTTTAATGAAAAGTCTTAAGGTTTGCTTCATGGGAAGCAAGCGACACTTCTTAAGATAAATAACTTATCCTAAGTGTTGCCAAGGATGGGAATACTTCATGCTGATGGAATTGAGAAATTTTGCTTAAGAGTAAGCAAGTTCTCTATGCTAATGTTTTAAGGACTTCATGTTTGATATCGATGGTTTTAAGAATTTGCTTTTGAGGAAGCAAGTTCTACATGATATGGTTCAACAGCGTTTTATAAGAAAAAGGGAATTTTACCCTTTTTCACAAAATATGTTTGGTAAATGAGTTTGGAGTTATTTCTACAATAACTCGCGATAAACAATGATGAAAAAGATTTGTTTTACTAGGTCAAGATAATTCAATATTAAATTACGTTTTGGACATAGTCCACATGTTTTGAAATGATATTTGAACAGTTTTGGTTTCCTTTGGATAAGGAAATCTATGTTGAAAATGTTGGAAAAATGTTTCTACGGATGTGTTGAAAGGGATTTATGGATGACCAACCTCCTATGGTTGATTTCATAAAATGGTTTAATTTCAGGTTGCTTGATGGCATGCAAAAGACTATGCAATTTTCCTCTATGTGAAAATGATTGATATGTGGACAATTATTAAATGTTTAGGTGAAGGACAAGGGGATAGCGTAATTGCATAACTTTTGTAAACAAAAGGTCCTGAAATAGAAACCAAGAAAATATTAGAGAAAAATATGTTTTATTTGTGAAAATTCAAAGGATTTGAAATTCTTTTATTAAAAGGATTTTAAGATGTATGGTTTCTCAAACGTTTCAAATGTTTATCAAAATATTTTACTCAAAACTTTTCTAAAGGAATTTAAGGAAGGTCATCCTAAAACTGGATTTCAAATAACAACTTGTTAAAGTGGGTGCGCTCGCTTACAAGTTGACACGGACTGCGGTCTGTGATATGTTTTTGAAAATAATTGTTAAATATAGACTTCGGTCTATGATTTTTGTGCATATGGATGCAGGCTGCGGTCTGTGATCCCGGTTTAAAAGAACATGGGTTGCGGCCTGTGGTTCTTCAAACCAAAACGGACTGCGGTTCGTTAGGATAACGTACGGTGCACCGGTACAAGGAATAGGCTGGTTGTAGAGTACGGTTGGGATGACCGGGGCCCACTCTACATAAGGTCAAGTCGCTAAGGGATGGCAGGAGTGCCAGCGGCGCCCTCCCTGAGATGGGAGCAGGATAAGTGAACAGCCGCCTGGCTAGCGTGCTGTTAAGGATTCTCTTCCAAAAGGTAGCATGATCACTTGCTAAGTGTCACTACTGGATGGAGAGAAATGCATTTGCTTATGTTTTATTTCTGAAAAGCCCAAAGATTGGGTTATGAAAATATGATTTTATGAAAGTATCCTAAAGGGATTTTTATGAAATGGTTACCCTAAAAGAAAGGGGGTTTTACACAAAGTGTAAATAACAAGAATTAAACGAAATGTGTTTATGCAAATGCATTCATGAAAATGGTTTTCCTTGTTTGCTATAAACAAGCCCCAAGACGGGGAATTATGAAAAGGATTTATGTTTATTTCTAAAAGAGCCTAAATAAAGAATGTTTTTGGACATGAGAATGTCCTTTGCCGAGAAAGGCTTATGTGATTGATGTTTAAGGACATATGAATGTCCATTGCCAATAAGGTTATGTAAATGATGTTTTGAGACATGAAATGTCTCTTGATTTTATGATGGCTTATGCGAATGACGTTTTGAGACATGAAATGTCTCTTGGTTTTATGATGGCTTATGTGAATGATGTTTTGAGACATGAAATGTCTCTTGGCTAAAGGATTTTATGAGGGCTTATTTTAATGATGTTTTGAGACATAAAATGTCTCTTGGCTAAGGAATTTTATGATGGTTTATGTTAATGATGTTTTGAGACATGAGATGTCTCCGTTGCCTAAGTATTTATGTTGTTTTGGACGAAAAATGTCCACTGGCAACCGAATGATTTCATGTAATGGCTATGAACATTAAAAATGTTCATATAAGATTAATGGAAACTCATCATTAAAGGTAAAATATATATGTTTTGCCTAAACAAGCCCAGGCGCGGCTTGTAAATGATTTTAAGAATGAATGCTTTATGAAAGCATTCAAGGACATGAAATTGTCCTTATAATAAAGGATTTCATGATGGTATTTTAGGACATACGCATGTCCTCAGGAACAAGGTATTCCCAATGTTTATGAAAAAGGTTTTTAAGAAGCCTTGCCCTAAAATGCTTGCTTACTGAGTTGTCACTCACGTTTTGTTTTCCAAACCCTTAGACAGGTACTGAGGAGACTCAGAAGGTTGCGAACCTCAGACGTGGAGGAAGGTACATGATGATAGCCTTGAAGGCTATGAGGAATGGAAAAGCATAAATATGCTAAGGTAAGCTAATGTGTATGTGAACTTAATGAGAATATTAAGTTCTAAAAATGATTCAATGGTTGAATGTATGAATGTAAATTATGATGCCTAAGTTAAGGAAACTTTCACGGCAGGAAGGCATGAAAAGATACTAGGTGTTTATGTATATCCGAACTTAGCTAGAGTTCTAAGTTCCATGTGAATTAATGACTGAATGTATGAAAGTATGATTTATTCAATGATTCAGTGTATAACGACAGGCATATAAAGGTGCTATGAATGAAATGATGAATTTTATTACAAGTGAAATGTCACAATGTGTGATGATTGTCATGTCAAGATTATGAATGATGACAGATGAATAATCGAAAAAAAATTTGGACGTATTCCAATTAAAAACCCGCCGCGTGATCAGGGCAACAATCCTGATTCACATTTACCAATCGATAGATCTTGAGGTAAGGAAGTGACGTCTCGGTTCGGGGCGCCACACCTAATTTGTATCAGTGTTGAAGGGCATAGCCGTCTTATCACAGAAGACTTAAAGTCATTCAACTTCACCCAGTGGCTAATAGATGTCTTGTATCCCACCATCCGCTAAATCTATCTCCTGCTAAAGCCCATTTTCTGCATCATCTCCCTCAGGAAAGTCCACTTTGCTCTATCATACGCCTTAGACATGTTAAGCTTTATGGTCACATCTTCCCTCTTTCTCTTTCTTCTCCCTCTTAATTGGTGCACAGTCTCATAGGCTATAATCATGTTGTTTATGATGAGATGCCTTAAAACAAAAGCACTCTAGTTAATTGAAATAATTTGGCTAAGGCAACTCTTCAAACGATTAACCAACACCTGTGCTAATATCCTGTACACTACATTACAGAGGCTAATCGGATGAAAATCATTCATCTTACAAGCTCCCTTCTTCTTTGGAATGAGTGTGATGAGAGTAGAATCCAGTCATGACAAGTAGCCACGATTTAATGTATTGGGATCCTCACATTCCATAACTTGTTTGCACATGTTAAAAAAATACATACAAACAACCTTCCAATGTCGCTAAAAGAACCCCTCCGACATCCCATCCGGCCCAGGTGCCTTCATCAGTATCATAGCCATAATGGCCTTTGCTTCTTCCTCCCGTTGCAAAGAACATGTGAGCTTAGCATTTTCCTTATCCGTAATCTTTAGAACACAAAGGGCTAATATTCTTTCTATTTCCATTGGATTTGAGCTCTTGAAAGTTTTGTGAAGTAATTGTGTTCAACGGTCATTTAATCCTCCTAACCATCCACCCACCTTCTCGCATCATCTTGCAACTGGTCGATATAATTTGCTCTCTTTCTAATGGAAGTTGCCCTTTGGAAAAATTGTTTTGCTATCACCCAACTGAAGTCAATGAACATTTGACCACTATTTCCATACTATTCCTCATATGCCAGTAGTTTATTTATTTTGCCTTCCACCACATGAATCTCCCTGTCTCTGCCATTAAACATAGGTTGCTATTTCAGTTGAAGGAGGGTTTCAATGACACATTTGATTGCTGCCTGTTTGTGTTTCTTTTATTTCTATTCCATCTTCCGAGATTTTAACCACATTGCTGAATTTTTTTTGCAAATCAATTAAAAAGTAGAGATGTTTCCTCTGGCAAATTCCGTCCATACTTCTTTAATGGTCTTCAAAGCATCATCTTCCTTTGCCCATCGTAGCTCATATCTAAACTCTTTTAGGGGTTTCCTTTTGTTTTTTTCTTGATCATGATTTACATAATAGGGCAATGATAAGTTAAATGATGGATCTTTGCGAGAAGAAATAAATCAAGCCATTGAGTCGACGCAAGCCCCCCTAACAAACCTGGCCTCCACTCTATCTTCGCCCCTCCTCTTATTACTCTAGTTCATGGGGTGGGGGACCACAGAAACCTAGATCAATTAATCAGCAATAGTCTAGTACATTTTTATAGCCCTCCATTTGGAAGTCATGTTGTGATCTTCTACTGTTTATCTTTGACATACCTAGAACTTCATTTAAATCTCTCAAAATTAGCCAAGGAAGATTGTTCAACTCGTGCAGATGGATGAGAATATCCCAGGAACCAGTCCTTCCATTCACTTTGGGATTTCCAAAGAAACCCGTATACCTCCATGGAGGGGCATTGCTGTTGTAATTAACCACAACATCAGTTTGATTCCCCAAGAAGCTAGAAATTTCCATATTTGGATAGTCCTTCCATAAAAGTGCTAGTCCTCCACTTTTGTTCTTACTATCCACTGCAAGACATCGATCAAACCTCATTCTTCTCTTTACTACATCTATTTCTTTGGCTAGGTACTTGGTTTCGCACAAAAAACCATCGTGAGATCTTTTCTGCTCGAGACCTAGAGGAGGTGTGAATTATCTAAGGGTTCCTAAGCCCAGAACCCACAGAAAATTCTAGGCCATTGTTGACATTTAAGCCTGGTAGGGCTGAGCAAAAAACTCAGCCTCCACTTGATTCACTTTTGACTCCCTCCATTATTGCCCATTCTATTTTAGCCTTTTTACTCTTCTTATAACTAGTCCTATCAGGGCTTCTCTTCTCATCTTGTAATTGCCTTTTTAGAGGTATGATGTCTGCAAGTGCTCCTTCATTGCTAATATTGGTTGACTCTTATTTAAACCTTTTTAATTGTTTTATATCTTTCCTACTGAAATGCTGATTCCTCTCGTTGTTTTTTCCCATTTGTCGAAAATGTTATCCTTCATTGAAGATGCTTGGCCTGAAGTATTACATGTAGGCTATTGACACTTGCATATCTTCTTAGGTTGACTTCACTTTTGGATTATTTAGGTTAATGTTGGCTATATTGTGCAAATCCTCGTAGCTATCTTTGGATTTTTCTTTAGAGATCTTGAGTTTACTCTCAACCCATTGCTCTCCTTTCTTTTTTGTTGATTTTTCTTACCCCTCATTTGAATCCTATTTCCCACTGTTTATTTGGGTCCCCCACTGTTATTTTTTTTCCCATTTTTGCCCCTTCTACACTATTACTCCTTCCATATCCCTTTCTCATCCCCTCCCTCTCCCTCATCCTCCTTGCTCTGTAATTCCCTCCCCTTCATCTTCCTTCTCCAAACTTCTCTTTTAGTCAATTATATCTCTACACTTTCTTCATCCTTTTCTAAAGATCCCTTTGCTAGATTGATATTCTCCTTCCCTTCTCTATTTCTTTTATCTTCATCATTGGTTCTGCCTTCCTCCTCATCTTCAAAAGATCTTCCTCATCATTATTATCGTTACTTCCTCCAATTTCTATAGTGATGTCCCTTAAGACCCTTTTACTGCTACCTATTTCTCTACTCTATTTTAGCTGCATCAAATGCCCTCTTGTGGGTACCGTCACTACTTCTTCAAGTATCCATATCTACCATTAGATTTTCATAATCTTTTTTGTATTCGATTTCAATAACATAAGTCTTAGAAAAAACCTAGCTACTGTTTCCAATTTCTCCTTCAGCTCCTAATGCCTTGAATCTTTCTTTAAGGTTTACCCATATCTAAAATTTATTTCTTCATATTCATTCTCCCCTTCGAATTTTTTGCATTCCCCATAAGCACCTCCTATTCTTCCACAAAGAAAACATAAGACTGGCAATCTCTCATGTTGGAATGGAGTCCATCTTCTTCCTGCCAAATCACATTTCATGAATAGTTCCCTTCTTGTTGGGCCCCTTACATCAATCTCAATCCTCACACTCACTCCCTCGTCTTTTGGCTCAATCACAAATTGGGAACATATAGAGTTACCTATCACCATGCCCAGGGCATTTTTGTTGGACAAAAATGGTGCTTCTTTCATGACTAGCCAGAATGGAGAAGTGTGTAGATCGATTTCATCTCTTTCCATCAGTTCCTTAAGAAACTCCATCGGTATTAGCTTTCTGTCATACAACCACGACCGGCTGCAAGGATGCTAATTTTTTCATCTTTCTCACCGAATGTGACCATAAAGAGGTTATCCTCGGCCTCTGTGAAGGTCGCTGACATTTTTGTCTTCCAAAATTCATTTCATTGTTGAGATGAACAGACCCCAATTGTAGCTTCTTATTGTCCACAATGAGCATAAATTGATGGCTTATCGTCAAGGTTGATTTTTGGAAGGCCCTCCACTCCAAGCGCTAGGGTTTACATTTCCCTATCAAGAAATTCCTCCTCATCTAATGCCATGAAGACCCCCAACTCGATTGCTCAACTGGTTTTTCCCCATCTCTTATTAGATTACCTTAGCGTTTTTATGTAGAAATCAAGGACAAATTGGTGCCGACTTCACTTCTTGGATATAGACTTGGAATTTCCCCCAACACTTTCACTCAGAACCATGCACAAAAAAATTGCCTTTCTGGCCCCACTTGGGATAGAATAAAGGTGGAGCTAAAATAATATTTCTTTGTATTTGTGTATTTTATGTTATTTATATTTATATTTGAATACAAGTTTAGCATATTGTAATTACTATTATCAATGAAATATATTATCTTAATTTATATTTATCTTTTATTTCTATCATATAATTTTATGTCCATAAATTTTCTTTCTTTATATTATATTGTTTTTTATGTTAAATTTTCATATAGAAATATTCTTTAAATTACTATATTTTTTAAAAAATCTATAGCTTAGCTATATATTATTGTATTTACCTACATGATTTGTTATTATCATATATTCATGGAAAATTTTAAACTTATTGCTCTTAAATAAAATGTAAATTCATCTACTTACATTTCTATCCGAATCTAATTTTTGAAAAATGAAGTTAGGGTTTAGGTTTTACAAATGGGGTTAAGGTTAGGATTAATGATTTATAAATAGAGTTAAGGTTAGAGTTTTGGTAAACTCAAATTTTAGAAACCCGAGTTACCTCGAAGAGAAAGTGGCTAATTTGAAAACTTTTAGCTATTGGCTGGCGGGGGGCCTATTTGCAAATGTCTCTCACATTTAATGGTCTGAAAGGGAGCTACTTTTGAATTTAAAATTTGGACAAATCCAAATTATCATTTTGAATTGGTCAAAAATGGGAATTTTTTGCATTTTAGTCCCTTTAACCATGCATATTTTCTTTCTTGCCCACGATTTTCACATATTTATTTTTTTAGATCTTATAAGTTTACCATATTTGCATTTTAGTCTCTGCAGTTAATGATGTACTGTTAACTGCATATATGAGCCAACTCATAACCTTGTTGTTAACTACTTATATGAGTCAACTCATAAATATGAGTTGACCAATGAACATGAGTCGACTTTTTAATGTAGTTAATGGAAGTGCATTAATAGCAGGGAATAAAATACAAATAGAGAAAATTTACAAGGCCTAAAAAAGAAAATATGTAAAATTTGCGGGCTAGAAAGTATATTTTTAAATACAGAGGTATTTTAGTCATTTTAAATAATAAGCATTGCTTTTTTATAACAGGGCTACAAAAAAATATTTTTATATAATCCCTTTTATTTTTAAGACATTTATGATTAATGCAAAAATTTAATTCATTTATTATATTTAATCTAAGGAGATCAAGTTTCATCCAAATCAAAATATGCTTAGGCTACCACCAAGTCATTGCCTGAGTAGTCAAAGACACGCCCCATTTGCATGGTTTCATTGCTTCAAAATGCGACGGTCACATTTTGTAAAGGTTTGCATATTATTAGAATCTCATAAAAGACGAGTTTCACACTATGATTAACTCATAGTTAGAGGGACCAAATGAAAAAACTCCTAAAAAATGGAAGGCATAAATGAATGCAATTCTTTATTATTTACCTTTTAATAGTGTTGTAAATGAAAGGACGTGGGGTGTTGGGTGTGGGTGCTGGGGCCGTTAATTGAGGCGATTTAGACTAGATATAAGGCCACATGGTAGTTGAACTTGTTCTTATAGCACAGGTCCAAAGGCACACATCATGATTGCATAGTTTGTTTCACCTTGGATAATGTGTAATCCTCTTGATGATGCTTCCTCTAGTACTAATGGAACATTCTGTTTATAAGAGCCTTAAATGTAGCAACAAGATTATTCACTTAAGAGTGTATAATTAAGAAATTAAAACACATCACATCACATCAAAAGTGCAAAGGAAGTAAGTGAACTTTTCCTTCTATTTCTCGAACACAAACGGTAGATATATCTATTCAATTATTCAAATATTTCAATATTTGAGCCATCTTAATTGTTACTTCTGCATCTACCATTACATAGTCTAGAAAGAAAAAAGAAAAGCAGAAGACAAACAACTAATTAAGTGGATCACTGGAAGGATGAGTCTGGACCATCCCCCTTATCATCGATTTATTTAGAGCATCCCTTTTCTTGACCATTTCCACCAAAATAAACTGCGTAGCCAGGACGAGCAGTACCTTCCCCATAATTTCTACATTGATAGCAGTGTTTCTTAGTGGCAAGACATCCGCTATCATATGGCGTTTGCTCTTTGTTGTACTATGTTATGTAGCGGGTTTCAGCAATATATGCCAATGTTTTAAATAAGCCTTCTGATGGGTAGTGCCCGCTTCCCGTTTCGGTTGTGGAGTGACGATGATCTCCTTGGTTACCCGATGACAGCCCACGTCTCCTCCCCAGTTGATTGCTTCTGCTGTTGATAGATCCTTAAAAATAGAAGCTGGCTAGTATCCCACTGGTGTATCAAAATAGTTTAACCACCAATTATTCGATTCCTGGTCCTGTATATATGCACATATGCGTTTATGTACATATGCATGTGTTTGTATGTTAGTCACTGAATAAATTCTTTTGATGAATCAACATATAACAATTATAATTCAAGAAGTACTATTGGTAATGTGCCTAGAGTAATTAAATACTACTGTTTCACGTTACCAAGTAAATTGTGACTTTAAATTCAGCTTGTTCACCACCGTAAGTTGAAGTCATGTTGAAGGTAGCTTCCAGATAGAAATGTGGATTTGTTTGAACAAAACCCGGACAATTAAGATTATGACAGCCAGTTTCCTCTGAACCATCCGCCTATATATGCACCATGATGATAATAAATGAATATGAAAATAAAAACGTAAAGGCAAAAAATTAGTCAGGGAATTTTATTTGCATAGTCATAGTCATTCTATTTATAGAACAGGTCGATAAGACCAAAAAGCTTTGTGATATATACAAGTATACATTTCCCCGCTTTTTACAACAGTTTAAGACCAGAAAGCACAACTCATGAAAACGTGTCGCTCTCATGGAAAAGACAAGTCCGAATTTTCGTAAGCAACATATGGGCATAATGCTAAATAAAGCCTAAGCTCATGATTAAATCAAATCTGCAATTATCTTTATGATCACCATTTTGGGTTGAATCAATGGAATCATGCTAGTTTCTTAGTTTTTCCCCCTAGTTTATTGGCTTTTAATTATGATATTTTTCATAAAACCAAACAATCCATTATTAATAATTACTTTTTGGAACATGATATCATGCGCTTGGGTGAACTTAGCTTTTAATGCATCAAGGTACAAATACTCATTTTGAAAATTTTTATACAATTATTAATTTAAGTGTATTTAATATGTTTATCATTTTTTATCATTTCTAGAGATTAAATTATTAAAATGCCACTAATTTTAAAAATATAAAAAAATATCTACAAATCATATTAACAGTTCTATAAAAACTTTTAAAACAAGGATTAAATGCACTCGGGGCACTGAGCCGAGTTAGGTTCTTATTTTTTTAATATGAATAGGTTGAACCTTTGGTATAACTGGAAAAACACAAACAACTGCTCTAACCGGTAGTCCTCTCCCCTGTAGGTCCGAAAGGCACCGGAGGTGCACTCGGATTTTGGTGGAGGTAGTGGGGGTTTTTTTCGAGGGAGTATTAGGGAGATTTCGGGTGGTTGGTTAAGGGAGTTCGAGGCAGGGGTGAAAGAGACGTCGGGTCCGGAGGAGTGTAGAGAAGATGAACCTGAATATAGGTGACCTGCTAGGGGCGGAGCTACAGACAATGGCGATCTCCGGGGAAGCCATAAAAAAGATCTCACCAGGAGCAAGCGCCTCACTCCTCTGTTCATTATGGTCGACGACGACCTACAACAAAGATATCTTCAAAGCGATTATGAGGAGGCTATGGAGGCCAACGGGCTCTTGTCAATTCAACAAGGTGGGAGAGAACTTGTATCTAATCACCTTCGAGGAGGTACAGGACAAGGAAAGGATTGTAAAGGGATGTCCATGGACATTCGAACGATATCTGGTGCTAATCTCAGAAATCCGGGAAGAGACTGACAGTGCACAAGTCATGCTTGTGAAAACGCCACTGTGGTTGAGCATCACGGGAGTCCCATTTATTGTCGATAAGATGATCCTAGGGACATGCATCGGGAATTCATTTGAAAGCTGGTCTGATTTGGATGCTACAAATGCTGAAATCAAACTAAAGGAGATGGTTGATTGTCGGGAGCCCCTCAGAAGAGGCATGTTTATTCAGATTGCTTCTCAACAAAAACAATGGATCTCGTTCCAGTACGAGAAACTGCCATTGTTCTGCTACCTCTGTGGAATCATGGGTCATGCCCATCGTGACTGTGCAGTGAAACCAATTTCTCAACAACAAGTGGCTAAAGAAGACATGCCATTCGGCAGCTGGCTGAGAGTAGGAGTCAAACAGCTAAAGCATCGATTTGGAGCCTCTAAAGGTAATAGGGTCATACCTATCAAATACCTTGGGGAACCCTGCGCTGAACAGGACCAGGTAGGGGACAGATCAGGGGATGGAGGATCTCTGAATGGGGGTGGCAGGCTGAGCCGTGGGAGCAGCATGGAGGACTCTGCGGAATTGGGGTGGAAGCAGCATTGGAACAACCAGGCTATCTGCAATCTGGAGGAATCTCAGTCAGATGCGGCAAACCTGCATGTCCTAAGCCATGTAGTGATGCAACCACCTGAGACAAGGACCGATGGAGACGACCACTCTAAGGGTTCCACAACAACCTTAACACAGATCCAGCAGCTGGTGTCGGTGCAATCAGAAAACTAGGGAGCCGAACCCTCACAGGCAAGGGTAGGGATGGAAGATCAGGACATGGGGTAGCTGGGCAGGTGGGATAATCAGCACACTCGTGCTGTGCAACTGGGAGCAGGGTGGAAAGGGATGAAGGGTGGAAAGGGATGAATGAGGAGTATTCCAACAGTGTACTTAGGACAGGTGAAGGAATTGATCAGGGGATGAAGGGGGGGGGCACTCCAGCAGTGTTTTTAGGACAAAGGTGGGAATTGATCAGCTTGATACAGGGGCGAAGGAAGATGGACTGCGTGAGGTTCAGGTATGGTACGGGACAGATATTGAGGGTCACGGAGGGGGCTCTTTGATATAGAAGCAGCTGAATAGTAGATGGAAGAGGAGGGCCAGAATGAGGAATGAAATGGACATGCTTGAAAGACAAGAAAGTCAGATGGCTGCTCCTACCAAGAGAGGCCCAACCAGTGAGCGGGAGGAGTTGCAGGGGATACAGAAACGAAGAAGGAGATCGATGCGCCCTGATACGGAAGAGGCGGATCCCGCAGCCACGCCTCAACTAATATGGCCCTTCTTGCATGGAATTGCCAAGGGCTTGGGAACCCTCGGGCAATTCGGAATCTCATTGATCTTGTAAGGAAAAAAGATCCCTGTTTGGTCTTCCTCTGTGAAACTAAATGTTACTCAAAAGAAATGGACGGCATCATAAGAAGACTTAATTTTGATTGGTGTTTTGCGGTGGATCCACTGGTGAGGAGGGGGGTTCTAACCCTCTTACTCATCAACGGCATCTGAGTTGGCACATTCTCAATCGGTTGAGCACCGAAGGCACTGATCCTTAGCTTGTGATGGGGGATTTTAATGAGGTAATGACCCACGAAGAGTATAATAGCAAAAGATCTTGCCCCCAGGCCCAACTGGACCGTTTTTGCAAAACGACGGATTGTTGCAACCTGCTCGACTTGGGATTCTCTTGTGCGTCAATGACATGGAGAAACAACAGATGCAGGCGTCATAGGGTGGAAGCGAGGCTAGATAGAGGGATGTCTACTCCATCATGGCTTAATTTGCATCCTCATGCAAAGATCATCAATCTACAGGCCCCGACCTCTGACCATTGTCCTTTATTGATGGTTCTTGACTCAAACATTGGTAGAAGAAAACCGCCAAGGGAGTTCAGATACAAATTATTCTGGAATAGGGATGAAGATGCCACAAGAATTGTGAACCATGTATGGGAAGCTCAGACTCCAGTGGGGCTGCATGATGCGGACAAGCTCTCTTGGAAAACCAAGCGGATCGCATCGGAACTTTCTGTTTGGAACCGGCGAAAGAGAGGTAATCTCCGGAAAGGGATTGAACGGAAATAAAGAGAAGTCGAGGCCCTCTCAAGCATGGACCCAAGTGACGAAAGGGACAGGGCCATTCAAAAACTGAACCTCCAAATCAACCTTTTACTGGAGGACGAAGAGCAACTGTGGAGGATGCGTGCAAAGACACATTGGCTCCATCAGGGAGACAGAAATACGAGTTTCTTCCACCGTATTGCTTCTAATAGAAGAAGAGCAAACACCATCGAGGCATTAAGGGATCAGAATGGAAACTGGGTAAGGGAGCAGGACCAGCTCTTGGAGTTGGCTACCAAGCATTTTTCAGAGATTTTCTCATCAACTACACACTCAACGGCGCCATGGGTGGAGAATTCTATCTCGAGAAGAATCTCTAATGATCAAAGGATAAGTCTGACAAAACCTCTTATGTCCGAAGAAGTTATCAAGGCGGTGAAAGGAATGAGCCCTACCAAAGCTCCTGGACCGGACGAATTGTCAGTGGGGTTTTACCAATGACACTGGAGTACAGTGGGAGGCGATATTATCAATTGGTGCAGACAGTTTATGGTGGAGAGGAATCAAGATCAACAGCGCAGGCTTATTAAGGATTTAAATACAACCACGCTGATCTTGATCCCGAAGAAGGCTGGAGCTCAAAACCTCTCTCAATTCAGGCCTATCAGTCTATGCAATGTGCTCTATAAAATCTTGGCTAAAGTCCTGGCTAATCGACTTAAGACGATTCTTCATGATATCATTGGCGATGAACAAAGCGCATTTGTCCCGGGACGACTCATCACTGATAACATGCTTATCGCCTATGAAGTAATCCATTCCCTACGCAAACAAAAGTACGAGATGACAATCAAGCTCGATATGTCCAAAGCATACGACAGGGTGGATTAGAATTTCCTAAAGCAGGTTATGGTGGCTATGAATTTCTGCCCAGTGTGGGTGAACTGGATTATGAGCTGCATCTCTATTGTAACATATCGTGTGAATGTTAATGGCTTCAAATCCCCATTCTTCCAATCCTAAAGAGGCCTAAGACAAGGGGACCCGCTATCCCCCTACCTTTTCCTATTGTGTGCTGAGGGGCTATCGGCACTGATCTACAAGGCGGTCGACAGTGGCTTTATACATGGTATCATACTCAAGGAGAGGGGTCCGACGATCTCCCACTTGCTGTTCGCTGACGACGCCATCATTTTCATACAGGCGAATGAGAGGGAAGTTGGGCACCTGCTCGAATTATTAAGCCAAAATGCCTGCTACTCAGGCCAGATGGTAAATGTGGACAAAACAGCCGTCCTCTTCAGCTCAAATACAAAGTCTAACATCAGAACAAAGATGATCTAGATGAATGGGTCCTCATGGCAGAATCTGCACCAATATTTGGGTCTCCTGGCGTGGCTTGGAAGATCTAAGTCAGAATTTTTCAAAGGCATTAAGGAGCGTGTCTGGAATTGCATTCAAGAATGGAAAGGCAAGTTGCTCTCGGCTGGAGGAAAAGAGGTGCTAATCAAGGCAGTGTGTCTGGCAATACCGTCATATGCAATGAGTATATTTTTAATGCCCAAATCATTATGTAACAACCTCAATGGATTGCTAAGCAAATTTTGGTGGGGGGAGAAAGATGGAAAAAGGAAGGTGAGCTGGGTGGCCTGGAAGGACATGTGCTTGTCAAAGCGGGGTGGCGGGATGGGTTTCAGAGACTTCCATAAATTCAATTTCGGTCTCCTAGCTAAGCAGGTCTGGCGACTAGTAACATGCAACACCTCCCTTTGCTATAATGTCCTTAAGGTCAGATATTTTCTAAATACTGATATTTGGAGTTGCAAGGAGAAACCATTGGACTCCTTTACTTGGAAGAGTATTCTGAAAGTGAGAAACGTAATACAGATGGGGTGTAGATGGAGGATTGGCATGGGGGACCGGGTGAAGGTTTTCACGAATACTTGGGTGGAATCAAAAGTGCAGAAAGCAAGACCTCTCCCATTATCTTTACCGGAGGATATGACGGTCAACCACCTTATCGATAGTGATTCTAAATCTTGGAACAAGGACCGGGTGATCGCGGCACTGGGAGAGGATCGGTGGCAGGAGGTTAGCATGATTCCTATCCCGGAGAGGCAGGTCGAAGATCGTATGTATTGGATACATGAACCCAACAGGAGTTACACGGTCAAATCGGCGTATAGACTACTATGTTCTGGGGCCGCTTTCCCTGAAGCCGTGGGGATCTTCAAAGCAATTTGGCGGCTGCAACTCCCAACAAAGGTCATTATCTTCGAATGGAGACTGGCAAGGGATGCCCTTCCTACCTTGCAAAATCTGAATCACAGGGGCATTGAGGTCAACTTACGGTGCGTATTGTGCGGAAACGAGTCTGAAAATGCAAATCACCTTTTCCTCAGATGTGATGTGACCAGTTGGGTATAAGGATGGCTGCGGGGGTGGGTCCTCATGGGATTACTGTTCAGGAAATTTTGGAAGCCTGTGTGCGTGAGAGGAGGCACGACGACCTGGCTTTTTTCATTTTGTGCTGTTGGAGGATCTGGTTTCTGCGGATCAAGCTCAGAGCGGAGGGATCTCAATTGAGAATATCGGAAACCATAGCATGGTGCGCGGAGTACCGTAATCAATACCAAACGGCAAAGTCGTTGGTTCATTCGGGGTCGCTGGGTAAGGCCATGGTAACCAGATGGTTCAAACTGCCCCACAGAATCGTCAAGATCAACACAGACGCTCGAAACCAGGGGAAAGGGACGGATTTGGATGTGCGGCTGTGATCAGGGATTCCAAGGGGTCATTATTGCTGCAAGGGGATGGAGGCGGCCAGGTGCGAGGGAGCCGTTATTTACTGAAGCGACCACTTTTCTTCTGGGAATCAAATGGGTATTAAGTTAGGCTATTAAGTTAGGTTATCTTAAAATTCACTAAATCCATTTAAAATTAAATATTAATAAATATAATATGGCTATCAAGTAAATTAGGACATGGCTTTACTAACCCGACTCAGTTTTCACACTAACTAGAATTGATAATATTCAATCCTCAACCATCTTTTGCAACGGTCACTAAAAAAACTGTGCTGAATCGGTGGGATCAGTCGGATCCGTAGACCCTAAACTGCACGAACAAAAAGGTCTGATCTACTCACGGTCTGCAAATTTTAATGATAACCATTTAAAACCAGTAGGACCCAGTGTTTTAAAAACCGGACCGGACCGTCCGGTCCGACCGTGAACCGCTAGTTCAACGGTTCGGTTCGGCTACGGTTCCCCATTTTTGACGAAAACCGTTTAAACCGAGAGAACCGGGCGGTTGGACCGTAAAAACCGGTCTGACCGCGGTTCGGTTCGCAACTTAAAAAAAAAAATGATAAAAAAAATGTCGCGGAACGGCGGAAGTGCGGAGCTCGAACTGCCTCCAGTCCTCCTCGGCAGTCGGCACCTCCCAATCTCCCATTTCACGCAGAGCTAGGGTTTCACCCCACCGTCGCTGTCGCCGTCGCCCATTTGCTGCAACGGATCGAGGCAGCGAGGTCATCCTCATCGGTTCCGGCAACTGTCGCTGCCTGGTCGTCCTCATCGGCATCTTCCTCATCGATTCCGGCATCTATCTTCCTCATCGGTTCCGGCTACTATCTTCCACAGCAAAATCGGCATCTTCCTCATCGGTTCTGGCTGCCCAGACGGAGCTTCCGGCAGCAAGGCAGCAAGATTCGGAGCTTCGGCTTCCAGGCTGCAAGATTCGGAGGTCCCGTTGCTCGTTCCAGGCTGCAAGATTCGGGACCGGCGCTATTTTGATTCTCATATCTGGATCACTGTATCTTATTCCTATTCAGTACGGCATCTCTTGCTGGATGTCATGGAGTCCATGTCCCTTACTGCAGAGGAGTAGAAAATGATTCGTTGTGAGCTAAGACGCATGATTTCAAAATCCACGGCTCATCAGAGGTATCAGTTAGTGCTTGATGATGTATGGGTGCTGGAGGACGCTCACCCAGATATTGATAACGGAAACAGGATCCTGCTCACTACTCGTAATCAAGATGTAGCTCGACACATCAGTCCCCTCCGCCAATGTTATGAGATTCATGCGTTAAGTGACGACAAGAGCTGGGAGTTGTTTCGTAGGAAAGCCTTCTCAAATCTTGGTGGTTTGGTCCCACTCCCACAGCAGTCAGAATTGGTGGCAAAAGGGATAGTGAGGAGATGTCGTGGCTTGCCTGCGCGATAAATGCCATTGCAAATATACTATCGAACAAAAACCCACATGAATGGGCAAATATATTAGAGGCCATAAGTCGGCCTATTGCCGAAAGTGAAGACCGAGTGGTTCAGGCTCTGTCCTCCCGCTATGACCATCCTCCAGCTATGATGAGCAATTTGAACATTTTCAATTACAGTACAATTTTAAATGTTTTTTCTTACTTTTAGGTGATTAATTTCTTCAAGTAAAGTAAATTTAATTTTTTTCATTCATATTTGAAATTTCATTGCAGATATTCTGATCGACCATATAGGAAAAAAAAAGCTATTTCAGGTTAATTTGATGTACTTGAATGTATTGTTGATGACAAGTGTAATTTTTTTATTACATAAAATTTATATATTTAATGTAATTTTAAAATAATTAAAATAAATTAAATATAATTATTACGTCATAATTATGTCATGCTGACGTTACGGTTCAAAACGGTTTGAACCACGGTTGAACCGGTTGGACCTGAACCGGACATAAAAACGGTTCAGTTCCCGGTTCGGTTTTTAAAACATTGGTAGGACCACAAACGAAAGTCCACTCGCGGTTCGGTCCGCCCACGACTCAAGCGACAGAAAACCAAAAAAGTACATGAAAACTTCAACTGGAATTAATTTTCTCATGAACTTTTATGTTTCTCTCTCCAATGAATCTGCACGCAACAACCTAGAGCCAAAGTAATTGGCTTTAATTTATATTTGTATTACTTATGTTGTATTTTATGCTTATAGAACCTTGCAATAGATAATTTTTAATATTTTAAATAAATTGGAATATTTACTCAAAAAATAAATTTGAAATCAATTACAAATTTAGTGCCGTATTAATTATTTTATATTAAAGACATGGCTTCTATAAATGTCATTTTTATATCTTGACTCTTGATTAAAAAAATTTACTTCTTTACTTTATTTAATATGTTATACCACGGTTTGTTTCGAAATTAATAAAATTTTCGATGAAACTTTGCAGAATATAAGTTTTTGAAACGTAAGAAAATAATATAATAACATAAAGGTAATGGTGAGGAGTAAAAAAAAGTTAAAATAGATAGATTAGATATATGAGTACTTACGTAGAAATGATTAAAATATAGAGTACTTGTCTAGGCAGAAATAAAAAAATAATTAAAAATAAAATAATTATGGAGAGTTAAAAAATTTAGGTCTTAATAAACACCCCCTATGCCAACTCAACCATAGCTCAGTTCAGCCAGAGTGTGTTGAGATGGGTTCAAATCCACATGACAACATCTGGTGGCAGCATGTATTTATGGCAGCCTTGTGGCATTTTTTCCCTCAATGCGCGTGGGAGCATCTACAGTGAAGAAGCAAGAGCAATATTTATGAGATAAAAATAGAAAAAAATGTTAGATATATGTAGATCCATTAAGCAAGAGCAGTATTTATGAGATAAAAATAGAAAAAATTGTTAGATATATGTAGATATGTATAATAAAATAGTTTCATCATTATAAGAAGATGTAGTATAGCCAAAATTTTGATTTGGCCACATTGAATTAACGGAAAAGATTCTTTTTGCCGTAATCAAATATAGTCAAATCCTATATTAATTGAAAAAAAAAATTATTACTATTTACAATAATTTCAAAAAGTGGCCCCATTGAACCAAATATTTTTACTCAAAAGCACCCAATTATTTATAACTAAATAATTAATTTAGTCAAAGTATATCCAACAAAACTGACTATATATTATACATGACCAAAGGATTAGCTATATTAAGTGAAATTTATAATGAATTTTAAATATCGGTTAAGCCTAAATGCACCCGGGTGCACTTAGGCTCGGTACACCCGGTGCATTTAACCTATTTTTCATTTCTTTTGAAAAATTTTTTAAACAATTGTTAATCTAAGTGTATTTAATATGTGTATCAATTTTTTTTCGAGATTTTTAGATTTTTTAGAATTTTTAAAAATCAGTGGTATTTTTGTAATTTTAAATTACTAAAAATGCCACTAATTTTTAAAAATTCAAAAACAATTAAAAATCTTCTTAAATGGTAAAAATTGATACATATGTTAAATATACTTATATTAACAATTGTGTAAAAAAATTTAAAAATAAAAAAAATATTTGCACTTGGGTGTACTGAGCCTAAGGTGCATGAAATAACGATCCATTAAATATAAATTTTAAAATTGCATTTTCAACATCAAAGTTATCTAAAACACTATTAACATGTGGATAAATAATTTGTAATATATTATTGTATTCTAATTTATATTTAATGGGTCTGAGAAGTTTTCATAATTTATGCCTGAATACATATGTATATACATATATTAGCAAAATATGCCTATGCACATATTTGATAAGGAGGAGTTTTAGTTTTCTAGCTAAAAAATGATGTTAAATATGATAAATAGAGTACTTGTATTTAACTTAATTATAGAGAGCACTTACATTAATGTCATATTTAAAGCCCTTATATTAATGTTGCACTCATAAATATTGCTCTTTGTGGAGGTTAAATTATTAAATGATAACAACATCTTGAACTTTTATTTTAAGGGACAAGAGGTTCATCATTACCTCAAACAAGCTTTTATTTAGTTTAGTTTTAATTTTGTAACTTCAACTATTTTTATACTCTAATATAAAAAAATTGCTTCATCTATTATATTTAATATTATTTTTATTATTAGAGAAAATTTTCACTATCTAATGTCATTGTGTACAAATCTTCATTTATAAATAAATCAACATTAAAAATTTGAATGCTAAATATTGATTTTAAGCCTCCACAGTAGTGCCCCAATAATACAGGCTGTTGGCATGCATTGTCCCTTTGAAAAAGTGCGGGTTTTACAAATTTTCTCTTGAGAAAGGAATATTCGAGAAAAATTTCCTCCTTATAGTATCAATTGTCACGGTGTATAAAAAATCATTAAAAATATTAATTTTAAATTTGTATTTCAACATTTAAACTATCTAAATGATCATTATTATGTAGGAGGAGTGGTTCTATTAGCCCGGGCTAAGTAAATGCCTCACTTAGCCCACCTTAAAAAACATATTTAAAATAATTTTTTTTTTTTCTTCATACACTTGTTTATCTAAGTGTATTTAACATATAGACCAAACAACATTTTTGGAAATGTGCATATATTTTTTTTAGATTTTTGAAAATAAGGGTATTTTAAATGCACATATACACATAGATGTTTGAAAATCTCAAAAAAATAGATAAACATATTCAAAAATGGTAAAACTTGGTCTATATGTTAAATACACTTAGATAAACAAGTACATGAAAAAAAAAGTAAAAAAAAAATTATTGTAAATAAGTTTTTTGAGGTGGGCTAAGTGGGTCATTTACTTAGCCCGGGCTAATAGAATCACTCCTCATTATGTAGATAAATGATTTAATAAAGTATTGTTGCATTCTAATGAATATATGAATGAATATAGGCATTTATTCATAATTTACATATGAATATATAAATTTTAAGTAAATGCGGCTATGCACATCTTTGATTTTGATGATAAATCTTTTTTGTTATCAATCATCAAAGTATTGCAAATAGATGCTCCCATCAATGTTTTTTCTATCTTGAGGTTTTTAGGCATTCATTGGTCATTTTATTGTTATTATTTATTCATCTTAAATATAATTTATTTTTCTATGAAAAATATAAATTAATTTATATTTATGTTCTAGTGTGAAATTCTTTTCACGATATATCCTAATTATTCTTATTTTGAGTGGTATATTATTTCAATAACTTCCTTAATTTATTTGTTAGATTTTTGACCCAACTTCAATCACTTTTGTAAGGCTATTTGACGGTGAGTTGATATTCGAAAAATAGGATTGAGTTAATAAAATTATGTCAAAAAACCTAAAACCTTAGTCAACTTGATTTATAGCCTTAACTTGCATGTTTAATTAACACCAAACCCAAATCAAAGCTCTTGTATGCTTAGGCTTGGTTGGCTTGGCGTCAGTTAAAAATATAGCGTATAAAGCTTCATTTGATCTCACTTCATTCCCATCAAACATACCCCATAATGATCTTTTAAGACCTAGGATTTTGAAATACTAGTCCAATAACATATCTTTTTGTTTTTCTTAAGTTTTTTTTTATAAACTGCTAATCTAGTTATATTTAATCTATAAATTAAGTTTTATCAGTGTATGTGTATATATTTATTTTGGATTTTTAAATACATTGACACATCCAAAAATAATAAAACTTGGTTTATAAATTAAATATAACTTAATTATAAAAATTCTAAACTTAAAAAAATTGTTTTGTAACGGTCCGAACGTACCAAACATACTGCTTTTGTAGAAGTTTTGAATCATTAAACACCTCATAAAATTCATAAATAGGCTTGCCGTCCGCTTAAACGTATCAAACGAAGCTTAATCTTGAAGAATATAGTCCAGACTACCTCGGAAATAAGTACCTGAGGAAGTTTAGTAACGATAATAATAAAATATCAGAAGAGATACTTACAGTCCAAAATATGGTTAATCTTGTTTTCTGGTCTCCATATACTGGTTTAGAAACCTGATAAATATTTAAGACGTGTAAATAAAATCAGTGCATGATAAAAATACGTCTTCTTTGCCTATCTATGACTTTGGTTAATCGTAAGCTGTACCGTCCATCCGGCAAAAATATAATTGACACCGGCTGTAGTATTTCTACCAATGATGATGTGAGTTTCTCTCATCCATGGGCTCGACATGCTGCAAATTCCAAACATTTATGTAGCCAGAAGCTCCATAATACTTGCCTCCTTTCCCTCCTAAAATCAACTTAGCATGCTGTTTATATCATGCATTAGTCAAATTAGCCAACTTAATTAACAAAATTGTGCAATCAAGGAATTAACCAACATATTTAATTTAATTAAAATCAATGCCAGTATGCACGCGCGTGTTTCTGTTTAATTATAATTAATATCCACTCACCTCAACGACCGGGGATCCAGTTGGACCATTTTCTATAGGCATGCCGTTGTTCCATGTTCCTCGGGGACAGTTGATCTAGACAGTTGTATGTGTATTTGAATATTGTATTGGATTTTTTTGTAGAGCAAGGAGAAGAATTAGGAACCTGAATGGTATGATTTGTGAGTGCCGGATGGTCAAATGCAGGCTGCTTGTAGATATCAACGCAGTCGATAATGTCTCCATCTTCACTCTGTTATTTCATTTAAAGAAATAATGATTTTTTTTTTTTTGAAAATGGCAGGATATAGATATATAGAGAAATGTGAGCTAATGAATTAGGCTCGCACCACGTAATTAATTAGTATGCAAAAGTGATTGAATTAACAAAACAAATATATAAAAGGCGGTCACAAGTTTACTTAACGAGGCAACCAGGTACAAATTGACTTGGTTCGGTTTGGGTTGTAGTCTACTCTACCTATGGTCTTGTACCTTGTTTGCAAAAGACTTACCTTATCCTACCCATTTTTCGATTCGGTTCATAGTATACCTCACATTGCCCATTACACATAGAGTCGGTTCTGGTTTCAGTTCCAAATCGGTTTCTTTAATACTTAAATATAATCTTTCTAAATATATTTCTAGGTTATTTTAAATAATATTCATTTATATTTTAAAATCATAAGTATGTATGTTATTGTTTACATTATTATATTAAAAAATATAAAGTACAGACCATCACAACCCAATTATTAAATTATTAATATATTACTATTACAATCCACAAGCATATTTATAAAATGTTTTTGTAAGTCAATGACATATAAATAAACGAATTAGTTTCTTACTTCACAATCCACAACTTCACGTGATACAAGATTTATTTGAATTTGAATTTATTAAAATGGGTGTGCACATAAGATGTCACAAACAAAATACAATACATACTATAATATATATATATATATATAATTAGACACCTAATTAATTAACTATATAAGTACATATAAGGGTTGATTCCGGATACCCAGTATATCTATCCTACTCATACCCTATTTTAGAGGACGGATAATAATTTGCATCTCATCCATACCCATAGGTAATATTTTCTATCTCATCCAAATTATGATTAAGTCAGTGGTACCCATGGGTACTCTACCCAAGTTGCACTCCTACCACCAAGGGTGTAACTCAACTGGATGGCATATTAGCCTTTTTGGCCTGGGTTCAAACCAGGAAAAGAAGCATTTGTCTCGTTTATTAAAGAGAGCTTACATATCCCATTTGTATTAGGAGTGTGGCCTCTTATTATTTAAAGTTAAAATTTGTTGAATAAGATAAAAAAAATGTACTTTAGATATGTTGTAAATGGGCCAACTTCTATGCAATTGAATTGCATCCATACAAACCTCTTCAACTTTTAAGTTTTTGATGTTCAATGGAAAATCCAATTCATTCATTATATTTAACATCATTTATTTATTTAGAAGACTAAGTTTCACCTAAATCAAATATTGTAAGAGCCACATTCGGTCAAAAATAATTATTTTTATGCGTAGATATGTTTAGATCTATTTTTATACGTATTAGAATATAATAATACTTTATATAGTAATTTATTTACATAGAAGTGATATTTGGATGGTTTAGATATTAAAAATATAACTTTAAAATTGATATGATCCAATGAAGTGATATTAAATAAGTGAAAGAATTCCTAAGATATTATAAATGATACTAAATAGAATAAATAAAATAAAATTTTCGTCACTCATCAAAATATTCAAAATAAAAGATGTTACAATAGAAGATAAGTTTCATAGAAGCATTGCTCAATTGTGAATATAACAATTAAAAAATTAAACTCAACAATGACGTACCTGAGTGGTTCTGATAATTGCTTCAGGCTTCTTCAATGATTTGACAAGCCTGGTTGTCCTGGAAATTAGATTTACTCCACCAGTTGCTGCAGCTCCATCAACTATGAGAAGAATACTGGAAATAGCCACTTCAAACCAAATGTTTCTTGCATAGCCTGCCTTTGCCATATTCTTATTTATAGCCACTAGTGGAAATCAACAATGACTAAAGAGATAAGAGATTAGAACGTTCTACAGAACGATTGATCTAGAGAAAGAATGTTCCCTTTTTCTTTTCGTTTCTTTTTTATATATATATAAAATTAGAGCAGTTCATATACCAAACTATTCTTTGATTTTTGAAATTAAAAATATCTAAAATTCCATAAAAATATAAATTTTGATATGTCATCTAACTTGGCACACATTTTAATAAAAAACTACAAAATAAATAAAATGTGGTTACAGCACCTAAGCGCAACTTACCCAAGTTACACCTTGAGGTGCATATGATCAGAACCCTTGATTATATATTTATTTATTTGCATGTAGAAGCAAGGAATAATATTTCACAAAATAGACAATGCATCGTGATTGCATGTATATATGATTCCAAAATATAGCAATAAAAACTAGCTAATATTTGCAAGGGGAACAATTTAATGCAACTCACTGCATACTACAACAAATTCTATTAAAAGTAGCTATCTTATCTTTTAATTACATATAACTTTTATTTGTCATATACATCAATTTCCCTATATCTATATATACACGATTAAGCATACATGTAGAGGCTTGATTATATATAATATATTTTACATATGCTTGACTTATAATATTCATTTTTTAATTTTATTTATTTAATCTTACTTTTTTCTTCATAAACATGTTTTTCTTTAATTCATATACGGAATTTTTCCATTTTACAATACTTTACATATTTATTTTTTATTTTTAAAAATCAACTTTTTTAAGGGGTGAAAATGACTTATATTCCCCTAAAATTGATGATTTAAAAATAAAAAATAAACATGTAAAAGTATTGTAAAATGACAAAACTTGGCATATTAATTAAATACACTTAAAAATATGCTTATAAGGAAAAATAAACAATAAATGAAAATAAAATTTAAAAAATGAATATTATAAGCTAAGCATATGTACACTATATTATATATAATCATGACTCATATATATAGGTGATTAAGGGCGGTGACACTTGCTTAAATATAATCAACTTTTGCCTTACATACAATCAAAATTAATAGTTAATATATTTATCTAGATTTGAGCACAAACAATCATAGCAAGTTTAGCTTCCAAATGAAAGCAGTTGACTGTCTTTGATGACAAATGTAACCAAATTCGAATCTGTTCGTGTGAAAAACTAGCCACTTATAGAAAGTTCTGTTTCAGTGGAAGTGTCTATCTAATCTCATTTTTTTTCTAATTTTTAACCTTCTTAAAGTTAATTTAACAACAGAGTTTTTACTTTGTTCATAGCAATTCAAATGACAAATGATTGAGCCCAACGCTGTAGTGCAGTTGGTGCTCATCTCTAGCGGTATGCCAGGACGTCCCGGTTTCAATCCGGGTATGGGGAGCATGGTCTCTCATCTTGAGGAGCGTTGTAGAAACGCGGTTTGCTTTATGTTTATGTTTGAGCAAAAACAATTGAGGAAAATGCATGTGAGAGAAAAAATACGTGTGAAACAAAAGAGTTGTAATATATAAGACATAAAAAAAATGACAAATGATTTTATAATATATTATTTTAATGAGTCTATAAATGAATCTTAATATTTTTCATAATTGTTTATTTTTTATTGGTATTAGATATGCTATGACTTCTAATATTACAAATTAGCCCATTTATAATTTTCATTATGAAAAAAACATCTTGTAAATACCCTTACACTGAATTAATGAAATGGAATTTGAATTTGATTTATTTGGGATAAAATTTTCCTTTTCTAAATAAAATTAATGAAATGGACTGAGGTGATAAAGAAAGGAATTTAAGAAGAATTGAATGATGACATTTAGTAATCAATCCTTGAAAGATAGCACTAATACCAGTGCTAGCTGCATGTACCTATGTTGGGCTTCGAGTCTTCAACCTCGTTAGAGAGAGCTTCTGAGAGGAAGACAACAGGCACATTAATATGTTCTACAGCGAGCATATTTATATACTCCAGTCATGCTTCGAGATTTGCCTGCAACAACCGCGGCAAGACACAAGGACGACAGAATATTTTCGAAGGAGATCGACAAGATATCCAGCTAACTTTTGATTTTTGAATGGTAGAATTCAGCAACCAGTGACCGATTCAGATCTTTTTTTTTTTTCCGATCAACACTGATTCAGTCCTTTAACAGTTTCTAGTGGCCTAGGAAATTAATTAAGATTGGACCTAAATGATGATTAAGTATAAAAAGTTGTTAGCACTAAACGGGATTACATAATTATTGCATAGATAAAATAGAGTGCATATTCCATAATTGGATGTGCTTCAATATTGCTACAGATATAATCGAGGATTTGAGGGACGATTTTTCAATACTTATGTAAGTATGGAAGCCTCCATACTTACTCTTCATTTTTAAAATTTGAAATATAATTATTAAAATCTAAATCATTGATGATGTTTAATACATTTGTTTTATCATGCTACTAAAAATAATTTTTATTAGAAACTTATATCTTGTAAAAACAGTGTCTGTTAAGAGTGAATATCTAATCGCTAAAAATTTTGAAAAATGTATGGTATATATAAATGTTTTCTATGTATGTAAGTTTTAGAAACAAAAAAATTCATATGGATAAATATTTAAAAATTAAAAAAAAAATGGTAAGAGAGACTTCAAGTTAGAAATGACTTTTCATAAGCAATAAATGGTTGCATATGAAATATAATTAGATAGATGCAATATTAGATTAGTTTTGCTTTTATGACATTTCTCTTTTAGAAAATTTACTCCAATTATTGTACTTAGCATAATTTTTATTATCATAAAAACCACTGTGCACGACTCCTCTATAAATGTATAAAATTACTATAATAAAATAATTCAATACTAAATATCAATTTTAATAGTATTTTCAAACGTCAAGGCCGTCTAAAATACTATACATATAAGTTACAATATTGCAATAACTTATCATCTATATTTAAGTCATTTACTTAAATACATATTTTTCATGTTAAAATACTTGGTATCATATTTTTTCTTGCTCTATGATAAATATATGCTTCATAATTAAAATGAACATAAAAATATTATCTGATCAGATCCAAAGTCTAATAAAACATATCATCATCATATCTATGCATTATTAATAGATTCACACAATTCTTATGACAAAATTACATTACAAAATATTTCAAATGATTATGTCAAATAAATGCTCAATAAATATATTAAATAATGTTTCATTAGGTCTATATAATTTTGGACAGATCTACATGAGTTTTGTAATGAAATAGAATTATTAGACTCTTTAATGATTTGTGTTAATAAATGCAAAAATATTATCTAAGAGGATAAAATTAATAGAGTTTCATTAGATATACATAATATTTAATAGATCCATATAATTCTTTTTATAAAATAGCACTATTGGATATTTTTATCACTCTCCATCATTAAAATAGAAATAAATACACAATATATAATTCAGACATAAAATAATAAAATTTTATAAAAATAGTTTCTATCATATCCTAATATTTTCGAGTAGTTCTCACTCAATTTTTTAAAAATATTTTAGAAATATTTTTCTATAAATGTAAATCTATTAAAGTAAGAAATAAATTAAATAAATTCCTCAAAATTCAAAAAATTTTCTTTAGAAGTCCTTTTCATCTCCTCGACAACAACCCACGACAGTCCCTTTTTTATAAACAAAAATGAAAATAAATAACCCTAAATACATATTTATTAATAGGATTTTTTTCAAATATACCTATTATATTTTATCATAATCTCAGATATACCTATTACGTTTGAACATAATCGTAAATATGCCCCCTCCATTATAATAATAAACGTGTCATTTAAATAAAATTTTTATGTTAAAATTATTGAAAAATTATGTTTTCATACAATCCTTATCTATTAAATTTTAAACCTCAATGCATGTCATCGATTGTTTATTCAAGTATATAAAACAATTCTCATCAAAAAATATATAAAATAACTAAATTTTTTATCGAACTTGAAATTAAATAAATAATTTTACAAACGAAATAGAAATGAAACAAATTAAAAATATTTTTTGGTCTGTTCAATTTATATGGGTAAAATTACATATCACTTTTGGTATTTTGAATCATTTGTACATAGCCGCATGTGCACAGTTTCATCGTGCATAGGAGGAGCACCAAAAGATGGTGCTCCATTATCTTCAACAAAGCGGCCATCGCCATCGTCGATACCCATTCTAAGTCCTATCCCTTGCAGTCACAAATCACAAGACCTTGCCAACCATTGTTTGCAAAAAAAAAAAAAAAAAAGAAACCATTCAACCACGCAGTCTGTTTTTCTCCTCTGGCTGCATCGTTCTTCTTCAAGGCCGATGAAATCAAACCACCACGTCCGCCGGCTATTCTTTCATATCCAATGCTAGGAGCCATTAATCAAGAAATCCAAGCCAAAAAATTGATTCGCTAATTGGAAGCTGCACAAGATTAGCATCCATAGTGTCGATCTTCATAATCTCCAAACGCAATTGTTGCCCCCTATTTAGTCATCTCATTCATCTCCATTAAAGTCGACGGGCTCCGACACTGCCACCAGCTTCTTCAACCAAAATCCATGGCTAGCAACAAGCAAAACGAAACTACCAACAGCAATCCTCAATCAGAAGCATCTCCATTAAAGTCGATGGGCTTCGATATTGCAACTAGCTTGTCTGACTGAAATTCATGGCCAACAGCCAGCTTCTCCGACGCAATCACATCGCTGATGTTGCTGACGAATTCAATAGGGGCATTCTAGGTATTTTAAAAAAAATTGACCAACATTTCACTGTCTCTTTATTAATTAACCTAATGGTTGGTGACGAAGTGGACCTACCGAATTTCAATCATCCATTCGTCCATCTGTAGGTGGAAGGGCTAATATTTGCACGCATAAGAGCACTGTTAGCTGGGCTCTCTTGACAGGGCTCAAGTCGAAAACCCTTCCCACCATCCACGTCATAACAATGGGCCTTGAACAGTAGAGTGTGTGAGCCCAAATTTGTCGTCGACCCACGGCGACCTCACGTATCACGATAATTGCTAGCGACCAACTGCTATGGTCCTCTTTAATCAAAAAAAAAAAAAAAAAAAAAACTTCTACGGTCCTCAATTTTGTTTAAAAAAAATTCTTAGATTCTTAATTTCAAACGGTCACTTTAATTCAACTATAATTTTTTAAAAATATTTTTATAAAACCTTCTAAAAATGATCTTTCATTTTAAAACTAAATTTGATCCATCTTTTTATATTTCAAACTTAATTTCCTACTACATTTAATAATAAAATTTTAAGTGATAAATTATGGAAATATATTTATTATTTTTATTCTATTCTATTCTATTTTATAATTCTAAGATAATTTAATTATCAAATAAAAATTAAGGGTCGTTATATTCTTCCCTATCGATAAAATGTTTCGTCCTGAAAATTGAACTAATTGAAAAAGATTGGTTGTTTATTCAAAATTTTATCCTTCTACTGTCAAGTTAGTTCACATTCCAAGCCTGCATATAAGAAATCTAGGGCCCGAATTCTGTTGGAAGAATTTATCCTCCACTGTGGGTAGCCTTTAATTTGTCTACTGCTATTTCTTCTAGTGAACAATGACTGATATGTCAATAAATACTAATATATTTTGTAGTATTTTATACAAATTCAATGGATGATTATTAGATGCAAATATGAAATTCATTTTTAATTTTTTTCTTAATAGTATTTTGGAGGCGATTTGGCAATGGGCAAAAATCCATGAAAATTTTTTTTTGAACCAAAAAAACTGATGGGGATCCTTAATCCTAATCCACACTCAAATTATGTGGGGACCATGTGAGGATGGGCCATCAGAACCTTCATTAATATAAGACAGATCTTTATACAATTGTTCAACTATACAGGAGGCTAGATTTTGGTACCAAACAACTTCTAAAATGCTTTCTCTCAGCGCAAATTATACCAAAAAATGATTGACTGTGGTGTTCAATCAAAGCTTCTAAATTATTGTCCTTTTTGAAGATGAACTCTCTAAATTTTTCTCTCTTAAAAAACAGAGAGACGTTAAGGGTGCATTTAGTAAAACCAAAAAGAAGTTTTTCATAAAATTACTTTACTTTTCAATTACTTTTATATGTCTTTTCATATAATTACCCTACATTTTAATAATTTTTTCACATTATTCTGTACAATTCCATGTATTCTTAATTACTACTCCTAGTTAATCATATCACTCTTACATTTTTTAAAAAAAGATTTCACAATGACTTTTCTATATTTTATCTAGATTACCAAACAATCTAAAAGAGAATGATTTATTTACTTTTTAAAAATATGAATAGGTGGATTTTCTAGTTGCAACATTGAAATGAGGAGTTGACATTTCCTTCATCTTGTTGCGAAGATTATTGACCTAGAACAGAGACAAAAATTAAATTGAACATGACATATAATAAGATTAGAGTAAATCATCAATTTGACAATGTGAAATTGAATATCGTGTCCAACCACAATCAATCTAGATTTGATGAAGATGCTTTATCATGTACACAAAGAAAACTGATCTTCTATAGTCCTACAACCATTCAACAGCATATGATCATATTATGATGGGTGAATTGGCAATTGACCAAATTTAGTCAAAAGCTTAGATTATATAATACAATTAGTGAATTAGAGTTGATCAGATTTAGGCCAAGCTTAGTTGCTAGAAATCTTATAGGTAAATTATTAGGCAGCCGCAGTGAAAGCAAGCATAACAGTTATAGATGAGGAAATTCAGATTGAGCACAAACCATGAAGATAGAATTAAAATTAAGGAATTAGAGAAAATTAAGATGTTCTAAAAGGAGAGATGGTAAGAGCTGTTTTAATTAACAGCAAAGACAACAAAGATAAGTGTTTGGGATTTTTATGTTGACTCGGATAATACTACTAAGAATTTCATTTTAATAGGTAACTAGTAAATTATTGGGTAAGAAATTGATATTTTCCTCAGACTAGTGGTGGCTTCTTATCTGTCTGTCAACTTCTGTTTGTATTAAGTTTCTGATTATTGAATTTTATTTTTCTTGCAAAAATATATGGCTATATTATTTAAGAATAGCAAGCTTTTTCTATTGCAGTATTTACAGTCATCTCAACTGTATTATAATCAAGCTTTGAGACATTCTAACAAAATTTTCTTTTACATTTTCACAAATATCTAAGAGAAATAACATACGATGGACACTCCCATAAAACAGGAGATTGATGCCACCAGACTTCTAACTAGCGTCAGCTGCTGTTGTGCCCATGTGCTATGTCCATGCTCTGTACTCTTGGCATCGTGGCAGGAACAACAAGTATTGAGATAAAGGTAAAGAGGGAAACAAAACAATATTGTTAGATGATAATTTTTCCTTAGATTATCGTTAGTCATAAAATTTCTTTTTGTGGGTGCTTGTCTAAAGTTAAAACTTTTCAATGTAAAATTTTTTACTTTGTAACTAATTTTTTTAATTATTTTTTCACATTTTATTGTATAACTATCATACTTTTCAATCATTTCTATACAATTACCCATACAACGGACCTATCTATTTTAACTTTATTAACTTTATTTTTTATCATCACCCCTATGATACTATATCATTTTTTTCATTTCAAAAACTTTTACAACAAATAAATGTAGAGGGCGTTTTGGAGCTTGCCCCTGGAGGTGAACTCCCACCGGCCAAATTGTGCTTCTTTTTCCATCTGTGATACAAAGGCAAATAAAAAGAAGATTAGTAATAAGTGAATGTTTGATTGTACTAAATTCATCCATTGCAGATAAATTAAACACTAGAGAATCTAAATTCTACCATGAGCAGCATGTCCAGCACCTCTACCTTCGGATCCCCCAAGACAGTGACAGCAGCACAAAAATACAGAGCAATACCAGATGAGTAAAACTACCTTTTCCATGCTTAAGTGGTGTCTTCTTCCTCCTTTATACATCTCCCGTCTGGTTTGGGCGATGACCATGCCTGTTTTATGCTTGTAAGTGGCAACCAAAACAGGAAGGCCGACTTTGGAAGGGAGGAGGGAAGCCCTTGCGTAGTGCTTCGTAAGACTCAAACGTGTATATGATACGTAAATGGTTTCTAGCAAGACGCCTGAATTTGTTATTCAAATTACGCATGCGGAACGCTGTTGTATCGTCTGCACTGTTGATATGCATAATGAATCGAATTAGAATTGCGCATTGCTACCATTTTTCTATCCTTTAACTGCAGCTTGTTTGAATTGGAGAACGAGCTCAATGGCAACCATCCCAAGTTTTAATATTTTTATTTGTTAATTCTACCGCACATGCAATTTAACATGCAATTTTAGCCATTCTAATAAAAGTCATATAAATCAGATAGTAATGTAATCTTAAGTAAATTTTGTAAAATTTATGTATTTAGCATATAAAAAATAATATTAAATACTTTTAATAATGTAAAAAGACTTTTTTAGACTCATCTGTATGGAGTACAAACGGCTAACCTTTCAGATTGTATAAATCTTACTATATATATATTTTAGAAGCTTTTTCCAAATATATTCATTACGTTTGATCCTAATCCTCAATATGCCAACTGAATTTACGAAATTCCAGATATATTCACTACGTTTACGATTAATTGTAAAAAATGCTCCGTCTATGAATTAGAGTCGCTAATTTATGTGTAAAATTATTAATTATATTTTGTATATAATTAAAAAATTGGATATAACTATATTTTGGATATAATCCTAAAAAATTTCTAGATTACTGGTCCACCTGCCTTGCTGATGTTGCTAGACGGTTAACATGATTGGGAGATGATTTGAATGTTGTATGGTTGTGATGATGGGCCAATCCATGATTAAAATCTAGTGTGGTTATATTTGGAGTTACCCAATTTATCAGTCTAAATAAGATATTAAATAAAAAAAATTTCATATACATACAGACGACCGGTCGATAAACTTACCTATTTTGGACAACCTTTCCCTACCGTTAGATGTTGCGGGCAAAATATCAGTCGTGCGATTGCATTTTGGAAAGTTGCCCGCTGCCACTCCCGAATCCCTAATCCCAGCATCCATCTCAAAAACTGGAGCCCCAAAGCCGCCCTCTCGACGTAAGACTAAATCCACAAGTTCCATCTCAAAAATCTGAGAGAGCATATCTGAGGCCGTCCGTGAGCAGGGAGATTTTTGGGGAGACTCTTGCTAAGAGAGAGAGGAGAAACCTGAGAGAGAGAATGAGAGAGAGAGAGAGAGAGAGCAAGCTAAAGTTGTTGACGACGACGGAGACAGGTAGCTTGCGACGTGAGAGGGAGAGGAGAGAGGGAAGGGAGGGTGGGAGAGGAAAAGCAGGCAAGACGGAGGGAGGGCTGTAAAATTTCTCCTGCATATCATCGCCAGTTTTTTCAAAAATCATCCAATGGATGATATACAACCTGCCTGAATGAGTGATGTAGCAGGCTGGTTGAAAGCCCACCCTCTATTCCATTGGTTGTAAACGATTAATACACATACACATATGAGGAATGATCTTTTATACCTCGTCAAAAATTGCTGCTATTTCGACTATCCTTCATTGTCATCCGATCTTAGGAGGTTTACCTTTGCCATTGGATCCAATGTTTTGATCCTTCGTTAGTAAAATATATGAGGGAAGGATAATGTCAAAATGCTCCTCCCGTCTATGATTCTCTCTATCTGCATGTGAGATCGCGAATGAGTCTCTCTATCTGCATGTGAGATCGCGAATGAGGGGAATTTTTACAAAATTGACTCCAACAATAAAGGTAAATTCTGCAAGATTCAACGGTACTGAAGGGTGGTCGAAAAGGTCAACGGGCTCAGCATTGGTTAGGGGTTTCCCCATCTTCTCAAAGCTACACATTTGTGATCTTAATCTTGATGACATACGAAGAATTACAATGTTCGACAAATGTGAGGAGATTTCCCATGATGTATATGTTATTGCAGTTGTAAAGATACAAGAACTAATGAGAGTTTTTTTGTGAAGAGTTATGATCTTTTATGACCGGTTGCAGAAGACGCTATTTTCAACCATCACGTGAATGTGGTTGGATCCCATTCAAGAACGCGGGTAATTTTATGGATCGTTCGAACATGAGTGAAAAAGCAACTAGAGAAGCTAATGTGAAAGAGTTTTCGCATGTAGGCCCTTGTCAGAATTGAGTTTTTACAAGCAGGTCCCGCTTTCTCTCTTTCTCTCTCTCTCTCATAGATTTCTCGTCTCTCTCTAAGAAAGACAAATGAAGATGTAGCATGTTAACAGTTAAGGAGATGGTACTTTGGTAGAAATGGTCACGATTAAAATAGAGGTCGGATCTGTGATGATCATTATAAGAAGAAAAGCGGGTTCCGAAGATGGACTTAAAAATCCCTAAATAAAAATCCAGCAAGCAAGCAATTTCCATCATCAGAGGAAAATTCAGACTTCAAAGAATTGCAACATCATCTCTCCTTCCTTTCTTTTCTTTTGCTTCTAGTCCAACAAAAAACCATCACCCCCCAATCCAATTGAATCTAGTCCAAATTTAATTTCTTCTGCTGCTTCTTTAGTGTCCACTCCCTCCTCTCCTCCAATCCAAGACAAAACCCTAATTTTGGGTCGCCTCAATGACATCGCCACACTCATCATCTCCCTCATCCCCTTCTCCCACCATGCCCACCTCAAAGCTATTTACAGATCCTATCATAGCTTCCTTTCCTCCTAAGGCTCTTCTTTCTCCCCCTCCTTAGCAGCTCCATTTGCCCCACTCCGGCCACCCACCCCAGCCTCCTTTACATCTTCCCCTAGGACCCCTCCCTCACCTCATCCTTCCTCTTCGACCCTACCCCCCTCCCATAAGCCCCCTTCCCTTGCCTCCCCTGTAGTGTCGGGCACTACCTCTACGTCCTTGGGGGCTCCCTCTTTGACGTTCGCTCCTTCCCCATCAACCACCCCTGCCCCTTTACTACCACCTACCACCTCAACCTCCCCACCTCCTCCTCCCCCTCCTCATGGACTAGCCTCCCTCCCATGATCTCCTCACGCGGAAGCTTCATCGCACCCAACCCTAAGCTCAATTCCATCCTTATAACCAGAGGAGGCTTTCTCCATACCCTCTTTGGCACCATTGGCATTCAAATGAGCTCTGTCAAGAGGTTCAGTGTTGGGAGGGGTGAGTGGATCTGTCATCTACTTCAAATTTGATGCTAACAACACAAGATGAAATCCCTTGCTCCTCCATTAATAAATCTAAATGGCAAAAACCATCTGCTCCCTTATCTGAGATCTAACATCAATGTGATTGCATCTGAAGGGAGGGCGTCTGCTACAACCATCCCCATCTAGTCAGTGTGCTTATGCTGCAATCTATATCTATCGACCTCTTACCTCATCTTTGACATCTATGTCTGAAAAATTCAACAAAAATTAGACCAAATTGGCCTGCTGTTTCAAAATTTTAGTAATAACTGGTGGTTGGTGATTTCGACATGAGAGGAGCTGCTTAGAGAGGAGGGAGACTATCCAATGAGTAGGAGAAGATGCTCAATGTTAATGTAAGCTCCAACGAGTGAGAAAGAGCTAAGAGAGATAGAACTCCGCATGTTGTTATGGTTGTCAAGTCGAACAAGGGTATATGAGCAAAATTTCCTAGCATTAATTGCAGCAATTCAGATGCTTTTACCCAATGGTTGAAATTATTCCCACAAAATTGAACGGGATCAAAAGGCCAATTTAACTTTAGTGAAACCCTCAGTAACCAAAACTGTTGATCCACAATAAGTTGTCGATAGGAATACCTATTCATTTAGCAAACTAGGCTAGTGAAATGGATTTTGTCACATGGTTCTAGTATGTAAACTATCATTTCCTTAGAGAAGTAATTAGAATTTTAATTATTTGTTACAATTCAAATGCCCTAAATTCTATTCTTATAAGTTCATTTTTTATGGTGTTAAGATAAATTAAGAATCTTACTAAAACAAAAGCCAAAATTGATTCTCAAGATGAACTGAACTAGGTTATAATTTCCCTCACACTTCATCATTCAATTTTATAAAATTATCTTATTTAATTTTCTTTGATCGGATAATTAACCTAGGGCACTCAAGAATTTACGTGCACCTTCCGATGTCAAATAAGCTTAATGACCTAATTCAATTTTCTATATTCCCATGAGAATTAAATTAAATTACAGTATTAATATCAAGCCTCATCAGGATTGCACAAGGTTTGCAAATATTTCCTATTCATACTAACAAATCAATAAACCCATCAGTCAAGATGAATACTTATCCCTAGCGTAGTATCTCAAACTCATATTGCTCAATCTCTGTCTGATAATTCCCTAGCTCTACCTAGTATTACATAGATTTTCATAAGAATCTAATAGATTCCCACTAATCTAATAAGAGCATTAAATATAAATTAAATGGATAATCCAAGCCATATCAATCAGTTAAAAAATATTCAAAGCCCAAATATCCATTCCAGGATCTATTATAACTCTAGAAAAAGAATTTAACTCATGCTATGAAAGAATCTTTTTGTTGTATGTTGTTGGAGGATCTTGCAAAAGACACGATATGTTTCGAGAAAATGATATTGTAAAACTAAAGAAGCACTAAAAAATGATGAAATTATTAGTGGATGAGGTTTAAATGAAGAAAGTATGCTAAATGACTAAGTGACACTCATCACAGATCATATTATGGTACGATAATAAACTTAATTCTTATGTTTTCTTTAAATTCTTGAATATATTATGGATTATGGTCTAATGCTTGAACAAAGAGCTAAGGCTACTAGTTTATTGGATTTATTAAAAGCATTTGACTTGCTATCTATTTTACATTTAATGAAAAAAATTTTATGAGTTACAAATGAACTATTACTAATATTGCAAAGGAAAAACTAAGATATTGTTAATGCATAACACAAGTTAAAGTTTGTAAAGAATGACTACAATTGATGAGAGATAATGGATGAGAAATTTTATTAAAATAAGTGTCTTTATTTTGTAATACTTATGATATTAACATTTCTAATATGAATAAAATATATACATTAAAGGAAAGGTCACATCGTAAAGCTCAACAGGTTAGAAATCTACATCATTAGCATGTAAATTTATTTTATAGAGTTATAGATATGCAACTTCAAGAGCTCAATGATTGATTTTTAAAGACAACAACTAAATTTCTTCTTTGTATTGAATGTCTGAATTCAGGTAATTCTTTTTTTGTTTTTACTATTAAAATAGTAAAGCTAATTCACTTTGTTCAACTTTACCCATTTGAGTTTTTTGACATTGATTTAACCACATTTGAGAATCAACTTGAAACTTATATAAGTGACATGTGCTCATGTAGTGATTTTGAAAGCTTAGAAGAAATAAATGTCTTGGTTGAGAAATTTGTCACAAATAGAAGAAATACTTTTTATCCACTAATTTACAAGCTTATAAAATTAGAAATGATTTTGCCAATTGCACTGCAACAGTAGAGAGAGCATTTTCTGCTGTGAAGATCATGAAGAATTAATTGTGGAAGATAGTTGGATGAATGATTGACTAATTACTTACATTGAAAAAGATATGTTTGATAGTGTTGACAATGAATTTATTATAAGATAGATTTCAAAATATGAGAACCCACCAAGGACAATTCTAAATTTTGTACTTTTGTTTTTAAATTAATATTATTACAAATTAACTTTTTGTACTTTTCTATTTAAGGGTATATTTGGGAAGTGATAAGATTTTTCATGAAAATTTTTTGATGTAAAAGTTTTGAAACAAGATAATATAATTTGATATAATAGGGGTAATGATGAACAGTAAAGAGAATAAACTTAAAATAGATATGTTAGTTGTACAGGTACTGTAGAAATGACTAAAAAGTAGGGTAGTTATATAGAAAAAAGCGAAAAAATAATTTTAAAATAGAATAGTTGTAAAGAATGAAAAGTAGATTAAAAAGTTTTATGTTGAAAATTTAAAGGATAAGCAAACACCCCAGTGTTATAATTTCATTTACCTAATTCAACATTGAGGATAATATTTAAAAAATATATTTCAAATTTTTATAAGATAAAAATTATTCTTAACATATAAAATTTTAAAACAAAGTATAAATTTTGCCCCCACTTGCCAAAGGTCCAGAATCTACCACTGCGCACAACACTAAAAGGGAGAGAGGGGCCTACTATTCGAACACTTGAAACGGAGTAGAAGACCAGTATAGGGCTAGGGCGAAGGAGAGAGAAGGAAATAAAAGAAAGGAGAGAGAGGAAAGAGGAGAAATGGGGCTAGTGATGGCAAAGTGGACAAGAGGATTGGTGGGAAAGAGCGCTGGACAAGAGGAGAATCGCACAAAGTGGAGCAGAGACATGACATTGTCATTTGGGAGCTCTAATTTTTATTTTTTTTATTTTTTGCAAAAGGCGTCCTCTCTATTCATAGCTTGTGGTGAGGAAAATACAAATCATCTAAGTTAATCAAACGGTGCAAAATCCACATGCCAGATCTGATGCTCGTGCGTGTGCCATGGTGGAACTACCGAAGTTGCTGCAGCTTTGGCCTGGACACATGAAGTCGCATTCATCGTATAATTACCTATTCAGCTTATAATTACCTCTATCATACCGTATTACTTTTTTTTGTCTAAAAAACTTACACTAGAAACTTTTAATAATTAACGCCAAATAACTGAAGGCAACTTACACCAGGTAACACACTAAACAGTATTGACATCTTTGATTAGGTTACAAGTATAAAAAAAATCAAAATATTTGAATTCGACAGCTAACTAGGGGCGTAAATCAAGTTAGATTGATGGTAAGCACAATAAAAATCAGTTCAATTCAGTTAGAAATTGAATTAATAAATATATAATATTTAAAAATATTTTACTTAATTAAATCTATTTTCAAAATATAGATTTTTATGAAAGAATAAATAACCCTTTTTATAGGAATATTTTTCAATTTATGACTTATCAATAATATAATTTCTAAATAATCTTATGTCAAAATAATAATATCTAGTTAATACCTATATATTATGTGTTAATATATGAGTATTTTTATAATCTATGATATTTTATAGTAATATATGAAATCAAGTTTTGTCAGGTCGAGTTGACAATCGTTTAACCCAAACCAACTCATTTTTGAAATCGGGTCGGTTTAAATTGGGCTACATAATTTTTTTCAAACAGTTTAACCCAACTCTATTATAAATTAGGTTGAGTTAGTTTAAATTTGAATTAAGACCAACCTTATTTACAGCCGCAAGCTCTATTTACACTCCTGTGGTTGATAGCAGTTGAAAACTTTCTCCATTGCACTTTGATGGACCGGAGGCTAAATAACAGTGAGAGCCAACCCGTAGTAAGTTGTTCCTCGAAAGCTTGCTATCTATCATTTATTTTCGATTGGACAGTTGAGATTTTCGAGGTTAGTTTTGGCGTCATAAATATTAGTAAGGATGTGTCGATTTTGGATGGAGAGTGTACACGCATTTACGCATGCCCTTCTTCTCTTCCCCTTTCTCCCTTCATTCCACCGCAACTAGGGCTCAAAATTTTCATGGCTGTCCAAATGTCTCCAGTGACATGTATCTTGTAATTTCAAAATAGAGCTCTAAGATTTAATTGCCAATCAGTGAATAGGGCTGCCAAATGTGAGTTTATCACCAGCTGCAATCAATGGGAGAAAGCTGGTGGATTTGATGCTTGGCAAGTGGTTCAGTGCTTGGCATCATTGGCGGATGTTGTTTTACTACCATGGTCGGTTGCAAAATATTGATGAAATGGTGCTGTATGTGATCTTAGATTTGAGGAGGCGGCAGCGGAATATCCTTGGTAGTTTTACTACCGAAAATTTAATGAAAAAAATATTGTTGTAGTTTTTTATTTTTTCGCTGAAAGTAGGTCACAATTTAATTGGTTCCATGGTCGGAATCTATGGCTACGTTAGGGAATAGATGGGGCACCATGTTGCTTCTGCGATTTGGCATGGTGGAGCACTGAAATGGTGCTCCGGTAGTGCACACAAAATTTATACACATTCACATCCGTTAATTGATCTGCAACGTATCGATTTAATATAATTATTTTAATCATTTATTAATATTTCTAATTTAATTTTAAGCTTATAATTTGTATAATTTAATGGAATTATATTATTTTATTCATGTTAATTGATTTTACCCAAGTTAATTTAATAAACTAATGAATATATCTTGAGACTATTTTTGTTCTTCATATTAAATATACTTGTACATATATGTTAATTTACTTAGTTAAAATATAATTTTGTACATTAATCTAATAGGATAATAAATATATTTTTTATTTTTGAATCAATTTTAATTTCATTGAATATATATGATTTGATTTTACTATTGAATACTATTTTATATTCATATTTCAAAGTGAATGTGAGTTATTGAAGGTGTTTAATTCACCCCATCTAAGTATTATGTTAATTTGCCTCAAATTAGTTTAGTAGACTACTATATACTTTTAAATTATCTTTTAGCCTATTTAATTCTTTCAAAACACACCTACAATACTTGTTTCTGATTATCTCAACTGTCAACTAAATTCAATTATTTTTAGTAGTGTGTTGTCTCTAAAATAATTTGAACCCATTTGATTTCTTTTCTATTTATATAATTTTTAAAATAATTTCATTATGTTTTATAAAAAAATTATATTTTTGAAAGCGTTAAATTTAACCCATATGTAATTGCTCTAAGCCATTTAAAATATTTATAATTTTGCCCCAAATTATTAAGTACGTTATCAAACATTATAAGATATTTTATTTTTAAAAAATGCAGTCTCAAAATCATGGTTAAGGCAATTCTAAAATGGTTTAGTAAATTTGTATGCTTTTAAAATACTTAAACTTATGTAGTTTATTTTGAGAATATTCAAATTAGATACGTGAAAAATTTAAATATACAAAATCACAGACCCAATAATAATGAATTTAAATTGATGACTAATTACTATATAAAATGATGGTATACAACCATGCACATTAAAGAAATCTTTATAAAATTTCTATTTAATAGAAGTATTTATTAAATTAATATTTTCATATTGATTTTGAGAATATTCAAATTAGATATGTGAAAAATATAAATATACAAAATCACAGACCTTATAATAATGAATTTAAATTGATGACTAATTACTATATAAAATGATGGTATACAACCATGCAGCATTAAAGAAATCTTTATAAAATTTCTATTTAATAGAATTATTTATTAAATTAATATTTTCATATTGATTTGATTTAATTTAATTTAATATTTATTTTTATTATTTATTATAGATTGAAATAAGCAATTAGAGAGATGAGCAAACTATATGAGTTTTTGAAGCTTTAACCCACCGTATTCGCAAAATAGCTAATGTAATAAATTGATCATATTTTTATTAATTGATTCCATATTTAATTTAATTCAAATTAATACTTACTTTACATTGAAATGAATAGATGGAAAGATAAGCGAATCATACTTATTGTTGCATATTTAAGCCACTAAGTTTAGAAAATAACTTACTATGATAAATCGAGTGTGCTTATGGTTAATTTAATGGTTAATTTGCATATATACTTACATAGTTTCACCGATATTGCAGATATATCCACATAGTTTTACGAAATGCATATTACCCCCACTTAGTTTCGCCAAAATTACATATTACCCCCATGTCGTTAACTGCTGTTAATATTTGCCATTATATTTTCAAAAATGACAAGAGTGCCCTCATCTTCAAGGGGTAATATGCAATTTTGGTGAAATATATGGGGTGATATGCAATAAGTGAAACTATGAATGAGGGCATTTTTATTATTTTTGAAAATATAACAGCAGTTAACGGCATGAGGGTAATACGCTATTTTGGAGAAACTATGTGAGAGTAATAGCATTTCGTAAAACTACGTGTGTATATCTCTAGTTAGCGTCAAACTATCTGGGTATATATGCAAATTATCCTAATTTAATAAATAACTTAATAACAAAGTAAGGCACGTGTTTTTCGTGTGGACATCCTCGATTTAAAAAATTAGATAAAACAATTACAAAAGATGCATCGACAGCTAAAAACAGATGCATCATTTTTAACGAAAATTAGAAATTTTTATTATGAAAAGTGCATGGATAGTTAAAAATATATATTAATTTTTGGAGAATTATTTTTTAGAATGATTTATTGTAGAAATTTATAAAAAATATTTTAGGGTGTGTGTCCATTAATGAATTTTTTTAATTTGAGGTACTTCATAAAATAAATTATTTAAATAAATTTGACAAAATAAATTAGTAAATAATTAATAATAAATTTTTATATTTTTAATGGACTTTCATAAATTGAGAAGAAAATGATAGTCATCTTAAAATTATTCTCTTATAATTTTTTGTATTAAAGAATTAATTTTGTAGTTGAATGCTAGAATTTAAGTTATTTAGTTGCTGGATCTACCTATTTCTCTTAAATTATAAAATTAATCTATTGAAGAAAAATTAAAAAAGGAACTGATTTTACATTTTAAGGAATTTTATTGATCAATTTTTATGTATGGAAATTTTATGTAAACTATAACAATGCCATTTTGGATAATTTGGATATATTTATAAATGCAAATTTAATTAAAATTATTTATTTTTGTGAGATTATATAAAAGCTAATTAGCATAAAAGTCTCAAAAAGTCATATGTATTTATTTAGTTGATTTAAATTTAAAATATAGTTTAATCACTATTAAAATAGTCTCAAAACGTCATATATTTATATTATTAAATCTAAATTACAATTGCATATAATTTAAATAAAGATAATTTATTACATGTTTATTTTTATTATAACAATTTTATATATTTAATTAAAATTTTATTTTATCTAATTTATATTAATTATTATTTAGTTATAGCTTTACATTTATTTAGTTTTTAAATTTGAAAGTTTGCATAGTTCTAAAATTATCAAACTTTTAAGGGCATCGTTTAAATAAAATTATATCACTTTATTACGATTTTATGGATATATAGATTATTCCTTCATTTTTCAAAAAATTAATTATTTTATTTTACAGCAGTCAATTTTATATTTGAATGCATGTTTATATATTGACTTTATATTATAAATAAATCATATTATTTTTATATACATGTGTTAATCATTTTTGTTCGATTAATATTCATTCGAAATTAATTTGAATCATGAAAATCGAAGAAATGTTCATGAATTTTATTACGGAATTTCTATTTAATATTTGTTAAATTCATAGGTTTATATTCATTTGTTTCAATTTAAATTAATCTTTAATCAAATATAAATTTTATCATCGTCAAATTAAAATGACCAACATAAGATAAGTGACCGTACAGGTTGCTACAAATTTAATCCATAAGTTCGTAAAAGTTAATTATTTTTTATGTCTATCCATGTGGTCACTATCTGAATCCATCTTTATATACATTTTTAAAATTATTTTTGTTCGTAGGCCACATTCGCGATGGATTTGCTACTAATCCACCACGAGACTAATTGGCCAAGCATGTTCCACCGTCTTGTACTCTACAGTTGAGATAGGGAATTGCATATCTGAAATCAATAACTCCATGGTCTATTTTTACTTACGGTTGCGTAGGAGATGTTTTTTGATTTAAATGTAAAAAATAACATAATTAATGTTGATGCAAAATTATAGATATATTTTTACATTTGTATAAATTAGAAAGGTATAATATGCATTGAATTGAAACAATTATGTATAAGTTATATATATAATTAAATAAATATAATTTATTACAAATTTTTTAAGAAGTCGTATATAATAATCATTATAGTTATATATATTGTACATTTTTATTTCATTTAATTTAAATTAATTATTATTTGTAATTATACCTTTGTATATTTATTTAGTTTTAAAATTATTTAAAGGTTTTCATTGTCCTAAAATGATTTATTAAGTGTATATCTTTTTGTAAGATACATAAATTTATCAAATATTTTCAAAAATATTAAAATTAGATGTTGTTAGATGCAGTTAAATGTCGTTAGATGCTATTAAATGTCGTTAAATTTAGTAGAATTTATTAAATCCTATTATCTCTATTGTAAATTCTATAATTAAGGTAAAAATAATCTTATAACAGGCTTATGTTATATGCGTTAAATTAGAATTAACTTATTAATCTCAAAAGTTAGATTCACTTAGATGTTGTTAGATGTTATTAGATCCAATTTTTTGTTATTAGATGTCGTTATATGTTATTTTATACAGTTAGATTTAGGTGACTTTTATTAAATCCTATTATCTGATTTTTAAATTATGTAATTAAGGCATAAATGACCTTATAAGGGCCTTAGGATTCTAGTATAGATGTTAAATCAGGACTAATTTATTAATATCAAAAGTTAGATTCCGTTAGATGTCGTTAGATATTGTTAGATGCAGTTAGATGCTATTAGATGTTGTTACATGCTATTAAATACGGTTAGATGATGTTGGATGCTATTAGATTTAGGTGGATTTCATTAAATCCTATTATCTAGGTTTTAAATTATGTAATCAAGGTATACATGACCTTATAAAGGGCTTAGGATTATACTACAGGTGCTAAATTATGATTAATTTATTAATATCAAAAGTTAGATTCGATTTGATGTTATTAGATACTATTAAATATTGTTAGATCTAGTTAAATATTGTTAGATGCTATTAGATATTATTAGATCCAGTTAATGACGTTAGATGCTGTTAGATGAAGTTAGATGCGGTTAGATGCTATTAGATTAAGATGAATTTCATTAAATCCTATTATCTAAGTTTTAAATTTTGTAATTAAGATATAAATGACCTTATAAGGGTTTAGGATCATATTACGGGTGTTAAATTATAATTAACTTGTTAATATTAAGATTTGGTTAAATATTATTAGATGTCGTTAGGTGTTGTTATGTGTGATTAGATACTATTAAATGTCATTAGATTTAGGCGCATTCTATGAAATCTTATTATCTGGGTTTTAAATTATGTAATTAAGGTATAAATGAAGTTATAAGGAGTTTAAGATCATATTACAGGAGTTAAATTGGGATTAATTTAATAATATCAAAAGTTAGATGCCGTTAGATATTGTTATATCCGTTTAAATACTATTAGATGTCATTAGATGCTGTTAGATGTGGTAAATATTGTTAGATGTCATTAGATTTAGGTGAATTTTATTAAATCCTATTTTCTAAGTTTAAAATTCTATAATTAAGGTATAAATAATCTTATAAAGGGATTAGGATCATATTACAGGTGTTAAATTAGGATTAACTTGTTAATATCAAAAGCTAGATGTGGTTAGATATTGTTAGATGCGATTAAATGATGCTAGATGTAGTTAAATTTAAATAATTTTATTAAATCTTATTATCTGAGTTTTAAGTTCCGTACTTAAGATATAAATGATTTTATAATGAGCCTAAGATTATATTACGAGTGTTAAATTAAGATTAACTTATTAATATCAAAAGTTAGATACAGTTAGATATTGTTAGATGCAATTAGATGGTGTTAGATGTTGTTAGATGCTAGATGCTGTTAGTTTTTATTATATTCAAAAAATAAAAAATATTATTAAATTTTCGAAAATTCAAAAATAAATATTGAAATTATTATTTTTGAGAGTACCTTAATTACATGAATTTTTAAATAATATAATGTAATTACTTAAAATATATTTGTTAACTTTACCACTTATAATGAAATCTTATTAAAAATAATTTTTTGCATAAATATTTTTAAAAAATGTCAAACAATGAAAAATTATGTTTACATACGTTTTAGTAGTTGATAGATTGAGATTTTGTGTATATATAATACAAATTTTATCAAAAAACAAACATACTCATATTTTAAAACAAATATACTCACATTGTAAAATTACCACAATGCCCTTACTTGCTTTTTTTTTTTTATTCCCTCATGTAAACCGCTTACCATGGGTTGGGCCCCATATAACAATACAGTTGTAATTACCGTGCACTTATTCGTAGCCACTATCCACAAGCAAATATGCTTGATGTCATGCCATAATATGCCAACTTGCTAAGTAAGTAATCACTTCGTCATAAATATCCATAAATAATTTATGAATTTAACCGAAATATGAATACAAAACCAAGCTGAACTCGATATTTTTCATCAAACACTTAACATGTAGGTTCAACATAAAAATTCATCTCATAAAAATGCTAAAAGAAATCCAAACTTATTAAGGTTTGTATACAGTAATGGCAACATGTAAAATAAAAAAGTTTCAAAAGCTTATACGAGAATCCAAAATTGATAAATTCTATTATATGAATTATATACATAGGGGCCGATATAAAATGAATAAAAAATTATAAAATATAGAATACACTAGGTTGTTACTTAACATTAAATTTCAATGCTCACACAAAGTTTTCTTTTTTTAGATTTTAAAATTTTTTTTGTATATGTGGGCCCAAGCAAGATCTTCCCGATACAAAATTTTATATTTTATGTTTTTAATTTTTAATTTCAAAAGTGATGAGATTTTGTATTTTCACGTTCCAATACATGAAAAATGTAAGTTCATAATTTTTGAAATTCAAAAATATAAAATTTTTTTAAAAAATAAGATTTGGGCAAAAAAAATTCTTATTTGGGTCCACATGCATGTGCAAAACATGAAAAAGGCTTGCGTAAGTACGCAAGCATAGTATGCACAACATATAAAGGGACATGATACAATGCACCTATATGCACTTAGTCTTGGCGCACGCGGACGCTTTAATTTATTTTTTATTTTTTTTAAAATTTTTTATATAAGGATTAATCTAAGTGTATTTAACATATATCAAGTTTTACCAATTTTGAATTTTTTAGATATTTAATTTTTATTTATGAAGATCATTGGCATTTTAGTAATTTACTAATTTTCAAAAAAATAAATATCTAAAAATCCAAAATTGGTAAAACTCATACACTTGTTAAAAACACTTAGATTAATATTGATATAATTTTTTTAAAAAATAAAAAAATGAGTTAAATACACTGGGATGCACCAGGGCATTTTTATAAGACAACATATTTGTGGCACAATGCAAGATGGCATGTTTTTTTCACGAGGTTGTTTTCCGTAAAAGCAAGATTATGCATGTCACGCAATGCAAAATAACAGTATACTTCTAATTTCTTTGAGAACATTTAAGTGCATGGTGTAATGATGGACGCACTTCTACGTTTTTTTTTCATAGACTTGCTTTCACTGTTATTTATTATCCACGCATGTAAAAAGAACCTAAACCTTCATTACTGTTATTTATCATCCACTCATATAAAAAGAATCTAAACCTTCATTGTAATCAATCATATTCATAGATGAACTGATAATTATAGAACCCTAACGAATTAGGGGCTTCCATGGTAGAAAATTTGAAGGCCATATATCGGCGGAGGGGGTGTTTGGTAAAATCCAACTCCTGACAGAAATTCATTTTTTATATTTTTTGAAGATTTTCATATAATTTTTAATCTAAGTATATTTAATATATTTATCAATTTTTATTATTTTTTGAAATTTTTAGATATTTTTTTATTTTTAAAATCAGTGACATTTCATAGTTAATCAATTACAAAAATATTAATAATTTTAAAAAATAAAAATCTAAAAGTCTCCAAAATTTGTAAAAATTAATACACATGTTAAATATACTTAGATTAATAGTTGTAATAAAAAATTTTTAAAAATAAGTCAAATGTACCTAGATGCACCGTGTTTGGTAACCTATAAAACCTTTCCAATTAAAACTTTTCAATCTAAATTTTTTTCTCCACAATTCCACAACTATCCTATTTTTAATTATTTTTTCATTTCTTCATTTTTACACAGCTACCAATATATCTAATCTATTTATTTTAGCTTTATTGTCTTTACTATTCATCATTACCCCAATTATATTATATCATTTTCTTATATTTCAAAAACTTTTACACCAAAAACTATTCTTCAAAAGTTTTATTAATTTCCAAACATACCCTTATTTTATAAGTATGTCTAGAAAATAATACTTTCACGCATCAATGATTTATTTTTTTACATCTCATCATTACTTCTATCACGTCATATCATTTTCTACTAATTTAACAACTTTTACACCAAAAACTCTTCATTCAAAAGTTTTATCACTTTCCAAATACATCCTTAATAAAGGCAAGTTGTTATGGGTAGTATAACAAAGACTTGAAGGCTTAAGACTCGAGTAGACGATGATTTCGCAGGAAGAAATGAGAGAGTATTTTTGGCACAAATAAAAATGAAAGTAGGGCAACAATAGTAAAATGAAATGAGGCAATTGCCAGCAAATGAAAATTAGACAACAGGAGAAAGACTTCGTGAGGGAAAAAACCAATGAGTTTACATATATATATAGTAAATTGTAATGGATTAAAAAAGTTAAAGAGGTTAAATGAGATAAACGAGTTACTAAACAGGTTAATAGCTTATAAAATTATAACTTGAGTGTGTTTGGTAACAAAAAAATGTAAAATTAAAACTTTTCGTTCTAAAACTTCCCTTTCTTCATGACTACTATATTTTATAATCATTTCTTCCTGTCTTCATATATACTTATCATACTTTTTAATCATTTCTGCATAATTTATACAACTAACCTATTTACTTAAACTTTATTATCTTTACTCTTCATTATTATTCTTATCATATCACACCGTTTTATTTCATTTTTATAACTTTTACACCAAAAATTTTTCATTTAAAGGTTTTACTACTTTTCGAACACACTCCTAATTTATTTATTTAATTAAATAGTTAAATGGATTGGCAGATAAATCGTTTATTCAAAAATTTCAACCCAAATTCATTTAAAAATAAGTTAGACAAGCGTATTCACAGGTTAATCATGACCATTAATACTCTTACTCATGTAAATGTAAAAAATTAGGGTTTATTAGGCAATAAGCATAACTTGGGAACTCACACATTTTTAAAAAATTCATCTTAACTTCTTAGTTGCTCTAATTTTTTATTTTTACTCTTAAATTTTAATTATTTGTTCAAATGATTATCGACTATTCCATTTATGTTTATTATTCTCATCATTATTGTACTTTTCAAAAATATTTTTTCTACTCTCTTCCTCCCTTCCACCAAAATTACAAAAAGAACCCTAAAAAAAGGAAAGTTCACTTAATTATTGCATTAAATTATTTTGTTATGTTTATTTTATGGGTACTTGGAGTGAAATACCTACAATGATACTAAGGATATATTGGGAAGTGATAAAACTTTTGAATAAAAATTTATCAAATTAACAGTTACTTGTGAAAGTGAATTTGAAGATTCTTCAGAAAGTAAAGAAGAGTTTGAAATAAATGAAACGTATAATAAAAGTTCAAATGAACACCAATGTCAATGCTCCATTTGGTCAATATGAATAGAATGTCATGCCCTTTGGTTTAAAAAATGCTCCATCTGAATTTCAAAATATAATGAATAATATTTTCTACAAACATAATAATTTTATTATTGTTTACATTGATGACATCTTAGTATTTTCTGACTCAATTCAGCAACACTGGCGCCATCTCAAAACTTTTAAAAGTATAATTCATCAAAACGGTTTAGTTTTATCATAAAGAAAAATGAAGCTTTTCCAGCTAGAAATAACATTTCTAGGATTTTTGATAAAAAATAAAACTATTCAACCTATAAATCGAGCTATAGTTTTTGCAGAAAATTTTCCAGATGTTATAAAGGATAAAAAACAACTTCAAAGATTCCTAGGCTGTTTGAAATATGTTTATGAGTTTTATGAGAAATTGGCCTTTGACAGAGGAGTTCTTCTCAAAAGACTTAGAAAAAATCCTCCTCCATGGACTGAAGAACATACTAAAGCCGTCCAAAATATAAAACAGAAGGTTAAATATCTCCCTTGTCATCATCTGTCAGATCCAGCATTATTCAAAATAGTAGAGATAGATGCTTGAGATGAAGGATATGGTGGTATATTGAAGATCAGTCAGCCCCTGCAATGCGGCTTGTATCAGAAATGATGATATTGTGTGGGGAGGTTATAGCCACCTTTGGTTCTTACAACAATATTCCTTTGCCCTACAGAGGGCAGCCCCAATCCAACATATCTGCTTTCGCATTTTCCCATCTTCCTGAAGGACCTGTGAGAAGTTCTGCTTATGTTAAAATAATGCGTACAGCAGAAATGGCTTTCCGGCAGCCCTTTCGTCATGGCAGTTTGGGAGTTCCTGCTTACGTGCAATTTACATCCCCCATACGTCGTTATATGGACCTTCTTGCTCACTATCAGGTTCTTTCTTTTTGCAATTTTTCATAAATAAGCATAAGCAGAATAAATCATACACATTTCTATTGAAGTTGTTGATTCACTGAGTAAATCATGTATGAGACTATCAAAGTTGTTGGTTATTCCATTGGACTTCTGCGGATTTTGTCCAAATCATGAAAACTAAGAGGCACATTGGTGATGAGGAATGAGTTACGCAAGCAACGCGGGCCTTATATTTGTCTGCGTTCGAGTATCTTTCTTTATCTAATCTATTATTTATCTGTCCCCTTAACATTGCTGTTATTTTGTATCAATATATAATAATGATTATTATTATTATTATTATTATTATTATTATTATTATTATTATATTTTTATCGCTTTTCCACAAAATTATTGTCTTTTTAAAATAATTCAAAAAAAGCCTTGTACAAGTTACAACTAATAGGAAGCATATGGTTTATATTAAAAAAAAGAAGAAGAAGCGGTGAGTAGACATGAATGTGTTTGGCAACATACGTGGGGAAAGGAGAAAGAAAAAAGTGAAATTTTAAAAAAAAATTACGAGAAAAATGTGATATAATAATATAAAATGAAAATAAATAGAATATTTGTATAAAAATATTAAAATGTAGAGGTAAAAAGGAAAAATATTTTCTACCGATCCAAGGCCCCCAACAAGAAATGACGTTTTTTTTTTTTAAAATTTTACAAATATTTCTAAGTAGATTAGGGGATATTATCAAAAACAAATATTTATAAAATTCTTTATAAAACTAATTTTATTGCATAACAGTTGAAAATAAAATCAACGGTTATTTGATAATCATGACTTAGTTTATTTTTAAAAAATTTGCACCCGTCAACACGAACATTCCAATATCTTTAGATAATGAAAGATAAACTTCAACTAAATTCGGTTGAGAGTGGAAAACGTAGAGAAAATAAATACTAAAAGTCCCGTCAAATATGTCATTGAAATGATCTAATTCAAAAATCACTTGGAGCAAGAAAAGATTTTTTTCATAAAAGGCAATTTTAAATATTTTACAAGATTTTTTTTAACACAGTTTTACAATACAAAAAATTAAACTTCATAAAATTTAACATGCTAATAACTGAACTTCTAAGTTGAAAATATAAACATATACAGTTAGAAAATTTAAAACGCAAATTCGCAAATGTATAGGAAAAATTTTGCCTTCCATTTTTTCGTATGAGTATTTCTCGTGAAAAATGACCTAAAAAAGTCCCACAAGTTCATAAAATTTAATTTACTCTTTTACCCATAAGTTATATATTTGCAATAAATGACTTGAAACTAGCATAACTTTTTAGTTCCTCCGTCAACTTAACTTTGTTTAATCTAATTTATTTTTCAGAATTATACCTTCTCGTGATATTCTTCCAAAAACTCTAATAGTATTCTATGTTAGGTTAGATTAACCACAAGTTTACTTTGCTTTATTTTTATAAGGTTGTGCCTGCTACTAAGTTAAGCATATCCTTTAAAATAGTTAGATTGATTGTAAGTTAAGAGTAAGAGTTCAATTTGGGTTTATTAATATTATTTGTAATGAGAATGCTTTTATAAAACTCTCTTTCTATGTAACCTTTTTGGTTTGATGAAAAATTCGCTTCATCTACTGTATTTAACATCATTTATATTATTACGGAAACCCTTTCATTTATCTCATATCACAGTATATAGGTCACATCTACAAATATGCAAAATTAATGTAATAACATAATTCGATATTAAATACCAAAATTTAAATAGTATTTTCAATATCTAAACCATCTAAAATATTATTGTACATTGATAAATAATTCTATAAAGTATTACATATTACAATATACATGTGAATAAATCTAAATATTTTTCTTAATTTACATATAAATATACCTATTTTTGAGCAAATGTGACCTATGCGCATATTAGATTTGGATAAAACTTAGTCTCACAACTAATCAAATGATATTAAATATAACGAACGGTTTGAATTTTCTATCAAACATCAAAATCTTAAATTTTTAGGTAATTACATGAAACTATTTTTTTTATGTAATCCGGTTACATAGAAGCAAACTCCTATTTGTAAAATTTAAATCTTAACTCCAATTATAATTCTATTTGAAAATTTTTAATTCTAATCCTCTTTATATAGGTTGGATTTGAGTTGAATTTTCATTTAGATTTTGTGTTGAAGTTTTTATTTAAATTAAGAATAATAAGTTAAAATGTTCATTGTTGTAAATTAATTGTTTGTTATTAAGAACACTATAATCATCAATTTAATTCGATTAACTGGTCACATTAAAAACTAACCACTATATGGATGATAATGCAGATTAATGGTAAGTTAAGTTAAATTCACAAAGAGACAAAAATGAAAATTTTAAAATGTTGCAAGTGTTAGAAATAATTACTAATTCGAGAACAAATTACAAAGTAAATTATAACTAAAAATTAATATACGACTAGCAACTGAATAAACTAAATCTACGAATTAGAATACGCAAGAGAATAAGCCAAATCTCAAAAATGTTTTCTCAATCAAAGAAAGCATTAATTTTTCGGCCAGACGGGGAAATCCAAAAGTCTTCAAAGCTCTCCTGAGCGGCTTTTAGAAAATTTTGTAGTACTTTTTTAAAAAAAATTATTTATATATGGGTTGGGTTCTTATACGGTCACCCTGTAAAATTTTTAAAAACTGTTTATACATGTGTGAACTCTACTTATATTTTTGCCTTGTGAAATGTGGTAATTCTTTGAATTAGTTTCGTGTTTTTTGAATATTTGAAAATCAATGAAGAGGGAGAGGAAGATATAAATGGGGCCATGCGTATAAATAACCAAAAAGAATTTTTTTACCCCTATCAAAAGACTTTTTTTATTTTTTAAATTTTTTATAAACATGTTAATTTAGTTATATTTAGTGTTTATAGCATTAAATAGAACTAAATTTAACATGGCTATAAAAAAAATTTTAAATTAAAAAAAATGTTTTTAGACCAGTTTGAAAAGATGAATGCTCAAATTTATTTACGGGGCTCAGTTTTTCAAATTCGAAAAAGGATGCTAAAACTGCATACTTAAAGAGCCCGTTTTGCTAAATTTAAAGAAAAGTAATAATAGTAAAAACTGGGAATTCGTTCTCTTGCCTTGGATCCATCGATGAATATCACCAAATAATATAATATGGGTGGCGCCGTTAACGTGCTCAACCACCACCTCGTGGCCGTCATGCAACCTCCACGCTATCCATCTGCAAGCCATCACGAGCTACTCACCACGCAACTGCTTTGCAACCTCCACGCTATCCATCTGCAAGCCATCACGAGCTACTCACCACGCAACTGCTTTGCAACCTCCTTTGCACCGAGGTACTACTTAATAGAGTTATTCACGTAGCATAAAACGTCCTACCAAATTGTAAATTAGCAAGCTATTAATTTTGGGCACTCGCAGATATGATAAAATTTGCGGGGTTTTCATCGGGAGTCCCAAATTACACAGATGCAGTTTCAGGTAATTTCAACTATTTTACATGGACGATTTCAACCCTTTTTTCTTGATTACGATTGATGAAAAGTCTTCTACATCTATTCCATTCAACAAAATATGTTTTGCTAAGAAAAAAAATTTATCTAAACAAAGATGTGCTTGCGTGACATTTACTTAAAAATATATGTATTTATGTGTAAATTATGAAATATGCTTAGATACATTTACATATTCATATAATGCAACAATATTTTATAAAATCATTCGTCCACATAACAACAATATTTTAGATAATCTACATGTCAAAATAAAATTTAATATTTAATATTTAACATCAAATTATTTTATTAGGTGATATTATAAATTTGTAGATGAGTTCACGCAAAATAATAATAGATAAATGATTAGATTTGTATGTTAATGTAAATAATGTTCAATATAATAAATGAATTGTATTCTCCATTGATCATTGGGTGAAAAATAGATGAAATTATATAAGAATGAAATTTTATAGAAGCAAAACTCTTTTGTAGGTATGATTATATTTTTGTTTTAGGAAATTATCTTCACTGGATTCTTTCCTAATCACGGCATATAAACAAATTACGAGTTTATAGGTGGTGATTTGGACTGTCGAGATGCCTGCAGAAGCAGAACAATTAAGGTCTTTGGCACTGACTCCAACATGGTCAGTTGCTGTTGTCTTGACTGTCTTCGTTGCCGTCTCCTTGCTTGTGGAGCGCTCAATCCACCGCTTGAGCTCTGTAAGTCCTTTTTTGCTTTTATTTTAAATTAAAAAGGAGAACAAGAAGAAGCAGCAGCAGTAAAGGGATCAGAACGAATATTTAACTATTTGGTGGATGGTTGCTTGTTTGAATCTCATGCTAATAACTTAGGCAGGATGTGTTATCTTCCGCCGATGAACTTCGATAGATAGTAGAATGCCTTCGGGTTGTATTTATCATATCTGATTGACCAAAGAACTGGCCGACGAAAACTTTTGAAATTATAAGATCTTGTGTTTAGGTTGGACTCTTGAATGAATTAAAGAATCAGCCAGTGCGTTGCAGCACTTAGAAAATTTGTTCTCCTTTCGTAAAGGTTTCTTCTAGAAAGGTTTCTGTAATGATGCTACTATATTGCTTAACAAAGCATCCTATGAATGAAAAAAAAAAAAAGAAAAAAGAAAAAAAGGAATATGGAGAGGAATGAAAAAAGGAGAAGAACTAATATGGAAATGTATTTCTTCTCAGGATGTTTGATTCTCCAGTGGTTGCACAAGACCCATCGGAAGCCATTATATGAGGCAGTGGAGAAAATGAAAGAAGGTATTTTTTTGGATTCTGATAATAGAATTAAAAAGATCAATGGAAATTTTTTTTAAAAAGGTAAACAGTGATGTAAGACAATAGGTTCAATGACTAGCACCTAATGAAATAACTTTGAAATAAACAATGCAATTGTATTGAAAGATTAATATATATATATATATAGATATGAGAAATGATACTGTTAGTCCAGGCTAAGTAAATACCTTATTTAGCCCACCTCATAAATCCTATTTAAAACAACTTTTTTTACTTGTTTCTTTATACACTTGTTTATCTAAGTGTATTTAACATATAAATTAAGTTTTACTATTTTTGGATATATGTAGATATATATTTTTTAGATTTTAAAAATAAGATTTTTTTAAATACATATATACACATAGATGTTTAAAAATCTAAAACAAAATAGATAAACATATTCAAAAATAGTAAAACTTGATCTATATATCAAAAGCACTTAAATAAACAAGTGCATGAAGAAAAAAGTAAAAAAAAGTTGTTTTAAACAGGTTTTTTAAGGTAAACTAAGTAGGACATTTACTTAGCCCGAGCTAATAGGATCACTCCTATGTATATATTATAAAGTATGGCAATTGTAGGCAAAGCGTCTAGAAAAGTAAATGAAGTTTTTCTATCACGAACACATTTCTTCCACCAGAACCTCACTTAATAAAATGAACCCGAATTTTAAAGTGCATCGCGCTCTTTTTCTTGGATATATGGAGCACTTTGAAAACTAACTTTTCTATTTTAAAGTGTAACGAATACTCTGAACCATTTATTTAACATTTTCTACTCATTAAAATCACTATATAAAAAGTCAGGTAATCCAGTGCATCGACTGCAGTCCATGCACTGTGGGCCCCACTTGATCATAAATAGAAAATCCACCCCACCCATTGTATTTAAAATTTTTCACTTTATTAGCATACCAATTTTCATCCAAATCCAACATGTGTGTAGTCCCCATCTTAAAATGGTGCAAAATCAACGTAATAAAATAGTTTAATATAAATATCAAGTTTAAAGTGGTTTTTTCAATATCTAAACCATCTAAAGTATGATTTATATATGGATACATGAGTGTATAAAGTTTCATTACAATCTAATATATGTGGGGTCCATTTTACAGCAGACTACATAGGATCGGATATATATATATATATATATATATATATTGGTACTGCTTTTATATAACCTTCTATATGTAACTTGGTTATATAGAAACGGATCCATGTAACTCCTTCAAAATCTAAGGTTTTGATCCTTTATGGAAAATTCAATCCATTCATTATATTTAACATCATTTGTTTATCTAGAAAATCAAGTTTTATCCTAGTGAAGTATGTTTATGGGGTCACATTTGTTCAAATATATCTATTCATGTGTAAATTATGAAAAACATTTAGATCATTTATACATATATTAGAATGTAATAATAATTTGTAGAATCATTTATTCACATGGAAATAATATTTTGGATGGTTTAGATGTTGAAAATACTACATTAAAATTGATGTTTTAGGATTTTCATAATTTAACCATGAATATATATATTTTATAATAAATGTGACCCGTAAACATACTTGATTGGAATGAAACTTGATCCCTTAGATAAAGAAATGAAGTTAAATACAATGAATGGATTAGATTTTTTTATCGAAGATCAAAATCTTAAATTCTGAAGGAATTACATAGATTTGCATCTATGTAACCTGGTTACATAGAAGCAGAGTCCTATATTTATATATACTAAGTTACGATTAACATTAGAAATTAGACTTAACCCGTTAAATGTATACACATTTCTTTTATAATATTAGTGGATTATTTTTAATACCAAATCCATACGTCACGTTCAACATATTAAAATATATTTATAGCAAAAATGTTAAGATAATATAATATTCATCGAACTTCTGTCAATTCAAAAATAAAATATTTTATTATTTAATCCTTGAAAACAATAATTTGTGTATTATAGTATTACATTTTAAGTAGAATAAAACTAATGATTTTAGATATTAAAAATAGATTATACATAATATATTTCCTTCAAGTGGTTCACTGTTGTGAACCACTACAAGATATGAATAAAAAGAAAGGAAGGCAATACAAGAAAATTTCTCAAATGCAAGAAATTTTTAAGCTAAACATACATTTGTTGCATAAAACAATAAAGGTAGCAACCTATGTAGCAAATTACAATATCAGTTACAGCAAAATGAATGTAGCCACACATAATCTTATATGCAACTAAATTTTAGCTGCATATAACATTATTTGCTGCAAATTTTGAGAAAACTGCTGCATCTCTTCGAGTGCCACATCATAAGGGCCGCAAAACAAACCACCATAGTTTTTCTTCATGTACATGTTTAGATTATTTGTAGCCAACATTTTTTCCTATAGTGAGCAATGTGCTTTGTTTGAACTCGGTCTACTTAAGTGAAAAATCCACACGCAATTAGTCGGGCACAAATGAATTTTCATCAAGCACGTACTTATCATCTGCAACAAGGGAAACAAGATTTGCGAGCACCAAATATGAATGAGTATCAATCAAGGTCTTAAAACACCAGTCTTATATATATGTGTGTGATCAATCTATATTCGAGCGTCTTGCATACCGTCCTCGACGCGCTCCACGAGCATAGCGATCGGAGGGCGTATGTAGCCTAAACTCGCTCGTTTGAATTATAAGACCAGGGTCTGGATTCTGTGAATTATATATATCATAGCCTTTTCCTTATCTTTATTCTTTTTTATGATTCTAAAGGGAAAATTGGATGAACATGAGGTCAGGCCAAAAAAAGAAGAAAACAAAAATTTAAGATAAAAAAGTCTTATTCATCACGGCCTTGTTTCTTATTTGTACGTTTATGCGACTATGTCTGTATCATACATCTACTTATATGTGGTGTACAAAATAATTTTTATAATTTTTTAAACGGTTCATTTTCCGAAAAGAAATTTAAAGCTACTAGTAAACAAGCATGGGATTTAATATGGTTGCAAATTGCAATATATAAAATTTGAATGCGACGTATCCTCGCTGCAGCCCATTTTTCTCGCGTCTGATGATATTTACCTGCTACTGTAGATATGAAACACACACACACCCCTCAAAAGTGATATGAAAGCGTCAGAAAACAGAGGGAGTACTTGGTTGATTTAAAGATTTCTAGTCAAGTGATAAAAGGCCATATACTGATATACATGATATTTTTTAGGTGCAAACTCTGTTTCTGCAGATGCAATAAATATTAAAAAAAAGACCCAGGATTTATTGTTAAGTGAGTAATATTCTTAAGCTGAATAAAATGCATTTTTATTTTATCTACGCCTGATGGCTATCTTATGTTGGAATGCTAATTTTTTTTTTTTTTGTGATGGGAACGCTATAATTTCAATCTACATGCATTGCAAAATCAATCAACTAGTCAAGGAAATAGGATGTGGGCCAATTTCATACGTTACAGCATTATATCTGCTTAGACTGTTAATTATATTCATGTCTCAAGTTTTTATTTCTACTTTTTTTGGTAGTTAATTTATTTACATTGGTTTGTAAGTAGGCTTTTATATTATGTGCAGCGTTTATTATTGACATGACAGATACTCCTGATTAAATGTTACAAATTTTTATTTAATTTGTATTTAATTTTACGTTATTTCTTCGTCTTCTTTTTTTATGGCCTGTATATTAATGCAGACATGGCTACCCCATATCTTGCTGTACAACCCCTGGAAACCATCTCCTAGATGCAGGTAAAGATAGATTTTTTTTTTTTTTTAGGTTTATTATGTTTAGTGGTAACGTATTTGGTCATTACAAAATGGCGCAAGGCACGCAGCTTAGCCCGCGTGCACCCTGAGCCACCTGAGGATGGCTTGTAGCTAGGTTAAAAAAAAAAAAAAAAAATTCTTGGGAAAAGTTGTATGAACTTATTACCCTCCCTCCGGTGTTTATGTAGGTGGGAGAACTATTGTAATGATGATTGTTTATGATTACACATTAAAGGATATATTTTAATGGTGATTGTTTTTTTTGTGATAATTAGAAAATGGTCGCTATAAAATGCAATTACAAGCAGCTTTTTAAATCCAACTGTACGATGTAACATATGCCAAATCCAACGGTAAAAAGTAACGTATGCCAGAAGAATATATTACATTTTACTGTTGGATTTGGCATATGTTACATCATACGGTTGGATTTAAAAAGCTGCTTGTAATTGCATTTATAGCTACCATTTTCTGATTATCACTAAGAAAACAATCACCATTAAAATGTATCCTTTAATGAGTAATCATAAACAATCCTCATTACAATAGTTCTCCCACCTACATAAGCACCGGAGGGAGGGTAATAAGTTCATACAACTTTTCACAAGAAATTTTTTTTTTTTAACCAAGCTAGAAGCCATCCTCAGGTGGCTCAGGGTGCACGTGGGTTAAGCTGCGTGCCATGCGCCATTTTGCAATTACCAAATACGTTACCACTAAATATAATAAACCTAAAAAAACAAAAATTTCTATCTTTACCTGCATCCAGGAGACGGTCTCCAGGGGTTGCACAGCAAGATATGGGGTGGCCATGTCTGCATTAATATACAGGCCATCAAAAAAAAAGAAGAAGAAATAACGTAAAATTAAATACAGATTAAATAAAAATTTGTAATATTTAATCAGGATTATCAGTCATGTCAATAATAAACGCTGCACATCATATAAAAGCCTACTTACAAACCAATGTAATAAATTAACTACGAATAAAATGAGAAATGAAAACTTGAGAGATAAATATAATTAACAGTCTAAGCAGATATAATGCTGTAACGTATGAAATTTGTCCACATCCTATTTCCTTGATTAGTTGATTGATTTTGCAATGCATGTAGATTGAAATTATAGCATTCCCATCACAAAAAAAAATATTATAGCATTCCAACATAAGACAGCCATAGGGCGTAGATAAAATAAAAATGCATTTTATTCAGCTTAAGAATATTACTCACTTAACAATAAATCCTGGGTCTTTTTTTTAATATTTATTGCATCTGCAGAAGTTGTGTTTGCACTTAAAAAATCATCATGTATATGGCCTGTTATCGCTTGACTAGAAATCTTTAAATCAACCAAGTACTCCCTCTGTTTTCTGACACGCTCAGATCACTTTTGAGGTCTGTGTGTGTTTCATATCTACAGCAGCAGGTAAATATCATCAGACACGAGAAAAATGGGCTGCCGCGAGGATACGTCGCATTCAACTTTTATATATTACAATTTGCAACCATATTAAATCACATGCTTGTTTACTAGTAGCTTTAAATTTCTTTTCGAAAAATAAACCTTTTAAAAATTATAAAAATTATGTTGTACACCGCATATAAGTAGATGTATGATACAGACATAATCATATAAACGTACAAAAAAGAAACAAGGCCGTGATCCAATTAAAAAAAAAGAAACAATGCCGCGATGAATAAAGACTTTTTTATCTTAAATTTTCGTTTTCTTCTTTTTTGGGCCTGACCTCATGTTCATCCAATTTTCCCTTTAGAATCATAAAAAAGAATAAATATAAGGAAAAGGCTCGTGGAGTGCAGGACAGTATGCAAGACGCTCTGAGATCACACACACATTATATATAAAAGGAATAAAGATAAGGAAAAGGCTCGTGGAGTGCAGGACAGTATGCAAGACGCTCTGAGATCACACACATATATATATTAGTCGGGCACAAATGAAATTTCATGCACCTGCTTATCACCTACATTTCACGCACCTACTTATCACCTGCATTTCACGCTAGTACTTATCACCTGCAAGAAACAAGATTTGCGTGCTTGACTAATTGCCCAACTAATTGCGCCCGACTAATTGCGTTTGTGCCCGACATATTGCGTTTTCGTTACACTTTAAAATAGAAAAGTTAGTTTTGAAAGTGCTCTGTATATCCAAGAGAAAGAGCGTGGTGCTCTTTAAAATTGGGGTTCATTTTAATAAGTGAGGTTCTGGTGGAAGAAATGTGTTCGTGGTAAAAAACTTCATTTACTTTTCCACACACTTTGCCTACAATTACCATACTTTATATATATATTAATCTTTCAATACAAGTGCATTGTTTATTTCAAAGTTATTTCATTAGGTGCTAGTCATTGAACCTATTGTCTCACATCACTTTTTACCTTTTTCAAAAAAATTTCCATGGATCTTTTAATTTTAATTCCCATTTTTTTACCAAATGCATGGCATACACTTCCTAAACTACCCCACGGCACTACCATCTCCCCCCATACATGCTTGTTGCATGACAATGAATAGATAAAACATGAACTTGGTTTGTACAGCTGCCGTGAACTTAACGGAATCGATACATCATTAACAGTTCAAATCAAATAAAACTCTAAAGTTTAACAAATTAAATTAAAGAAAATTTTAGCATTGATGCGTGAAAGTATTAATGTTATTAAATAGCAATTTATTTTCTAGACATACTTATAAAATAAGGATATGTTTGGAAATTAATAAAACTTTTGAAGAATAGTTTTCAGTGTAAAAGTTTTTGAAACATAAGAAAATAATATAATATGATTAAGATAATGACGAATAGTAAGGACAATAAAGCTAAAATAGATAGATTAGATGTATTAGTAGCTGTGTAGAAATGATTGAAAAGTAGAATAGTAATATATGAAGGAATGAAAAAATAATTAAAAATAGAATAGTTGTGGAGTTGTGGAGAAAAAATTTAGATTGAAAAGTTTTAATTTGAAAGGTTTTATACGTTACCGAACACGGTGCACCTAGGTGCATTTGACTTATTTTTAAAAAGTTTTTTATTACAGCTAGTAATCTAAATATATTTAACATGTGTATCAATTTTTACCTTTTTTTATCATTTTTACCAAATCCAACAATAAAATATAAGATATGCGAGATCCTTCTTCATGGGTGAGCACACCAAGCAATGCCTAATTATAACTGCACTTTGCAACGCCGGGATTATAGACTTCGCTCTAGAAAGGTTTATAATCACTCAAGAACGCGCGGGCACTACATGAAAATTTCCACCAAAGGAAGTTGACAGTAAAGATTATGTGAGATTCATTTTATATTATTATGGAAACTCATTGTTAATTTGTATAATATTATTATGCAAGGCCCATCTATAAATATGTATATTCGAAGTAATAAAATAAGATAGATCTAAATATCAATTTTAAAATTTTATTTTCTACATCTAAACTGTGTAAAATACCATTATTATGGATCCTATAAAGTATCGTCATATTCTAGTTTTATATAAGCGAGTTACACAAAAACAGTTCCATATAACCTCTTCAATTTTTAAAATATTGATAATTGTTGCAAAATTAAATCCATTCATTATATTTAATATCACTTTTTTATCTAGATGTCATGCCGCACCAGCTATCCTCCACATTAGCCAACAGTCGCGAAATTTTATTGAAAAATCTGACAGCATCTCCCTAGAATCATATGGTTGAGGGGTTAGATGAAATTACCCTATGCTATTATTTTTGCGTCATAATATATATTTATTTACATGTACAAAAATATAGAAGCTAAACAATATCCAAATCTCATTCAATTCATTCTGAGAAACAACCACATATCATCTCCATAATAAAATAAACTTTACAAAAAATCCTTCTACATCATTCATTTACAAAAAAAATGTCAAACTTAATCTTTACTATTGATTAGGATAATAATTCGTATATCCCACCAGGATCTCTTTTAAAATAAATGATTCTTATTTTTCTCCAAATCATCATCATTATTAACCATATATCAACCGTATAAAAATTAATTTTTTTTACGAAAGTAGTCCTTACTCACCTATGTATCACATCGAATGTTTTCTGATATCCTGTAATAAAAAAAAATCCACACAAGAAATCATGAGTCTAAGCCAACTCAGTAAGCCGTATAGCAGTAAAGCTCAAATATTAAAACAAATAAATATCATTCTCATCAAATAAATCAAATATCAAAGTCTCTAAAGTTCATATGCTCATTCATGTTATGATCATGCAAACAACCATTCTCTAGATGCTCTGTAATGTAAAATGCTTGTCCTTAACATCACATCCATGTCACTCGGTGTACCAGGCAGACTCATCCTCTTCAAGCATCTCACACAGCTATACCGCAATATACTGCTAACTTCTCTTGTTCTCTGGCTCGCCCGGAGAATCATCATATGTCATGTTCAATATGCAACAATGCACTTATACATTATGTCCGTGCTTATATGCTCATTTCTAAAATATCTTCATTGAACTCATACTTTGAAAAGTTTATAAATCCATTATCAAATCAAAATAAATTTTAATACTCTTCAACTCAATTAAATAAAACTAACAAAATCATACATCTCAAGAAAGGATTTTTCATAAAAATTTCAAAAAAAAAATCCAATTCATTACGAAACAGCCATGCCCGAAAAATACACATCCATTAACATTCATAAACATCCAAATTAGAGTGGAAATATACTACTTACCTTTTACTCAATTCAAATCTCCAACTACAGACTTTACAAATTTCCAATACATTTTTACATTAATCTACATACAAATAATAACGATATTCATAAATAATATTTAAAAATAATCTTTTTTAATTTCATCCTCAAATGCCCTATTTTCATTATTTTCAAATTCCAAATACTGATTTGGAGATACTCTTCTCTTACATCACCTCCAATTTTCTAAAATAACTATTGTCTTTTGTAATAAAATACAATTCTAAAATCATCCATCTTGGTTTCATACTTAAATTTCATCTTTATGGAAAAATTTCTTTCCTCTAACCTATTCAGGTTTAAAATTTCTAATCCTAACGCCTCAATTTCATCTTAAATCTCTTCCATACCATCACAGAGTATTAAATAGATGTAATAAATACAAGAAAATAAGAAAATTGAAAATAACTAGCTTATCTCAATTTGTATCAATTTTTCCCCAAATCCCCTAACTTGAAACCCTACATAAAAATCCAAAACCATCCTAAAATTTCCAATCCTCCTCCCCTCTCACTTCCAAGATCTCGTCTATGCTTCGGCCGTTTTCTTTTTTCGTCAGTTTTTTTTTTTTTTTTTTCGGTAAAAAGGCTGCCGTAAAGTCATCTTGCGGCCTAGGGAATTTGAAGGATTTTGTGATCTTTGCAAACAGTTCCTATTTTTATAAAATTTGAGAATAGTCCATTCATACAAAAATCTATATATGATTATATTTTGGGGTTTTACACTAGAAGACTAAGTTTCATTTAAATTAAGTATGTGCACCACATTTATTTAAAAATAGATAATTTTTATGCAAATTAAGAAAAATGATTAGATTCACTCACGTATATATCGAAATGTAATAATACTTTATAAAATCATTACCCACATAGTAGTGATATTTTGGATAATTTAAATATTGAAAATACTGTTTCAAAATTAACATCTAGCATTAAACCACTTTATTACGATGATTTTATACATTTGTAGATGAGACTCATTCTCAATAATATAAAAAATAACGGGGACATTTTTATGAAAACCCCTCTTCTATGGAACTCACTCCATTTTTAACATCTAAATGGTTGATGAAAAAATTATTTCAGCTATTATATTTATCATCATTTATATTATCATAAAAACCTTTCCCCTTATAATATCATTGTATATAGACTCATCTACAAATGTGTAAAATTAACGTATTAAAATAACTTAATGCCTATAAATAATGCTAAATATAGATTTTTCATCAACTATCAATATCCTAAAAATAAAAGGGTATATAACCGAAGAGTTAGATTGAAGCCATGCCTTTTTTTTTCTCAATATTTTACCATGTACATGTTACTTGCATATGCTCTTTTATGCAGGATATAGTCATTTTTAGGGTAGCAATTGGTTATAATATTATTCTATGCAACGAAATAAAGTTTTTTTGTGGAAATAGATTTTTGTTGTACTATTGGAAGTTTAATTATCTAGGTTCATGATCTTATTAGCCCAGATCAAATTAAGAAATTATTTTAAAAAAATATTTTTCAAATGTATTTCGCTTATATACTAAGTTTCACAATTTCTAAATATTTGTATATGTGTATATATTTGTGGTTCTTATGCGTACAATTTTTTCACCCTTAATTCCTAATATTCTTGTAACAAAACTGTCTCGTTGCCGTAATGTTTGCACACTATTCTTCTAATATCCATATAGTTACAACATTCGTTAAGTAAAAATTAAAATGACTTAAAAGGCCCTTCTGCCCCAAAATAATAACGGAGTTTGCATCCTTATTCTGACCATAATAATTCTGTTCAATCTTTTTTAGAGTAAGATATTTTATAGTTACCCCATAAACGCCATGACCTAATATAAAAAATTTTCTTAAATGTTGTCAAGTTGTTAGCTGCAAATAGTATAAAAATTGCTACATACCAGCAATCCATCTGTCAAATTGTTAGCTGCAAATAGTATAAAATTTGCTACATACCCGCCATCCATCTGTCAGCCACTTCAAAACCCACGTTTCATGCGTATTGTGGCGACAGCACTTTAAGACATGGGCATAACAGTAATAATGCAAAACACTGTGAGTAGAGAGGAATTAATCAAACTTTATCAGTATGAGAGAAGGTTTTCAATTTTATTTTAAAAATTAACTTTTTGAAGAGTATTTAAGTCATTTTAACAGCGGGAACTATGTAGATGATTAAGTACGTAATCAACATGAGTGCATATAGGATGAAGAGTTCCAGGGTTCAAATTTAAGTAGAGGCAATGGCTATATTACTCTTTCCTTAATGAAGTTTCTGATCATCCAAGAGAGTAAAAAAAATTTTTGTTTTAACAGCCATTGGGAACTTGGGTTTTTCCATTTTAATCTAATATAATATAAAAATTATTTTAACTGTGGTCAAACAGGTAAATTTGAGACTAGTAAAATTGGCTACTACTAGGACAATTGTTTTCAACTCTCCTATGTGATTCGTATTTTTGATGCTCTTGTCCAGATTACTTCTAAAAGACAATGGGAAAGTGGAGGGAGAAAGCTTTTGAGGTGTTTGTTTATACCAAAAATATTTCAAATTAACTGAAACTTTTTATTCTCTATAGCTACCTTATTTTTTAATTATATTTTACTTTTTTTCATGCAATTACTTTATTTTTTAATTATTTTTACACAACTTCTTATACATCTATGTTATCTATATTAACTTTGATATTTCTACTTCTTATCATTATTTTTATGATATCACATTATTTTCTACTATTTCTAAAATTTTACGTTAAAAGTATTTCATCTAAAGTTTTATCACTTATCAAATTTTCACCTTTTTATATTAAATATTCTCATTTTCAATTTCTTAAATGAGGTCGGACTCGAATCAAAACTGTTCGAAAACTTCATATGAATTTGTTTAGTTCAAAACTAAACATAATTAATCCACTCAAAGACTCTTCTAAAGAAATGAAGCAAGTGCTGGTGGATGAAAACCGGCTGGTTCGTCCGGTTTGACGAGGAACCCTCAGCCTTCCCAGTTCAATTGCAACCAATCCGGTTTGAAAGCTTGAAACCGCTCGACTGTGAACCACCGGTCCAACCGACAAAACGGTTTAACAAGTTACTAGATGGTCGTTGCACTTGCACAGCCTCTTTACGGAGCCGTTATTGCTGGAGTTGCAGAAGCGTGATATATCATAACTGCCACGTGGCGCAAGAAGGATTGAACAGCAGCACTCAAGCAACAAAGGGGCGAGACACACATGCACATTTTTTATTATTTTTTTCTAAACAATATTTTATATTTTTCCTATAAATATTTTTTCTTCACTTAGCCAGTTTAGCCTGTGTTTTATTTACTTGCTTTTGTTTTAGCTACCTTTTCATGTTGCATCATCATCATCATTATCATAAGTCATTTCCCACTTAAGTGGGGTTAATGCATAGATTCTGTTACTCCATTTTTGGCAATTTAAGACTAAATTATTATAATCTGTAATATTTTTTAAATCTTGTTAAATTACTTCCATTCATATTTTTTTAGGTCTTCCTCTCATTCTCCTACTGCCTTCTAGACTCTGTTTTGCTAACCGGTGCTACTTCAGGCCTCCTTTTAATATAATCAAACTATTTTAATCTATTTTCTCTCATTTTATCACAAATTGATCTCACTTTTAAATTTTTTCAAATTATTTCATTCATAATTTTATCTTTTCTTGCGTTACCACTCATCCAATTTTACATTTTCATCTATGCTACGCTTATTTTTTGTATATATTATTCTTCAACTGCCCAACATTCTACCCCATAAAACATAGCAGGTCTAATCGCAGTCTTATAAAAATTTTCTTTTAATTTGAGTGGAACTCGATAGTCATATAAAATTCCTGACGCACTTCTCCATTTCTTCATTCTACTTGAATTTTATATATTATATTTTTCTCAATTTTCCTGTTCTCTTGAACTATTGATCATAAATACCAAAAGTGATTAGTTCTTGTTACTACTTGATCTAAAATCTTAATTGGTTACTCATCCAGGTTCTCACTATTATTAAAATTGTATTTCATATATTCATCTTTAGTGCAACTAATTCTAAAACCATTAGATTCTAAAATATCTACCCACCTATTTAATTTTAAATTAGTCCTTCTTTGGTTTTTTTATTAGAACAGTATTATCTACAAATAACATACACCAAGGTACTTCTTCTTGGAGATGTTTATTAATTTCATATATTAATAAGTTAAAAAAGTAAGGACTCAAGACTAAGCATTGATGAAGACTTATTTTAATTGGGAAGATATCAGTATCTCCAATAGTCCTCTCATATATATATACATATATATAATAATAATAATATCAATGTATCTGTTATAAATAAAACTTTTTCCTGTCGCATATACATATATATTGCAAAAAATAAACAACATTTCAAAATTTGTTGTAGAATTTTTTGGCTGACGCCTATCTCGGGTAGCTTGTAAAATAAAAATAAAATAAAATATACTCAACTCTTTTACATATACCTTTTAATATCATTTAACATCTTAATTATTCAATTATTATATTTTCTACATTATATATATATTTACAGACAACTATTATATCTATTTTAATTTGATTGTTCATACCCTAGATATTAATTGTGGCATCATTTTCTTATTCTTTTATATTATTTTCTCACTTTTTTAATACATTATTCCACCAACATTTTGATAAAAATTCTTATTCTTACTTTTCATCTTTACACTTACATCTTTACAAAAGGACTCTTAAGACCTTAACTAAAATACTTAACTATTTCAAAAATGTAATAAAAATATCTTTATAAATAATATTAAAGATTAATTTTATTTCTATTATAAAAGAAAATCGAAAAAAATTAATTTTTAATAACATTAAATAAATTAATTGGTGTAGATCAAATTTTATAAATTTTCACAATAAATAATACTCAAATTAATTTAAATAAAAATAATATTTTTATATTTAAATGTATTTTCTTGTAGTTTTCCTTTGTACTACAAAGAATTAAAGAAACTTTACAAGATCCCCTTTTTTGGATGTAAAAAAGATCACCTTCTTTAAAAAATATAAAATTGACATTTTTTATGTGTGAATATTTCTATCTGTTTTAAACTTTGCAGCATACATTATAAAATTCAGTTGAAATTGTAGTTTCGCATTGCGTGAAACTACAGGCTTTTTGTTATAAATAATGTTGAAGCTTGTTACTTAGGTGGCTGCTTTAAATGCATATTAATTTGGCAACAAAACATTGTTGCATATGAAAACTTTTCTTAAACTAATTTGCAAATAAATAAGTTTAAGAATGCACAAATATCTTCATAAAAAAAATTTTTCGCAGATATATATACATATATTTTTATCAAACTTAATGGTGCCCGTCCTAATAATCTATAATATTGATCTTCTTAAGGTTTTTTTTCTTTTTTTTTTTAATAAAAGGGGTGTCACTCTATCCCTATTCCCTGCCAAAATTTGGGGGATTAGGGGTAGAGTAGTCCCCGCAATATATTGCCAAAAAAATGCCTTGACAAAGTTTTCCACGAATAGCTTTGGGGGATTGCCCCACCAACAGAAATTGTTAACAGAAGACAACAAGATCATTTCAGCAAGAGAGTGAGCAACATCATTTCCTTGTCTGAGGACGTGATGGACTGAGATAGAGTTGCAAGTACTCAGAATATGCCTGATTTTCCGCAATAACATAGCCCACCTGGGAGTATATGGGTTCATTATTTGAGAGGAATTTGCACAATATAAGCGAATCAGTCTCAATCTGTGCGCATGTTGATTTAATCTGGATTGCCCACTTAAGTCCCAATAGGAACGCCGTCGCCTCCAAGAACAGCTGGTCCATCACATTCGCTTGTTTCCACCCCTTAGCAGCCAAGAAATCGCCATGAGAGTTCCTAATGACCGCGGCACAGCCAAAAAAATGCATACCCCCGTGAGAGCATGCGTTGACATTTATCTTGACGAAACCCTCAGGCGGCAATGTCCACCGCGGAACCAACGGTCTGTCCAAGGTGCCCGACATAATGATCCCAGCAGCATTCCTGAATTGGTTAATGAATTCCAAGCACCACAACAATGTGTCCGAGAACTGAGGAACAATACCATCCTCTCTGAATTTGTTCCGGAGATACCATATCCTCCAGCAGCATAAGATGAACATAGTGAGGTCCATAGATCTGTTTTCCATCACAAGGGTTTCCACTAATGTTTTAACATTTGCTGCTTGGTTTGTCACCCTTGCCGCCATGGTGCCAATTCCATCAGTTTTAGCACACCTCAAAAATAGATGATTTGCATCTTCAGTTTCACTTTTGCATAACGCACAACGAAGATCCACATCAATGCCCCTTTTAGAGAGGTTAAGTAAGGTGGGAAGAGCATCTTTAAGAAGTCTCCATCCAAAAATGATTACCTTGCTTGGGAGCTTCATTTGCCATATTGCCCTGTAGCACTCCGACATGGATGGATCGACATCATTCGTGGACATGAATCTTTATGCAGATTTTACTGAATAGCGCCCATTAGGTTCATGTCTCCAAAATAAAGAGTCTTCCGAGTTGTCCGAGGGAAGAGGAATCCTGCTAACCATCGGCCATGTATGCTCTCCCGCAGCCGCAATTACTAGGTCCCTGTTCCATGAATTGGTGGCCCCATCGATGAATTGACAGACTTTCACGTCCTCCGGAATTGACGAAGGGAGAGGCCCCGCCTTGGCCACCTCATGTTCGAGTCATAGATCACCAAAAAACCTTACTTTCGTCCCATCACCGATTCTCCACATGCAGCCTCTTTTGATCAGGTCGCGTGCCCTTAAGATACTACTCCAGGTGTAGGAGTCCGATGCCTTTGCCTTGCATTTCCAGATTTCTGAATGTGGAAAATATCTGGCCTTGAGAACTCTGTAACATAAGGATGAGTTATTGGAAACAAGCCTCCAAACCTGCTTTGCCAGGAGCGCCAGATTGAAGTTATGGAAATCCCTAAAGCCCATGCCACCCAGCCTCTTTGGTGTACACATCTCCCTCCACGCCACCCAACTCACCTTCCTTTTGCCATCCTTCTCTCCCCACCAAAATTTGCTTAGCATTCCATTGAGAACATGACAGAACGATTTGGGCATGAGAAAGATGTTCATCGCATAGGAAGGGATAGCCTGCACAACTGCCTTTATTAGCACCTCCTTACCTCCCCACGATAGCAGCTTGCCTTTCCAACCTTGAATTCTATTCCAAATTTTTTCTTTAAGTCCATTGAAGAAACCCACCTTTGATCTGCCAAGCCAAGCTGGGAGACCCAGATATTGGTTGAAATCACTCCCCGCTGAACCTAGCAGGTTAATCATCCTCCCCCTGGCATCCTCGTCCATATTATTGCTGCAAAAAACTGAAGTTTTGTCCACATTCACCATCTGGCCCGAAGAAGCTGCGTATTGATTTAAAATGTCCAAAAGGTTCCTTAAATCCCTCCCATCCGCCCTGAGAAAGATAATAGCGTCGTCCGCAAACAACAGATGAGAAATCATTGGGCTCCTCGATCGGATTTTGATGCCATGGATAGCACCACTGGTAGCCGCATGGGCTATGAGTGCCGATAGCCCCTCTGCATAAAGTAGGAAGAGGTATGGAGATAAAGGGTCTCCTTGTCATAGCTCCCTTTGTGGATCGAAAGATGAGGATTTGAAACCGTTGACCTTGACTCGATATCTAACCGTCGATATGCAGCACATAATCTAGTCGATCCATTTTCTGCTAAAGTTCATGACCCCCATCATTCTTCTGAGAAACATCCATTCCACCCGGTCATACGCCTTCGACATGTCGAGTTTGATAGCCATTTCATGCAGTTGTCCTTTCTTCCATTTTCGGAGCGAGTGGATTGCTTCGTAGGCGATTAACATATTGTCTGTGATAAGTCGGCCTGGAACGAAGGCGCTTTGTTCATCCCCAATGATGCTCTGGAGAACCACCTTAAGTCTATTTGCAAGGACCTTTGCCAGTATTTTATAGGTCACATTGCATAGACTAATTGGTCTAAACTGAGACAGAGTGTTTGCGCCAGCTCTTTTAGGAATCAGGATTAAAGTGGCTGAGTTTGACTCCCCGATAAGCCTGGCAAGATTTATTGGATTACCTTCCTCGAAGAACGATTTCCACCATCTAATGATATCATTGCCAACAATGTTCCAGTGCCTTTGAAAGAAGCCAGCAGACAATCCATCCGGGCCCGGTGCCTTTGTAGGGCTCATTCCTTTGATTGCCGATACAACCTCCTCAGACTGCAATGGTCTTGTTAGGGACAACTTTTGCACTTCAGAAATTTTCCTGTTAATAACCGTTTCTAACTATGGCGACTCCCTCTGCTCAGCTGTAGAATAAACCTCCAAGAAGTGAGCCACGGCTACATTCATCATTTGGTCTTGGTCTCTAACCCAAATACCATCCCGATCCTTCAGCGCCTCAATTAAGTTGGTTCGTCGTCTATTGGAAGAGACACGATGGAAGCAACCAGTATTCTTGTCTCCCTCTCGGAGCCGATGCGCTTTTGCTCTCATTCTCCATATCTGCTCTTCGTCTTGCAGCAAAAGGTTGATTTGAGATTTGAGTCTTAGAACAGATTCATCCCTCTCATCCGTGGATTGCATGCCCATCGTTGTCTGAAGCTCCTTTTGTTTCTGATCAATAGCTTTCCGGATGTTGCCCCTTTTACGACGGTTCCAATTTGATAATTCAATTCCGAACCGCTTAATCTTCCACCAAAGTTGATCCATGAAGCTTGATCTCACCGGAGATTCTGACTCCCATACTTGGTGAACAATGCTGGTGGCTTCCTCGTATCGAGCCCAAAATAACTCGTACTTGAATTCCCATGGAGGCTTCCGCCCCCTCACACAGGGTTTGAGCAACAGCATAATAGGGCAGTGGTCGGATGTTGGGGCAGAAAGATGATGAATCCTCGCATGAGAGAACATGTTCATCCAAGATTCGGACACAAGCCCCCAATCCAGCCTTGCTTCCACTCTTTGTTGGCCCCGCCTGTTGTTACTCCAAGTCATGGTCGCTCCACAGAAGCCAATGTCCAATAGGTTACATTGATCAATGGTCTCACAAAAAAAGTCCATTTGTGCTTGCGGTCGAAACCTCTCACTTCTGTATTCACTTGGCCCGGAGACTTCGTTGAAATCCCCCATTACAAGCCAAGGATCGTTCCTCCCATTCCTCAGTGTTTTAAGGATATTCCAGCTTTGGTAGCAAAGGTGAGTTTCAGGATGGCCATAGAAACCTGTGAACCTCCAACCACAAAAATCTGCATCCACATGGTGAGTAGAGAAACTCTTGATGCAAACAGGTTTGTCGTTATTCCACAAAAGGGCCAAACCTCCTCTTCTATCAGTCGGATCCACCGCGAAACAACAATCAAACTTTAGTCTTCTTTGAATGCCATCCATTTCTTTTGAGTTGCATTTAGTTTCAGAAAGGAAGACCAAACAGGGATCTTGTCTCCTAATCAAGTCAAGAAGGCTACGGATTGCCCGTGGGTTCCCAAGCCCACGACAATTCCACGCTATAAGGGCCATGTTAAGTGAGGTGGGGCCGGGGCTCCCCCGACCTCCACCTCGTTAGCCTCGAGTGTCACTTGGTTTTTCCTTCGCTTTTGTAGTTGCAACAGTTCCCCTCCTTCGTTTTCCCGACTCCGCTTTCCATTTCTTCTCTCATTTCCGTCCCACAAGTCACCCCAACTCAGATGTTGGCTCCCTCTAGCCCTTTTCTTCCATTTTCCCCTCATGTTGTTGCTTTGTACAACACCTTCATATGGTCTGCCATTCCATTCACATCTGTCAGCAATCCCCATTGTAGCATCCTTGGCGACTTGAGAAGAGATAGAGACAGGCGCATCTTCCCTTCCCCCTTGCTGTTGGTCCACAGCTTCTGTCTTCCCTCTACCTGCCATAGAGACATGATGATCTTCTAATCCTTCTACAACACACATCTGCCCCTCTTGTTGTCCATATAGCTCATCTGCTATGCCATCCAGCCCGCCTCTGTCACCCTCCCCTTGTATGAGTTGGGCATTCAGTCGGTTCTGTGGGTCCAGGTAGTCATTGCTGCATCTTAGCCCATTAGCCTGGTTTGAGGGTTCCAAAAGCTCCCGCTGTGGATTCATGGTCTCTCGCTGTGGCCAAGCACAGCTGTCTTGTAGCTGTCGGGAATCTGGTTCGGGTTGCTATGAACTAGCACAACTGTTATGTTGCTGTCGGGAGTGTGGTTTGGGTTTCAGACCCTGTTGCTGTCGTGCCATGGAGTATAGAGTATGGGTTTCTACATCGGTGGTAGAGATCTGCTCCCAACCTGTGTTTATCCCCTGTACATGACTGGGACTAATTGCAACATGTGGTTTCCAGCCTTTCGCAAGGCTTCCTTCGTAGCTTGTATCGTCATCTTCCTCTCCACCCATCTCATCTTCATTTCTGGATCCCGCACAATCTGCTGCTTGGTCCTCCAAAGCAGAGTATCTCTCTCCCATATACTTCAATGGGGTGGCCCTATTGCTCTTCCTTTGCCTGCCAGTAATCTGCATTGGCCTCAAGCCAACCCGTAGCCAGCTTCCGTACGGCATTTCCTCTTCAGTTAACAGGTTTTGCTCCATGCCGCCTGAATCACTAGGTGACTGTTCCTTTCTGCTATAATCTCTATGTGCGTGTCCCATGGTGCCACATAAGTAGCAGAATATAGGTAGCCTTTCGTATTGGAATGCAATCCAGATCCGTTGTTGGGAGCCTACTTGGATAAACATTCCACGACGGAGTGGTTCTCGACAATCTAACAGAACTTTCAGCTTGAGTTCACTTTCTGTTGCCACCATTTCCATAGTTTCTTCAAAGGTATTTCCAATGTGATCTCCTAGCACCGTTCTGTCTACAAGAGTCGGAACTCCAGTGATATGAACCCACATTGGCGTTTTAGCGAGCACAACGTGGGCAAGATCAATTTCGTCCTTCTGTTCTTCAACTAATAGTAATCTCCTCTCAAAACTCCATGGGCGCCCCTGCAAGATGCGCAGCTTATCCTCCTTGTCTGACAGAACCACCTGGTATAGATTTTCTCCTAACTCTGTGAAGTAGCAGCTCCCTTTTGTACGCCACAGCCTCCGCATCATCACCTTAAGGATGTCCTTATTGTAGGTCTTGGTCGACCACACCGAACATAGCAGCGATGCCTCGCCCTCCGGTTTGATCTTCCGCATGCCTTCATTTGAGATGACCATTGTGTGTAGTTCGGCCTCCAGTAAGTCTCCTATGCTCTGGTTCATCTTCTCGCTCTAGCCTTCACACAGCCTACCCCGAATCTGCTCGTCCTTGGCCTCGACGCTTCTTTCCGGACAGCACCTAGTCGACCGCTCTTCTTTCCGGACAGCCCCCACGCTACCTCTCCAGCCCCAGCTGCCTTCGATCTCTCCTCAGCCAGTCCCAAGCACGCCCCGAGACGTCAGTTGGGACTACGCGGCAGGAGACAGCTCCAGGTCAGACTTGAGGGTGGACGGTAGCCCGTTTAATCGATCTTCTTAAGGTATTAAAGTTATAAGAAAAGAGGATAGCAGTTGACTTTGGTAAGGTCATCTTGACGACGTGGTCAAAGTACACGCAATACATTTAACGTCACTCATCTAATAGCAATTACATTGTCGTTATGTTGACACGCCATTTATCCAAAGGTGATGAGGCTTGTTCGAAATCCTGTAGGAGCATAGTAGAGGCATCTGTAGCATTTGTCTGTCCAGCTTGTTTGAGAGTGTTCACAACTGATAGTGTAAGAAATTATTTATTAGAAAATACAGAAATGAGTAGATGACTGTAGAATTATATAAGAAAAATTATAAGAATGTCTCTGGAGCTCAATTGTAAGGCAATGTTTGACGGATTGTAATATATAAACATTGATAATAAAAAAAAATAGCAATTACATACGAGAGTAGATCCTTGCCCATTGAAATTTCAAATCGCATTGCGCGTCCACCGTTCAGCTGCGCATTGATTATCTTGTCCGTTAATTCAAAGTTTCAATCAGTAGGAATATAACGTTTTAACCTAGTTACAATATTTACAAAGTCGCCCCCTTTTCAGACGAAAAATTCAAAATAACCGTGAAAGCCTTTTTTATTAGGAGCCCGACTTACGCGGTCCGGACGACATCGTCCTGTCGCTGCGCCTTGAATCGTGCCTGCGTGGTCGAATCAAAATTTTGGGGGATTTTTATAGATAAGCCCCTGCGTTCTCAACAGAAACAAAAAGAGTTATCGTTCCCCCAATCTCCCCTCTCTCTTATTTCTTATATTCCTTCTCATGGCCGTAATTTCCAATGAAAATAAGCCTCTCTCCTTCAATCCATGAATTCCAGCGATATGTGCAGATCCAAGTATGTGCACATCTGCTGAATTCTTGTTAGAATAAAAGTGAAATAAGATAGATCTTCCATACGAACCAAACTTTAAGAAAAATTAAAATACAACAAAAAGAACTAGATCAATTCAAATCAATATAGAAATCTTAAAATATAGAAAGAAAAGACTTACTTTTAGAAATCTAAATCAGAACATCTAAATCATCAAGGTCTTGGAAATTTTTTTATTTTCAGAAGAACTCTGAAATACAAAAAGGAATTTTAACACTAATAATAAATTACAAATCATTAGATAAAGTTTTAAAAATAAATAAGATATCTGATTTTAAACAAAAAATGGCTTACTTATAGAATAATAAATACAATAATCTATATAAAATTTGATATGAAATTATGATTCTAGCAAATACAAATTGAAGAAAAAGGTAACTATAAAACGATATTTACAATTTCATTTGAACTTAAAAATGTACCATTAGAATCTTTAAAATTCATGAATGATATTTTAAATCTTTACATAGAATTTTCAATTATTAGAGATGATATCTTAATCATCTCTGATACGATCAAACAATACCTTAAATACTAAAACAACTTTCTGAAGGTAATCCAAAACTGGATTAGTTGTGTAAAAAAAAATAAAATATTTGTTACTTCAGACAAAAATTATAGAAAATAAAATTAACCAAAATACAATTACACCCATCCAAAGATTGTTAGAATTTGAAAATAAATTTTTAAATAAAATAACAAACATAGCTCAACTATAAAGATTCTTAAGAGTCCTCAATTATGTTTCTAACTTTTTACCCAAGTTCAAGAACAGTATGCAAACCATCATACTAAAGACTTAGAAAAACGCACCCCCCAGAATGGACTGACTAATACATTAAAATTATTCAACAAGTAAAAAGCTAATTAACAACCTTATCCATCTTAGCTTTAGCAAACCTTATAACTAAGAAAATAGTAGCAACTAATACCTTTAATATAAGTTGTAGAGGTATCCTAAAAAAAGTTAAAAATAATAAAGAAAAAGTTGCTTAATATCACTCAATAATATGGAATGATACATAACAAAACTTCTAAACAATTAAAAAGAAAATCTTAAGCAGTGTTTGTGCATTAAAAATTTTAATATGATTTATTTAGTAAAAAAATTTTAGTTCGTGTTAGTTGCTAAGAAGTTAAATATGTCCTATAAAAGGATATTCAAAACCTTGTTTCTAAATGAATTTTTGCAATATGATAGGTACTTTTGTCTATTTTTATTTTGAAATTAAGTTTATAAAAGAATCTTCAAATTCTAACCTGAATTTTCTATTTCCCCAGAGAACAAGAACTACATTTGAGAGCATCCATGTTACCCCAAAATAGACAAACTAAAAATCAAACCTCAAAAGCTTAGTCTTATAGCCAATATTCAATAGTCATGGTTCAAACACCTTAGCAAACTAAACCAATTAATTTCAACTTAGTTGATGAATAAACAGCTTTTGCACTGATTCAAAAAAGACCTGAGCTTAAACAATTTGAGCCTTTCAAGTCTATATGACTTAAGGCTCAAAGGGGATTTACCTCAAATTCCCAAATTCAAATAGCAAATAAAAAAACTCAACCTCATCCAACTTCTTCAAAGTCAAATCAAAATATATTACTAAACAAAGTTCTTTAACAAGAACTACATTTGAGAGCATCCATGTCATCCCAAAATAGACTAACTATAAATCAAACCTCAAACGCCTAGTCTTATAGCCAATATTCAATAATCATGGTTCAGACACCTTAGCAAACTAAACCAATTAATTTCAACTTAGTTGATGAATAAACAACTCTTGCACTGATTCAAAAAAGACCTAAGCTTAAACAACTTGAGCCTTTCAAGTCTATATCACTTAAGGCTCACAAGGGGATTTACCTCCAATTCCCAAATTCAAATACAAATAAAGAAACTCAACCTCATCCAACTTTTCCAAAGTCAAATAAAAATATATTACCAAACAAAGTTCTCTACTACCACTCCTCTACTTGAGCCCGACTTTCAAACTTCAAAAGACTCAACTCAAGTTGAAAAGAAATTATTCCTAAAAATACATCATGATAGGCTTATAGATCACCTCAAAACTCAAAAGTTCTATGAACTTATCCTTGTGAACACCTAGTCAATCTCTAAACTATGATAAAATCAAAAAAAGTTTCTTATCAATTCAATCCTCAAAATTTACACACTCAGATTATCAGCAGGCTTACAAATTCCTTCACAATATCATTAAATGTAGTTAAAAGCAGCATTTGAAATCCATGCATGAAAATAGAATAGTTAATTTAAGAAACTAGACTTTTGTAATTCAATCCAGAGGTTCTAGGATTAAGCTATAACATTAACTTAAAATATGAAAGATGATCCACCAAATCTGAGATTTATAGGTAAGCATACATTTGGCAATAAGGACATAAGTGAAGAATGAGTGTGAGATGCGTTGGCATCTAACAAAGCAATATTTGTTAGGTTTATCATCTTTATTGATTATATTGTTGTCAAAAAATGAAAATCAGCAAGTTTGAAAGGAGATCAGTTTGGATGTAGTGGTGAATGACTAAGAGAACAAGTAGGGGTGCAACTTAGGTCAGGTTGAGCCCAAACTCAGCCCTACAAACCTGAATTCCAATTGTGCTAGATTACAAATCAAACCGAGAATCCATATTTGCATATATGATAAGGTTATATTTAAGTGAACTTAAACCCAATTTCTCATTTTATATTTATTACAAAATATATTATGTATGTAATATCTAAACAATATTTTTTTGAAAGAAAGAGTATATTTCATTATTCACAAAAAGAATCCATGTGTAAGGAATTTACGATGTGGTCTGGTGGGTATCCCTACCAAGACCATTCATTTTTACACATGGATAAAGTAGACTTTGCCAAAAAAATGTGTTGGCTCATTTCCAGTTCTCCAGACATCAAGGAATTTTAATTGTCTGAAGCAAGATACATAAAGTAAAATGTTATGGATGATTTCCCCTACTGGTCAAAAAAACTAGGCATTTCTCTTTTAGACACTTTACCAATAGAAGGGAATTAGTTTCAATTTCTACCAATTCCACATGCAAAATTTTGCCTCCTTCAATGTTGAGGTTGCATGCCAATGCCTTCAATGACAGTTTGTCAGTGCATCCCTCCTTTCTCCAGCATTTAACTACAACAAAAAGTCATTGTTGTCCGCAATAATTTTTCGAAAGCCTATTTGTTTTCCCTTGACACAGATGCTTTCATCAACATTGATTTTAAGAAAGTTAACCATTGGCTTTACCCATCTAGGAACTAGGTCATTTAGAGGGATACCAAGACCTACAATGTGTTGAGCAAATATGAGCTAATCATTGAAACTTCTAAAGATGAACTAATCATTGAAGCTTCTAAAGATGTGCTAATCATTGAAACTTCTTCACTAGGATAAGAAGTTAGTAATACTAGAAGAATCACCTAATAATCTATTTTGATTCCTTACAAAACCAAGTGCACCAATAGAAAAGAATAACAAGAGATAACACCTCTGATATTTTTTTCCTACTAACCTTCTAATAATGCCTCTTATGGCATCTATTGGCGTCCATATGCTCCAGTCTGGGACAATAAGTCTCCATTGCAATCTGATTGCTGCACAATTACGAAAAAGGTACCTTGAATCTTCAGCCTTGACCTTACATAAATCACGTATTGGGTTGATAGCCACTCCCTGACGAATGATGTTTATTTCTGTTGGAATGACATTTGTGTATAACCTCCACCTAAAGACTTTGATCTTGTTTGGAATTGACAGTTGTCATAGTTGTTCAAAAATGAGCTTTTCCCAATTCAAGTAGGCCATTTCTCTCACTAATGTTCCTGCAAAAGATAGATTGTTAGATATTAAGAGTTGATATAGAGACTTGACAAAGAAGATGTCATTTGTCTTTGGATTCCAGTACCACTCATTCATCCTATTTTCCTCAAATACCAAAGAGTGGCTAATGGATCTCAGCTGGATTCCCCTGCAACTAATATGATCTTATCCCTATCATAGCCTCTTATCCTTTTGTTAAAAAAGTTGTTGACTCTCTCCTTATTAGAAATATCCTTAGGCAGTGGATCACATTTGGAGATTTGATTCTCGGCCCAATTATCATGGAAAAAATATACACTTTTACCCTTTTGCAGAACCTTTTTTGCCTTAAGGATGCTTCTCCAAACAAATGAATCTCCAGGCCTCACTTTGTAATCCCAAGAACTACACTTTCTCAGATATTTTGTAGTGAGGGCCTTAGAGCATAGTGATTCCGAGTTTGTTATAATTTGTCATACTTGTTTTGGAAGTAGTACCAAGTTAAAAAGGACAAGATCCCTAAATTCCGGCCCCCCAATTGCCTTTGTTTTGCTCATTTCTTTCCATGCAACCCAACTAATCTTTCTGTTTCATTCTTACCTAATCAGAACCTACTTAAAATGTTATTCATCTTGTTGCAAAAACCTTTCGAGAGAAGAAACATACTAATTGAACAACATGAGATTGCTTGGGTTACTGGCTTTATTAGAATTTCCTTGCTTTCTATGGATAGCAATTTCTCCTTCCAGCCTTAAATTGGTTTCAAAATTCGTTCTTTCAAGTTCCTGAAAACTACTTTCTTAGACCAACTAAGACAAATTGGGAGCCAAAAGTATGTGCCAAAAGTAGAATCTCTCACCTCCATTCTGGATAGAAAGGCTCTTTGGTGTCCTAATTTGTACCAGTGTTGAAGGGCATAGCCATCTTATCAAAGAAGACTTAAAGTCATTCAACTTCACTTGGTGGCTGATAGAGGTCTTGTATCCCACCATACGCTAAATCCATCTCCTGCTAAAGCCCATTTTCTGCATCATCTCCCTCAGGAAAGTCCACTTTGCTCTATCATATGCTTTAAACATGTTAAGCTTTATGGTCACATCTTCCCTCTTCCCCTTCCTTCTCCCTCTTAATTGGTGCATAGTCTCATAGGCTATAATCATATTGTTTGTGATAAGGTTCCTTAAAACAAAAGCACTCTAGTTATTTGAAATAATTTGGCTAAGGCAACTCTTCGAATGATTAACCAACACCTGTGCCAATATCCTGTACACTACATTACAGAGGATAATTGGATGAAAATCATTCATCCTACAAGCTCCCTTCTTCTTTGGAATAAGTATGATGAGAGTAGAATTCAGTCGTGACAATTAGCCATTTAATGTGTTGGGATCCTCACATTCCATAACTTGTTTGCACATGTTAAAAATATATATACAAACAACCTTCCAATGTCGCTAAAAGAACCCCTCCGACATCCCATCCAGCGCAGGTGCCTTCATCAGAATCATAGCCACCTTTTGTGAAGTAATTGTCTTCGACGGTCATTTAATCCTCCTGACCATCCACCCACCTTCTCGCATCATCTTGAAACTAGTCAATATAATTCGCTCTCTTTCTAATGGAAGTTGCCCTCTAGAAAAAATTTGTTTTGCTATCACCCAATTGAAGCCAATGAACATTTGACCACTGTTTCTATACTACTTCCTCATATGCCAGTAGTTTATTTATTTTACCTTCCACCACATGAATCTCCCTGTCTCTGCCATTAGACACATGTTGCTATTTCAGTTGAAGGAGGGTTTCCATGTCACATTTGATTGCTACCTATTTGTGTTTCTTCTATTCCTATTCCATCTTCCAATATTTTGACTGCAGTGCTGAATTTTTTTGCAGACCAATTAAAAAATAGAGATGTTTCCTCTGGAAAATTTTGTCCATACCTCTTTAATGGTCTTCAAAGCATCATCTTCCTTCGCCCATTGTAGCTCATATCTAAACTCTTTTAGATGTTTCCTTTTGTTTTTTGCATGATCAAGATTTACATAATAGGGCAGTGATTAGATGTAGAAATAGTTAAATGATGGAGCTTTGCGAGAAGAAATAAATCAAGCCATTGAGTCGACACAAGCCCCCTAACAAACCTGCCTTTCATTCTATCTTTGCTTTGCCCCTCCTCTTGTTGCTCTAGCTCATGGGGTGGGGCACCACGGAAACCTAGATCCATTAATCAGCAATAGTCTAGTACATTTTTGAAGCCCTCCATTTGGAAGTCATGTTGTGATCTTCTACTGTTTATCTTTGATATACCAAGGACTTCATTCAAATATTGTAAAATCAGCCAAGGAAGATTGTTTAACTCGTGCAGATGGGTGAGAATATCCCAGGAACCAGGCCTTTCATTCACTTTAGGGTTTCCAGAGAAACCCGTATGCCTCAATGGAGGGGAATTGTTGTTGCAATTAACCACAATATCAATGTGATTCCCCGAGCAGCTAGAAATTTCCACGTTTGGACAGTCCTTCCATAAAAGTGTTAGTCCTCCATTTTTGTTCTTACTATCCACTACAAGACATCGATCAAACCTCATTCTTCTCTTTACTACATCTATTTCTTTGGCTAGGTACTTGGTTTCACACACAAAAAAACCACTGTGAGATCTTTTCTTCTCAAGACCTAGAGGAGGTGTGAATTATCTAAGGATTCCAAAGCCTAGAACCCACGGATAATTCTAGGCCATAGTTGACATTTAAGCCTGGTAGGGCAGAGCAAAAAACTCAGCCTCTGCTTGATTCACTTTTGACTCCCTCCATTATTGCCTATTTTATTTTAGCCTCTTTCCTCTTCCTATAACCAGTCTTGTCTAGCTTCTCTTCTCATCTTGTAATTGGCTTTTCAGAGGTATGACGTCTGCAAGTGCTCCTTCGTTGCCAATATTGGTTGAGTCTTATTTAAACCTCTTTATTGTTCTCTATTTTTTCTACTAAAATGCTGCCCCCTGGCTATAAGGTTCCTCTAGTTGTTTTCCCCCCTTTGTCGAAAATGTTATCCTTTGCTAAAGATGCATGGCCTAAAGTATTACATGTAGGTTGTTGACACTTGCATATCTTCTTAGGTTGACTTCATTTTTGGATGATTTAGGTTAGTGTTGGCTATATTGTGCAAATCCTTGTAGCTCTCTTTGGATTTTTCTCCAGAGATCTTGAGTTTACTCTCAACCCATTGCTCTCCTTTCTTTTTTGTTGATTTTTCTTACCCCTCATTTGAATCCTATTCCCCACTGTTTGTCTGGGTCCCCCACTATTATTTCCTTTCCCATTTTGCCCCTTCTACACTATTACTCCTTTCATATCCCTTTCTCATCCCCTCCCCCTCCCTCATCTTCTCTGGATCTATAATTCCCTCCCCTTCATCTTCCTTCTCCAAACTCCTTTTTTCAGTCAATTATATCTCTACACTTTCTTCATCCTTTTCTAAAGCTCCCTTTGCTAGATTGTTATTTTCCTTTCCATATTTATTTCTTTTATCTTCATCATTGGTTCTGCCTTCCTCCTCATCTTCAAAAAGATCTTCCTCATCATTATTGCCATTACTCCCTCCAATTTCTATAGTGATGTCCCTTAAGACCCTTTTACTGCTACCTATTTCTCCACTCTATTTTAGCTACCTCCAAATGCCCTCTTGTGGTACCATCATCACTTCTTCAATATCCATATCTACCATTAGATTTTCATAATCTTTTTTATATTCGATTTCAATAACATAAGTCTTAGAAAAAACTAAGTTACTGTTTCCATTTTCTCCTTCAGTCCTAACACCTTGAATCTTTCCTTAAGGTTTACCCCATACCTAAAATTTATTTCTTCATGTTCATTCTCCCCTTCGAATTTTTTGCATTCCCCATATTCTCGTCCTATTCTTCCACAAAGAAAACAGAAGACTAGCAATCTCTCATGTTGGAATGGAATCCATCTTCTTCCTACCAAATCACATTTCATGAATACTTCCCTTCTTGTTGGGCCCCTTACATCAATCTCAATCCTCTCTCTCACTCCCTCATCTTTTGGCTCAACCATAAATTGGAAACAGACAGAGTTACCTATCACCGTGCCCAAGGCATTTTTTTTAGCCAAAAACGGTGCTTCTTTTATGACCAGCCAGAATGGAGAAGTGTGTAGATCGATTTCATCTCTTTCCATCGGTTCCTTAAGAAACTCCATTAGTATTAGCTTTCTGTCATACAATCACGACCAACTGCAAGGATGCTAATTTTTTCATCTATCTCACCGAATGTGACCATAAAGAGGTTATCCTCGGCCTCTATGAAGGTCGTTGACATTTTTGTCTTCCAAATTCATTTCATTGTTGAGATGAATAGACCCCAATTGTAGCTTCTTATTGTCCACAATGAGCACAAATTGATGGCTTATTGTCAGGGTTCATTTTTGGAAGGCCCTCCACTCCAAGTGCTAGGGTTTACATTTCCCTATCAAGAAATTCCTCCTCATCTAATGCCATGAAGACCCCTAACTCAATTGCTCAACTAGTTTTTCCCCATCTCTTATTAGATTACCTTAGCATTTTTATGTAGAAATCAAGGACAAATTGGTGCAGACTTCACTTCTTGGATACAAACTTGGAATTTCTTCCAATACTTTCACTTAGAACCATGCACAAAAAAAATGGTCTTTCTGGCCCGACTTAGGATAGAATAAAGGTGGAGCTAAAATAATATTTCTTTGTATTTGTGTATTTTATGTTGTTTATATTTATATCTGAATACATTTTTAACATATTGTAATTATTATTATAAATAAAGTATATTATCTTAATTTATATTTATCTTTTATTTCTATCATTTAATTTTATGTCCATAAATTCTCTTTCTTTATATTATATTATTTTTTATGTTAAATTTTCTTATAGAAATATTCTTTAAATTACTATATTTTTTAAAAAATTTGTAGCTTAGCTATATATTATTATATTTACTTATATGATTTTTTATTCTCTATATTCATAGAAAATTTTCAACTTATCGCTCTTAAATAAAATATAAATTCATCTACTTACATTTCTATCCGAAACTAATTTTTAAAAAATGAGGTTAGGATTTAGGTTTTACAAATGGGGTTAAGGTTAGGATTAATGTTTTATAAATAGAACAAAAGTTAGAGTTATGGTAAACTCAAGTTTTAGAAGCCTGAGTTACCCCTAAGAGCAAGAGGCTAATTTGAAAAATTTTAGCTACTAGCTGGTGGGGGGCATATTCACAAACGTATCTCAAATTTAATGCTTGATAGGGAGCTACTTTTGAATTTAAAATTTGGACAAATACAAATTATCATTGTGAATTTTTTGCATTTTCGTCCCTTTAACCATGCATATTTGCTTTCTTGCCCATGAGTTTCACGTATTTATTTTTTAGACCTTATACATTTACCCTATTTGCATTTTAGTCCCTGCGGTTAATAACGTGTTGTTAACTCATAGTTAGAGGGACCAAAATGCAAAGACTCCTAAAAAATGGAAGACATAAATGAACTCAATTCTTTATTATTTACCTTTTAATAGTGTTGTAAATGAAAGGACGTGGGGTGTTGGGTGTGGCGCCAGGGCCGTTAATTGAGGCGATTTAGACTAGATATAAGGCCACATGACTCTTGAACTTGTTCTTGTAGCATAGGTCACATCATGTTTGCATAGTTTGTTTCACCTTGCATAATGTGTAATCCTCTTAATGATGCTTCCTCTAATACTAATGGAACATTCTGTTTATAAGCGCCTTAAATGTAGCAACAAATTTATTCACTTAAAAGTGTATAATTAAGAAATTAAAAGTCACATCACATCACATCAAAAGTGTAAAGGAAGTAAGTGAACTTTTCCTTCTATTTCTCGAACATAAACGGTAGATATATCTATTCAATTATTCAAATATTTCAATATTAGAGCCATCTTAATTGTTGCTTCTGCATCTACCATTACATAGTCTAGAGAGAAAAAAGAAAAGCAGAGGACAAACGAATAATTAAGTGGATTAGTGGAAGGATGAGTCTGAGCCATCCTCTTTATCATTGATTTATTTAGAGCATCCCTTTCCTTGACCATTTCCACCAAAATAAACTGCATAGCCAGGACGAGCAGTACCTTCCCCATAATTTATGCATTGATAGCAGTGTTTCTTATCGGCAAGACATCGGCTACCATATGGCGTTTGCTCTTTGTTGTACTGTGTTATGTAGCGGGCTTCAGCAATATATGCCGATGTTTTAAATAAGCCTTCTGATGGGTAGTGCCCATTTCCCATTTCGGTTGTGGAGTGACGATGATCTCCTTGGTTACCCGATGATAGGCCCACGTCTCCTCCCCAATTGATTGTGTCTGCTGTTAATAAATCCTTAAAAATAGAAGCTGGCCAGTATCCCACTGGTGTATCAAAATAGTTTAACCACCAATTATTCGATTCCCGGTCCTGTATATATGCACATATGCATTTATGTATATATGCATGCGTTTGTATGTTAGTCACTAAATAAATTCTTTTGATGAATCAATATATAACAATTATAATTCAAGAAATACTATTGGTAATGTGCCTAGAGTAATTAAATACTACTGTTTCACGTTACCAAGTAAATTGTGACTTTAAATTCAGCTTGTTCACCACCGTAAGTTGAAGTCATGTTGAAGGTAGCTCCAAGATAGAAATGTGGGTTTGTTTGAACAAAACCAGGACAATTAAGATTATGACAGCCAGTTTCCATCGAACCATCCGCCTATATATGCACCATGATGATAATAAATGAATATGAAAATAAAAACGTAAAGGCAAAAAATTAGTAAGGAAAGTTTATTTGCATGGTCATAATCATTCTATTTATAGAACAGGTTGATAAGACCAAAAAGCTATGTGATATATACAAGTATACATTTCCCTGCTTTTTACAACAGTTTAAGACCAGAAAGCAAAACTCATGAAAACATGCATGAGAACATCGCTCTCATGGAAAGGACGAGTCCGAATTTTCGTAAGCAACATATGGGCATAATGCTAAATGAAGCCTAAGCTTATGGTTAAATCAAATTTGCAATTATCTTTATGATCACCATTTTGGGTTGAATCGATGGAATCATGCTAGTTTCTTGGTTTTTTCCCCCTAGTTTATTGGCTTTTAACCATGATACTTTTTATAAAACCAAACAATTCATTATTAATAATTACTTGTTGGAACATGATATCGTGCGCTTGGGTGAACTTAGCTTTTAATGCATTAGGGTACAAATACTCATTGTTAAAATTTTTTATATTTTTTACACAATTATTAATTTAAGTGTGTTTAATACGTGTATTAATTTTTATCATTTTTGGAGATTAAATTATTAAAATGCCATTAATTTTGAAAAATCAAAAAAATATCTACAAATCATATGAACAGTTTTATAAACAATTTTAAAAAAAGGATTAAATGCACCCGACACACTGATCCGAGTTAGGTTCTTATTTTTTTAATATAAAAATCATTATGATTAGGTTGAACCTTTGGTGTAACTGGAAAAACACAAACTAAAAAAATTATCTTAAAATTCACTAAATCCATTTAAAAATAAATATTAATAAATATAATATGGCTATTAAGTAAATTAGGACATGGCTTGGCTAACCCAACTCAGTTTTCACACTAACTAGAATTGATAATATTCAATCCTCAACCATCTTTTGCAACTGTCGCTAAAAAAGTGTGCGGGAGCGGTGGGATCAGTCGGATCCGAAGACCCTGAACTGCACAAACAAAAAGGTCCGATCTACTCACAGTCTGCAAATTTTAATGATAACCGTTTAAAACCCAAACATGAATGAAGGTCCACTCGCGGTTCCGTCTGGTCCGCCCACGACTCAAGCGACAAAAAACTAAAAAGGAACATGAAAACTTCAACTAAAATTAATTTTCTCATGAACTTTTATGTTTCTGTCTCTCCAATGAATCTGCACACACTAACCTAGAGGCAAAATAATTGGCTTTAATTTATATTTTTATTACTTATGTTGTATTTTATGCTTATAGAACCTTGCAATAGATAATTTTTAATATTTTAAATAAATTGGAATATTTACTCAAAAAATAAATTTGAAATCAATTATAAATTAAGTGTCTTATTAATTATTTTATATTAAAGACGTGGCTTCTATAAAACCCTTTTATGTAACCAATTTCATTTTTATATCTTGACTCTTAATTAAAAAAATTTACTTCGTTTATTTTATTTAACATTTTATACTAGGATTTGTTTCGAAAGTAATAAAATTTTCGATGAAAATTTGCAGAATATAAGTTTTTGAAACATAAGAAAATAATATAATAACATAAAGGTAATGGTGAGGAGTAAAAAAAAAGTTTAAATAGATAAGTTAGATATACGGGTATTTACGTAGAAATGATTAAAACATAGAGTATTTGTCTAGGCAGAAATAAAAAAAATAATTAAAAATAAAATAATTATGGGGAGTTAAAAAATTTAGGTGTTAATAAACAGCCCCAGTACCAACTGAACCGTAGCTAAGTTCAGCCAAAGTTTGTTGAGATGGGCTCAAATCCACATGACAACATTTGGTGGCATCATGTATTTATGGTAGCTTTATGGCAATTTTTTCCCCAATGCGCGTGGGAGCGTCTACAATGAAGAAACAAGAGCAGTATTTACGAGATAAAAATAGGAAAAATTGTTAGATATATGTATATCTGCATAATAAAATAGTTTCGTCATTATCAGAAAATGTAGTATAGCCAAAATTTTGATTTGGCCACTTCGAATTAACGGCAAAGATTTTTTTTGCCGTAATCAAATATAGTCAAATCCTATATTAATTGCAACAAAAAATTTATTACTATTTACAATAATTTCAAAAAGTGGCCCAATTAAACCAAATATCTTCACTCAAAAGCACCCAATTAATTATAACTAAATAATTAATTTAGTCAAAGTATTTCCGACAGAATTGAAAATATATTATACATGGCCAAAAGATTATCTATATTAAGTGAAATTTATAGTGAATGTTAAATATCGGTTAAGCCTAAATGCACCCGGGTACACTTAGGCTCGGTACACCTAGGTGTATTTAACCTATTTTTCATTTTTTTGAAAATTTTTTAAACAATTATTAATCTAAGTGTATTTAATATTTGTATCAATTTTTACTATTTTTGAGATTTTAAAATTTTTAGAAAAATTATCAAAATGCCATTATTTTTTAAAAATCTAAAAAATTTAAAAATATTCTAAAATGGTAAAAATTGATACACATGTTAAATATATTTATATTAACAGTTGTGTAAAAAAAATTTAAAAATAAAAAACAAGTATTTGCACTTGGGTGTACTGAGCCTAAGTAAGTGCATGAAATAGCGACCCATTAAATATAAATTTTAAAATTACATTTTCAACATCGAAGTTATCTAAAACACTATTAACATGTGGATAAATAATTTTGTAATATATTATTATATTCTAATATATATTTAATGGGTCTGAGAATTTTCATAATTTATGCTTGAATATATATATATATACATATTAGCAAAATATGACCTATGCACATATTTGATAAGGATGAGTTTTAGTTTTCTAGCTAATAAATAATGTTAAATATGATAAATAGAGTAAATTTCTAATTAAAAATTAAGATATCAAAATCAAATGAATCGTATAAAACTACTTCTATTTAACTTCGTTATAGAGAGCACTTACATTAATGTCATATTTAAAGCCCTTATATTAATGTAACACTCATAAATATTGCTCTTCGTGGAGGTTAAATTAGTAAATGATAACAACATCTTGAACTTTTGTTTTAAGGGACAAGAGGTTCATCATTACCTCAAACAAGCTTTTATTTAGTTTAGTTTTAATTTTATAACTTCAACTGTTTTTATACTCTAATATAAAAATTTTCTTCATCTATTATATTTAATATTATTTTTATTATTAGAGAAAATTTTCACTGTCTAATGTCATTGTGTCCGAATTCTCATCTATAAATAAAATCAATGTAAAAAATTTTAATGCTAAAAATTGATTTTAAGCCTCCACGGCAGTGCCTCAATAATACAGGCTATTGGCATGCAAGCTGGTGGCATGTGATTGAAACCTACCAGATGTGGGTATAGTATTTGCATTGTCCCTTTGAAAAAATATGGGTTTTACAAATTTTCTCTTGAGACAGGAGTATTTGAGAAAAATTTCTTCCTTGTAATATCAGTTGTCATAGTGTATAACAATCATTAAAAATATCAATTTTAAAGTTCTATTTCAATATTTAAACTATCTAAAAATCATTACTATGTTGATAAATGATTTAATAAAGTGTTGTTGCATTCTAATGAATATATTAATGGATATAGGCATCTATTCATAATTTACATATGAATATATAATTTTTAAGTAAATGCAGCTATGCACATCTTCAATTTTGATGATAAATTTTTTTGTATCAATCATCAAAGTATTGCAAATAGAGAGCATTATATGGTCCCGTCAATGTTATTTCTATCTTGAGGTTTTCAGGCATTCATTGGTTATATTATTGTTATTATTTATTCATCTTAAATATAATTTATTTTTTATGAAAAATATAATTTATTTATATTTATGTTCTAGTGTGAAATTCTTTTCACAATATATCCTAATTTTTCTTATTTTGAATGGTATATTATTTCAATAATTTCCTTAATTTATTTGTTAGATTTTCGACCCAACTTCAATCACTTTTGTAAGGCTATTTGACGGTGAGTTGATATTCAAAAAATAGGATTAAGTTAAGATTTCACAAATAAAATTATGTCGAAAAACCTAAAACCCCAATCAACTCGATTTATAGCCTTAACTTGAATGTTTAAACAACACGAAACCCAAATCAAAGCTCTTGGATGCTTAGGCTTGGTTGGCTTGGCGGCAGTTAAAAATATAGTGTACAAAGCTTCATTTAATCTCACTTCATTCCCACCAAACATACCCGGTAATGATCTTTTAAGACCTAGGATTTTGAAATCCTAGTCCAAAAACATATCTTTTTGTTTTTCTTAAGTTTTTTTTTTATAAACATGCTAATCTAGTTATATTTAATCTATAAATTAAGTACAACTTGGTTTATAAATTAAATATAACTTAATTATAAAGATTCTAAAATTTTTAAAAATATATATGTTTTGTACCGGTCCGAACATACCAAACATAAATAGGCTTGCCGTCCAGACTACCTCGGAAATAAGTACCTAAGGAAGTTTAGTAATGATAATAATAAAATGTCAGAAGAGGTACTTACAGTCCAAAATATGGTTAATCTTGTTTTCTGGTCTCCATATACTGGTTTAGAAACCTGATAAATATTTAAAACGTGTAAATAAAATCAGTGCATGATAAAAATACATCCTCTCTGTCTATCTCTGACTTTGGTTAATCATAAGCTGTACCGTCCATCCGGCAGAAATAAAATTGGCACCGACTGGCGTATCTCTACCAATGATGATGAGAGCATCGCTCTCATCCATGGGCTCGACATGCTGCAAATTCCAAACATTTATGTAGCCAGAAGCTCCATAATACTTGCGTCCTCCTAAAATCAACTGAGCATGCTGTTTATATCATGCATTAGTCAAATTAGCCAACTTAATTAACAAAATGCTGCAATCAAGGAATTAACCAACATATTTAATTTAATTTAATTAAAATCAATGTCAGTATGCACACGCGTGTTTCTGTTTAATTATAATTAATATCCACTCACCTCAAAGACCGAGGGTCCAGTTTGACCATTTTCTATAGGCATGTCGTTGTTCCATGTTCTCAATATAGGGATGGTTCCTCGAGGACACTCTCTATTCAAGCGCCTTAGTTGCGCCCATGATGATGCTACTGACGAAGATAGTGAGGATGCATTACTTGCCATTGCCTTCTCTCTGTTGCTGTCGCTAGGCATCATCTAGAATTGTAAATTCTTATGATGAGCTGCTACATATTGATCTAGACAGTTGTATGTGTATTTGAATATTGTATTGGATTTTTTTGTAGAGCAAGGAGAAGAATTAGGAACCTGAATGGTATGATTTGTGAGTGCCGGATGGTCAAATGCAGGCTGCTTGTAGATGTCAACGCAGTCGATAATGTCTCCATCTTCACTCTGTTATTTCATTTATAGAAATAATGATCCTTTTTTTTTTTTTTAAAATGGCAAGATGTAGATATATAGAGAAATGTGAGCTAATGAATTAGGCTCGCACCACGTAATTAATTAGTATGCAAAAGTGATTGAATTAACAAAATAAATATATAAAAGGCGGTCACAAGTTTACTTAACGACGCCACCAGATACAACTTGACTTGGTTGGGTTTGGGTACTAGTCTACTCTACCCATGGTCTTGTATCCCGTTTGTAAAGGACCTACCTTATCTTACCCATTTATCGATTCGGTTCATAGTATACCTCACCTTGCCCATTACACAAAGAGTCAGTTTCGGTTTCGGCTCCAAATTGATTTTTTTAATACTGAAATACAAAATTTTGTAAAAATATTTCTAGGTTATTTTAAATAATATTCATTTACATTTTAAAATCATAAGTATGTATGTTATTGTTTACATTATTATATTAAAAAAATATAAAGTATAGACCATCACAACCCAATGATTAAATTATTAATATATTAATATTACAATTCACAAGCTTATTTATAAAATGTTTTTGGAAGTCAATGACATATAAATAAACGAACTAGTGTCCTCCTTTACAATCCACAACTTCATGTGGTACAAGGTTTATTTGAATTTGAATTTATTAAAATGAGCGTGCACACAAGATGTCACAAACAAAATACAATACATACTATATAATATATATATTATATAACTAATTAATTACCTATATAAGTACGTATAAGGGTTGATTCCAGATATCCAGTATATCTACTCTACTCATACCCTATTTTAGAGAACGGATAATAATTTGTATCTCATCCGTACCCATAGGTAATATTTTCTACCCCATCCAAATTAAGATTAGGTCTATGGTATCTATGGGTACTCTACCCAAGTTGAACTCCTACCACCAAGGGTGTAACCCAACTGGGTGGTATATTAGCCTTTTTGGCCTGGGTTCAAACCAGTAAAAGAAGCATTTGTCTCATTTATTAAAGAGAGCTTACACATCCTATTTGTATTAGGAGCGTGGTCTCTTATTATTTAAAGTTAAAATTTGTTAAATAAGATAAAAAAAAAATGTACTTTAGATATGCTGGAAATGGGCCAACTTCTATGCAATTGACTTACATCCATACAAACCTCTTCAACTTTTAAGTTTTTGATGTTCGATGGAAAATCCAATTTATTCATTATATTTAACATCATTTATTTATTTAGGAGACTAAGTTTCACCTAAATCAAATATTGTATGCGCCACATTTGGTCAAAAATAATTATTTTTATGTGTAGATATGTTTAGATCCATTTTTATACATATTAGAATATAATAATACTTTATATAGTGATTTATTTATATCGAAGTGATATTTGGATGGTTTAGATATTAAAAATATAATTTTAAAATTGATATGATCCAATGCAGTGATATTAAATAAGTGAAAGAATTCCTAAGATATTATAAATGGTACTAAATATAATAAATAAAATAGAATTTTCGTCCTCAAAACATTCAAAATAAAAGATGTTAAAATAGAACATAAGTTTCATAGAAGCATTGCTCAATTGTGAATATAACAATTAAAAAATTAAACTCAACAATGACGTACCTGAGTGGTTTTGATATTTGCTTCAGGCTTCTTCAATGGTTTGACAAGCCTGGTTGCCCTGGAAATTAGATTTACTCCACCAGTTGCTGCAGCTCCATCAACTATGAGAAGAATACTCGAAATAGCTACTTCAAACCAGATATTTCTTGCATAGCCTGCTTTCGCCTTTGCCATATTCTTATTTATATCCACTAGTGGAAATCAACAATGACTAAAGAGATGAGCAATTAGAACGTTCTGCAGAATGATTGATCTAGAGAAAGAATGATCCCTTTTTCTTTTCGTTTCTTTTTTTTATATAAAAAATTAGAGCAATTCATATACCAAATTATTTTTTGATTTTTAAAATTAAAAATATATAAATTCCATAAAAATATAAATTTTGATATGTCATCTAACTTGGCACACATTTTAATAAAGAACTACAAAATAAATAAAATGTGGTTACAGCACCTAAGTGCAACTTACCCAAGTTACACCTTGAGTTGCATATGATCAAAACCCTTGATTATATATTTGTTTATTTGCATGTAGAAGCAAGGAATAATATTTCACAAAATAGACTATGCATCGCGATTACGTGTACATATGATTCCAAAATATAGCAATAAAAACTAGCTAATATTTGCAAGGGGAACAATTTAATGCAACTCACTGCATACTACAACAAATTCCATTAAAAGTAGCTATCTTATCTTTCAATAACATATAACTTTTATTTGTCGTATACATCAATTTCCCTATATATACACACGATTATGCATACATGTAGAGGCTTGATTATATATAATATATTTTACATATGCTTGACTTATAATATTCATTTTTTAATTTTATTTATTTAATCTTAATTCTTTCTTCATAAACATGTTTTGCTTTAATTCAAATACGGAATTTTTCCATTTTACAATACTTTACATATTTATTTTTTATTTTTAAAAATCAACTTTTTTAAGGGGTGAAATTACTTATGTTCCCCTAAAATTGATGATTTAAAAATAAAAAATAAATATGTAAAAATATTGTAAAATGGTAAAACTTGGCATATAATTAAATACACTTAAAAACATGTTTATAAAGAAAAATAAACAATAAATGAAAATAAAATTTAAAAAATAAATATTATAAGCTAAGCATATGTACACTATATTATATATAATCATGACTCATATATATAGGTGATTAAGGGTGGTGACACTTGCTTAAATATAGTCAACTTTTGCCTTACATACAACCAAAATTAATAGTTAATATATTTGTCTAGATTTTAACACAAACAATCATAGCAAGTTTAGCTTCGAAATGAATGCAGTTGACTGTCTTTAATTCCAGATGTAACCAAATCCGAATTTGTTCGTGTAAAAAACTAGCCACTTATAGAAAGTTCTGTTTTAGTGGAAGTGTCTATCTAATCTCATTTTTTTCTAATTTTTAACCTTCTTAAAGTTAATTTAACAACAGAGTTTTTACTTTGTTAATAGCAATTCAAATGACAAATGATTTTATAATATATTATTTTAATGTGGCTATAAATGAATCTTAATATTTTTCATAATTGTCTATTTTTTATTGGTATTAGATAAACTATGACTTTTAATATTACAAATTAGCCCATTGATAATTTTCATTATGGAAAAACATCTTGTAAATACCCTTACACTGAATTAATGAAATGGAATTTGAATTTGATTTATTCGGGATAAAATTTTCCTTTTCTAAATAAAATTAATGAAATGGACTAAGGTGATAAAGAAAGGACTTTAAGAAGAATTGAATGATGACATTTAGTAATCAATCCTTGAAAGATAGCATTAATACCAGTGCTAGCTGCATGTACCTATGTTGGGCCGAGTCTTCAACCTCGTGAGAGAGAGCTTCTGTGTGCTACAGCGAGCATATTTATATACTCCAGTCATGCTTCGAGATTTGCCTGCAACAAGCGCGGCAAGACACAAGGACGACAGAATATTTTCGAAGGAGATCGACAAGATATCCAGCTAACTTTTGAATTTTGAATTGTAGAATTCACCAACCATTGACCGATTCAGATCTTTTTCTTTTTCTTTTTCTTTTTTATCAGATCAACACTGATTCAGTTTTTTAACAGTTGCTACTTGCTAGTGGCCTAGGAAATTAATTAAGATTGGACCTAAATGATGATTAAGTATAGAAAGATGTTTGCAATAAATTCGATTACATAATTATTGAATAGATAAAACAGAGTGCATATTCCATAATTGGATGTGCTTCAATATGGCTACAGATATAATCGAGGATTTGAGGGACGATTTTTCATACTTATGTAAGTATGGAAGCCTACATACTTACTCTTCGTTTTTAAATTTTGAAATATAATTATTAAAATCTAAATTATTGATGATGTTTAATACATTTGTTTTATCATGTTGCCAAAAATAATTTTTATTAGAAACCTATATCTTGTAAAAAAAAGTGTTTATTAAGAGTGAATATCTAATCGCTAAAAATTTTAAAAAATGTCTAGTAGATATAAATGTTTTCGATGCATGTAGGTTTTGGAAACAAAAAAAATGCACATGGATAAACATTTAAAAATTAAAAAAACAAATGATAAGAGAGACTTCAAGTTAGAAATGGCTTTTCATAAGCAATAAATGGTTGCATATGAAATATAATTAGATAAGTGTAATATTAGATTAGCTTTACTTCTATGAAATTTCTCTTTTAGAAAATTTACTCCAAATATTGTACTTAGCATAATTTTTATTAACATAAAAATCACTGTGCACGACCACTCTATAAATGTATAAAATTACTATAATAAAAGAATTCAATACTAAATATCAATTTGAACAGTATTTTCAACATCAAGACTGCCTAAAATATTATACATATAAGTTATTATAATATTGCAATAACTTATTATCTATAAATACATATTTTTCATGTTAAAATACTTGGTGTCATATATTTTCTTGTTTTATGATAAAAAAATGCTTCGTAATTAAAATGAACATAAAAATATTATCGAATCAGATCCAAAGTCTAACAAAACATATCATCATCGTATCTATGCAATATTAAAATATTCACATAATTTTTATATAAAATTACATTACTAAATATTTTTAATGATTTATTCCAAATAAATTAAATAAGATTTCTTTAGATCTATATAATTTTGGATAGATGTACATGAGTTTTGTAATGAAATAGAATTGTTAGACTCTTTAATGATTTGTGTTAATAAATGCAAAAAATGTTATCTAAAAGGATAAAATTAATAGAGTTTCATTAGATATACATCAGATTTAATAGATCCATATAATTCTTTTTATAAAATGGCACTATTAGATATTTTTATCACTCTCCATCATTAAAATAGAAATAAATACACAATATATAATTCAGACATAAAATAATAAAATTTTATAAAAATAGTTTCTATCATATCCTAATATTTTCGAGTAGTTCTCACTCAAATTTTAAAAGAAAATGTAGATATATTTTTTCTATAAATTGAAATCTATTAAAGCAAGATATAAATGAAATAAATACCTCAAAATTCAAAAAAATTTCTTTAGAAGTCCTTTTCATCTCCTTGAGATGAGGATAGGGCTATGTGTGTATATATATTTATAGAATATTTTCACACTCTTAACAATAAATGTGTCATTTTTAAAAAACTTTTATGTTAAAATTATTGAAAAATTATATTTTCATAAAATCCTTATTTATTAAATTTTAAAACTCAATGCATGTCATTGATTGTTTATTTAAGTATATAAAACAATTCTCATCAAAAAATATAAAAAATAACTAAATTTTTTATCGAATTTGAAATTAAATAAATAATACAAACCAAATAGAAATGAAACAAATTAAAAATATTTGTGGTCTATTCAATTTATATTGATCAAATTACATATCATTTTTGGTATTTCAAATCATTTGTACTTAGCCGCATGTGCACAGTTTCATTGTGCGCAGGAGGAGCACCAAAAGATGGTGCGCCATTATCTCAACAAAGAGGCCATTGCCATCTTCGATACCTATTCCAAGTCCTATCCCTTGCAATGACAAATCACAAGACCATGCCAACCATTGTTTGCAAAAAACCCATTCAAACACGCAGTCTTTTTTTGTCCTTCAGCTGCATCGTTCTTCTTCAAAACCGATGAAATCAAACCACCATGTCCGTCGGCTATTTAAGATCCAACTCTAGAAACCATTTATCAAAAAATCCAAGCCAAAAAATTGATTCGCTGATTGGAAGCTACACAAGGTTAGCATCCACAACGTCGATCTTCATAATCTCCAAACACGATTGCTGCCCCCTATTTAGTCATCTCATTCATATCCATTAAAGTCGACGGTCTCGACACTACCACCAACTTCTTAAACCAAAATCCATGGCTAGCAACAAGCAAAACGAAACTAGCAACAACAATCCTCAATCAGAAGCAAACTTCCATGTACATTAAATCCCACGAAATCAACATCCATAGATTTGATCTTCTTCATCTCTAACCACGATCGATGCCCCTATTCAAACATCTCATCCATTTTCATTAAAGTCGATGGGCTTCGATATTAGAACTAGATTCTCCGACTAAAATCCATGGCCAACAACCAGCTTCTCCGACACTATCACATCGCTTATGTTGCCGACGAATTCAATAGGGGCATTCTGGGTATTTCTAAGAAATTGACCAACATTTCACCGTGTCTCTGTTAATTAACCTAATGGTTGGTGACGAAGCGGACCCACTAAATTTCATTCGTCCATTCGTCCATCTGTAGGTGGAAGGGCTAATATTTGCACGCATAAGAACACTGTCTGTTGGGCTCTCTTGAGAGGGCTCAACTCCAAAACCCATCCCACCATCCACGTAATAACGATGGGCCTTGGATAGTAGAGTGTGTGAGCCCAAATCGGCGTATATTCCACCAAAAAATGATTGGCTGTGGTGTTCAATCAAAGCTTCTAAATTATTGTCCTTTTCGAAGATGAACTATTTGAATTTTTCTCTCTTAAAAAACAGAGAGACATTAAGGGTGCACTCAGTAAAACCAAAAAGAACTTTTTCATATAAGTACTCTACTTTTCAATCATTTTTATATATCTATTCATATAATTATCCTACTTTTTAATAATTTTTTCACATTCTTCTATGCAACTACTATTTATTCCTAATTACAATTCCTAGTTAACCATATCACTCTTACATTATTTTTAAAAGATTCCACAAAAACTTTTCTATATTTTATCCAAATTACCAAACAATCTAAAAGAGAAGGATTTATTTACTTTTTAAAAATATGAATAGGTGGATTTCTAGTTGCAACATTGAAATGAGTAGTTGATATTTTCTTCCTCTTGCTGCAAAGATTATTGGCCTCGAATAGAGACAAAAATTAAGCTGAACATCACACATAATAAGATTAGAGTGAATCATCAATTTGACAATATGAAATTGAATATCTTATTCAGCCACAATCAATCTGGATTTGATGAAGATGCTATATAAAGAAAACTGATCTTCTACTGTCCTACAACCATTCAATAGCATATGATCATATTATGATGAGTGAATTGACAATTGACTAGATTTAGTTAAAAGCTTAGATTATATAATATGATTAGTGAATTAAAGTTGATCTGATTTAGGCCAAGCTTAATTGTAAGAAATCTTATAGGTAAATTATTAGGTAGTAGCAGTGAAAGTAAGCATAACAGTTATAGATGAGGAAATTCAGATTGAGCACAAACCATGAAGATAGAATTAAAGATTAAGGAATTAGAGAAAATTAAGATGTTCTAAAATGAGAGATGGTAAGAGCTGTTTTAACTAACAACAAAGACAATGAAGATAAGTGTTAGAGATTTTTATCTTGACCCTAATAATATTACTAAGAATTTCTTTTTAACAGGTAGCTAGTAAATTATTGGGTAAGAAACTGATATTTTCCTCCAACTAGTGGTGGCTTCTGATCTGTCTTTCAACTTCTGTTTGTATTAAGTTTCTGATCATTGAATTTTTCTTTTGCAAAAATATATGGCTATATTATTTAAGGATAGCAAGTTTTTCTATTGTGGTATTTGCAGTCATCTGAACTATATTATAATCAAGCTTTGAGGCATTATAACAAATTTTTCTTTTACGTTTTCACAAATATCTAAGAGAAATCATATATTTTATTTGTGCAAATATTTGGAGATTCAAAGTTGGTCATTAAATAAATAAATGATCAATATGAGGTACATGAACCCTCATATACGAAAAATATTATGACAAAGCTTAGACTTTACTTGCAAAGTTTGAGATTGTTTCTGTCGAGCGTGTTCCTCAGTCAGAAAAGATATTTATTGACACACTATTAAAGCTAGCTAGTATCCTCTCTTTCAATGAGCTTGATAACATGATAATTCGAGTGCGAAGACTCAAGGATGTTGAGGATCTCCAAGCCAACCAAGTTGGATGAAGCATACCAACTGCTTGTAGGCAATGATGATTGACATATACCCATTATCAACTACCGTAAGTATGGTAATTGAACAACTCCATTGTATTGATGATAATGAGATTTGCCAAATTCTTGAGGAGACACATTCCAGTAAATGTGGCGCTCACCAATCAAGGCAACACCTTTATCAATGGATTAGGACATTGGATTATTATTGGCTTACAATGGTCCAAGACTCAATCAATTTTGCAAAATCCCTTGAAGCTTGTTAAATACATGAGGATATTCATCATGTTCGTGTCTCGCAGTTGTTACCAGCACTCATTTCATTGCATTTCTCTTGGTGAGGTTTTGATATTGTTGGTCCAATTAATACATCATCATCCAAAGGGTACATATATATTTTGACTACTACAGATTATTTTTCTAAGCAAGCAGAAGCTAAAGCTTACTAAAGGGTTCGAGAATAAGAGGCAGTCGAATTCATCAAACACAAGATTATTTATCGTTATGGTGTTCCATATTAATTTGGCTCCTTCTTAATTGGTGGTGCAAAGATTTACTAACCTACGTTCATATATATATATATACACGTCTTCCAACGTGTATAAACCTAATTTTACAACCCTCTATTGATATGTTCCTATGCAAATAAGTATGGCTGGATTGATTTTCTCACAACCTACTTAAGACTACACAGGGTTCATTGGTATATTCCTATTCATTTAACATTCCACCTTATCAGAGTTAGAAACTTGTGCCATACATGGGAGTCTTATCTAGAACAATCTTTATCAAGCATGAATGCAGTTATTAGATCATCTTACAAGGTAGCTAGTTTTGTAAAATGCATTAAATACCACATTTAAAGGTAAATCCATATAGCACATGTATAAAGCAACTATATATTCATATTCAAACCATAAAGAACTGAAGCAACATAGTTTAAGAGTCAATTCATCTCAATCTCCCATCTCTATGAGTTTAACCCAAAAACATATAATAAAATCTCATAACAACCAAGTTTAGATACATTCCAGCAAAGGAGAAGAAGAAAATATGTACAGAATAAGAAATAGAATATGAAACTCTCTGGTTTCCACCACTCAAGCTGAATCTTTACTTCAAAATCTCCCTTCCCTTGAAATTCTTCTTTTTCTCCACTTTGTGGTTTCTTCCACAAGCCTTAGCTACCTTCCTCAAACCCTAAGCATCATATTTATACCCCCTCACACAACTAGCACAAAACATGTGCAAATTTTGCACACATGTGAGTTGGTACTAGAATGCCAACTTTCTAAAGTCTCCTGCTTGCTTTAGAATCTTTTGTAACTTTTGGTATGCAAATTATTAGTGCCAGGGCACCAGTTAAACCACCAAATCAAGTCAAAGTTCAACTCCTCTTAAGCATCCCCTCGTTTTCATCCTTCTTTGGGCTTTAAATTCTCATGTCCCGTATTTTGCAACAAAAGTTAAGATAAGTAACATGGTCCTACATGAATGGATGAAATTTAGATGTCCTAATTGATGCAAATTATGCTAAAAATGTACAAATTATGAAAACTAAACAAAAGAATGCAACTAATGCAAACTAATGCAATTTCATGCAAATTATGCGTTGTTTTTTGACTAGCTTTCAAAAATAGGTGCAAAAATAGGCAACGATGACCCCACTTTTGGAGAGTTATCAATGCATGGGTGTTATTTTAATATATAAAATTCTGTTTATTTGGATGACACATTTTGGCAAGTTGGACAATCTGACGGATTGTGAATTTTTTTTCATGAACTATATTTCATCGCTAACATCCCTAGAGTTTTGGATTTTTGCAAACAGGCCCATTGTGAAGAGATTTTATAAAAAAGGATATGGTATTATATTAATTGCGAAAATAATTATCAAGAATAGATTTTCACTTGGATCATTGTACCTTTTTGTTTAGGCTAATGATTAGGTAAGCCTGGTATTAGAAGAAGTCTAGTGTAGAAAGATGAGTTAAAGAGATCTGCTGATGATGTGTCAATTTAATAGCACCCACTTTGTATTCTTTATAAATTGATCATTTTAATCAGAATTTAATGATCAAATTGTTAATTTTCATATTTTTGATGATTCTAGACTCAATGGAAGTGTTTGATTTTGCATTTGAGGATCATTTTTAAAGTTATGAAATTAAATGATTATTTTATCATTTAATTAAGTTTTAATTTGGCTATTATCCATTTTCAAATAATATTCTACTTGCTAGGCATATAGGACTAGCGCATTATTTTTATAGGTGTACTAGAATAAGTAGGACACTAAAGATTGGTTTGCTTGAAGATTTTCAAGAACAATTATTTTATTTTGTTTAAAATTATTTTAAGGCATGTATTAAAAATAGTGGGCATATATTCTATTATGTCTTGATAATGGAAACGTGACTAGTGGAAGCGAATTTTGAATTTTTTTAAAAAAGGTTATCAAATATAGTAATTGATTATGCAATATATGTGTGATTGATCTTTAAAATTTGCATTAAATACACAGCCTAAGATCACTTTTCTAGGTTGGTATGTTACAGATGGTATCGAAGCGGTCACACATAAAATTATGACTAACTAATTATTATATAAATGTTTTTTAAAAAATTGAAATGGATTTGCAAATCTAACCCTAAGTTTTATTTTTTCTTTCTAAATCCAGAAAAAAGGTTAGTCCTAGTGTACCGATATACCCTAATCCTAAAACCCCTAGAAAGACTCTCCCTACTACCTATAGGAGGCTGAGTACCCTAGAAAGACAGTTCTAACTTGGAGAGCGGAATCTTTTTTGCAGTATCAAACCCCAAATGAAAAGATAGATATGATTTTAAAGGTTATGGATGCTGTAAACCCTCCTACATCTGTTAAGCCTTGAGTTAGAAATCTAAGTGGGGAGAAGGGTAAAAAACTAATGACCTAAGTACCGTCTAACCTAGAGATTGACCTTAATAATGAAACCTTGCTTGATAAACGTAAAAAGGCTGTGTACTTAGAAATCCATAGAGGATGAAAAGCCTAAGAAAAGAAAAGAAAAAATTCATATTGTACTTATCCCTAGGAAGGTTGCACCCCTACCTCAGATGCTGAAACTCTAAAATAGAATGATCCTTCAACTTTAAAGAAGCTTCTTGTTCGAACTAAGGTTACTATTTGAAAGCCTAGAACATCACCTATTATGTCACCCAAAGCTGTTGATGTGTCTAAGACTACTGGTATAAAGTCATTGATGATTCTAAATCTGCTGATGTGCCCAAAGCATAGGATATTCCCAAACCTATGGATGAGTTTGAAGTTGCTAATGAACCCCAGCCTGTCGATATACCTAAGGTTGTGGATGAGTTCCTTGCTATACCTAAGCCAAACGTAGTGGTAGAACATAGTCCAGAACTGCAAAAGAAACTATCTTCTGTTCAAGGACTTAGTCCAGATCTTTTCCATATTGAGTAGAGACTCGGGAATTACCCTCTCAAGCTACTCACAAGCTACCCTCTATGTGGTCACAGAGTCAAGATGTGTAAACTAGAGTTGAGTCTAAGGAAGCTTACACTAGGATTGAATCAAGGACTTTTTAGCACCAACGACCTATAGTAACTGAGTTTGTGTATTATTTTTGAGGAACCAATTGACATACAGCCAAGGCGTGTCCATATGGTAACCGAGTTTGTTTTCTATGTCATCCCTTTGATCATCTTAAGAAAAAATTTTATTTTGGCAAATATGCAAACTAGGTTATAAACTTTTTTATTTAATAAAGTTAGAATTGTTCTTGTTTTCTTCAAAAATACTATGTATTAAAATCATATTCTCTTTTATGCCAGAATAGAAATTAATTTCGATAATTTGAATGCCCAAACCGGTCACCCAAAGCCATATCTTATTAAAATGCCATAAAAGAAGTTGCAGACCAACCAAAAGTTGAGCCTAGAAAGAGGCCTAGTAGGAAGAAGAATAAAGCTCTAGTTGAATCTCCAACCAGGACTACCATACTGGAGTAGTGTCTGAACGAACAAGAACAAACCTTTGTGATATTTCAGGTAGAGGCATTTCTTTAGTGGGAACGGATATAAGAACAACTAAAATAAATTATCTAGTAGTAATTATTAGCAGTGCTAAGAAACTAATAGCTCCTTCACTATAGGCATGATTAATAGTAGTCGACTGCTAGTTTGCATGGCAATCAGAGAAAATGGTCAGACTAGAATCCAGGTGCTCAGGTTCTAGGAGATAATTTTGATTTTGATAGGCATCAAGGAAGGAAGGTCTCACACTAAGAAAATACAGGAGCTAGTAATAGAGCTCAAGGAATGGTTATGGAAAGTCTAAGTGTAGCAAACACAAGTTGTTTCGAACAATGAGAAATAGATCGCCAGATGTTGATGCTTTTCTTCGTTAGAAACATAGATCCTTTGCCAGTGTTGATTATCTTATTGCTGAGTATTGAATCAAGGCGATGGTAAAGATCTCTGACTTTCTGGGTTGCGACTATCGTCAAAAAGTTTTGTTTGCTCCATTTAAACTCAATAGAGAGGTCTACCCATGGAGGAAGGCTAATAGTATGTCATCAGTAGTAGAAAAGAAATTGTAACTTGGGATAAGTTTAAAAATGCCTTCTTTGCCAAGTTCTTTCCATCTTCCATTAGAATTGCAAAAGCCCGAGAGTTTGCAGAATTATAAAACTAAATTCAACTCTCTACTACAGTTTGCACCCAGTTTAGAGTGGGAAGAAGAAAGCCAGATCTGCAAGTTTGAGGATGACTAGCTGAAGGTATTCGTTATCAAGTAATTCTTTGCCACAATAAAACCTATGGTGACATAGTTGACAATATCCTCTTAGTTGAGATTGATACTATTGAGATTAATATGCGTTACCCGAATAGGGAACGATCACTAATGGGGGATTAATAGAGAAAGAAGTAGACTACACAATATTTTTTAGGGCAAACTAGAATTGATGAGGGTTTATAAAATGGAGGATTTCAAACGAAAAAAGGGCCTCAACGCAACAAAAGTGAAAATTTTCATATTGAACTTTCCAAGTGATTCAAGCACAGGAAGATTGATCATAAGCCATCGAACTATATTGTAGGCAACCCGATTACATCATTAAGGATTGCCCCATAGTCGAAAATATCAGACAACCACAGCAGTGAGGACAAAATCATTTAGTAGGTAGACTGCAGGGCAACAGTACCAAGGAGGAGGACAATAGACAGTTGCCTAAGCTCAAGCTCAAGTCCATGTTGGTCCTGAATTTGTGGCAAAACCCAAGAGGGGAGGAGTGAATTAAGTTATTTTGAATTTTTTGATGTACTAATCTTAATCCTTTGTGAATTAAGTCCCCTTGAATGAAAACATAGAGAATAGAAGTGCAAGAAGATCAATAATATCAAACACAGATATTCTAGTGATTCAAGATAATCCTCCCTACTTCACTCTTCCAAGAGTACATCTTTGTATCTTGGGTTCTACTATATCGATAAGAGTATAATTAGAGCCTTTTCTTTTTTCTAGATTCTAGCACTAGAGGGCTTTTACAAAGATCATACAAGTAAGCGGTAAGTCACAGTCTAATCACACTACTTATCTTTACTTAGCCTTAGTCTCTAACACGGAGCCAAGTAGAATTACAAAGGAATAGGTTGAGAAAAGATTCTACACATTATAGATTATGTATAGAAAGTGTCATCACGGAGAAGAACATGTAGAGCTTGAGGTTGATGAAAGATTTCAGCACTTGTAATCGATAACATGATTCTTCTTATAGAGCAATGAAATGATTACTTGAATATTTGTAAGTTGGAACGTGAAAGTTTAATCAATACTCTAGCTAACTCTCTTCACTTCATTTGATGAGTCTTAGTTAATGGAGGAATAAATTATAATGTTACGAGGTAGGTGGTGAGTTTTGAATGCATCAACATTTGAATTTTTTCAACCGTTACAATGTTAGTCATATCTGGAGTCAATTGCGGCTACAATTTCACCCAAGTCACACACCGGAGTCGACTCAGGGTGTGACTTCGATCTAGGCTTTCCAACTTCTTGAGTACTCCCATATGCAATGCTCTTGGAGTTTCATCTAGAGTTGACATGGTCTTCAACTTGGCCCAAGTAGCATGCGAAGTTGATTTTGGGTGTGACTTCACACATTCAACTATCAACTAGAGGGTTTATGCAACCCTTAAGTCGACTTGACCGTGGAACTTCGCCCAAGTCATTAGCTGAGTCAACTTGGCTATGCGACTTCACTTCTCGCTTGAAATTTAAAATTCCACAATTGGTGCATCTTTGTTTTCATTCTTCCAAGTTCTTGCTTTGAGTCAACTTGATTTTTGAGCTTCATCCAAGTCACTTGGCAGAGTCAACTTGGATATGCGACTTGACATCTAGTACTTATCAGTTGAAATATTGCTTGTCTCTTCATACAACAGGTTAGAGTCTTAAGTTGACTTCACCTTTGACTTGACTTAAGTCACAATATGGAGCCAACTTAGCTATTGACTTCGCATGTTCAACTTCCATTAAAATGATTTATGCACACCCTAAGTCGAATTAGCTATTGACTTTGCCTAAGTCACAAGTGAAGTCTACTTAGAATTGTGACTTGACATGTCTGCACATCAAGACTTTCATTCCTTCATCCTAAGTCAAAGTTTTAGATTGACTTAGGTATAGACTTGACCCAAGTTGTATGACTCTTGACTTAACTTTCCAACTTGGTCTACTATGCTTCATCAATTGAAAATTTCATCTTGAAGACATTTCACCAAACATGTTAGTAACCTTTATCACTTAAAATTAGGTTATTAATCATCAAAATATGAATGTCTTTTGGTTTTCTAGTTGGGTTCATAAAAATCTTTTTTTTTTGATGATTGACAAAACCAAGTTTGATTTAACCTTTTCTCTTTTGAAGTTTAGCATATTTAACATATAACTTGAGTGTACAAGTCAAGTTTGCCATGAAGTAACCAGAATTCATCCAAGTTTAAAACACAATTTTAATAAGTAAAATGAGTAGTATGCATTCAATTCGTTCAACCATTTAATGTCAAAATGATATCCTAAGTACAAGCTACCCTTTCCCACACACAACATACTCAAACTCTCTCCCCCTTTTTTACAAACATAAAAAATGAGGTAAGAAAAGATGTAAAGTGAGTTGGGATTTGTGAAAGAGAAATGGAAAAAAGGGGTATGAAGGATTTCTAGGATTAATTTGGGTAAGTAAAAGTGAATACTTGGACGTTGAGTTAGATAATGGAGATGGTGTAGATGGAGGAGTGGATCGATCTTGCACATTGGGATTAGCAAATACTGACTCTCCCCAGTAAGGATCTAGGTCAGGTAGGCTAGGGATAGGGTGGTTCCGATGACTTCCAGACGCGAAGTGATATTTGATCTTTGAGATCTTAGCTTCTAGATGAGTTTGCTTGCTATGAATTTCAATCATGAAGAAATGAAGAGATCCTCGCTCTTGAGTGAGCGTCTGCTCCAGGCCTTGAAAGAGATCACAAATCTGAGTCATATCAAATGTAGGGCTTTTGTCGGCCTTAATGGAGCATAAGAGGTCTATGGAGAGTGAGGGGCATGGGAAGCAAGGGAGGGTGGCCTTGGTGATGCTGTTGGAGCTTGGAACTCCCCTAAATTGGTGCTTTTCTTTTTCATGTGGATCATCTTCACCCATAATCCCTTGAAATTGTTCCTTTCTGAAGTCTTCAATATCGATCTTCATTTGTTGAGGCAAAGCCTTGTTAATGAAATTTGTTGGTTTGGACTCTTTGAATGGCTCATTGGTTTGGTCAAGGAAGGAGTAATCAAGGATTTTGGTGATCTAATGCCCATAAGGTAGGATCCCTCTTGGATTATCTTTTCTTAGAACTAGAGCGTCAAGTAAGAGTCTAAGAAGTAAGATCTGGCTCCAATTTACCAATTTATAGATGATGGTGGCTTCCTCTAAATTGATTGCATTTCTTCCTCCTTCTTGGGGAAGAATGCAATGAGCCTCTAATATCTGAATGACCATCATTCTTGGTGGCACATCCATATAATGCAAAAATCTAGATCCCTCATAATATTTGTTGCTGCTAGTTAGTTCATTGTAAATAATTGGTAAGGTTAATTCTTCAAGTGTCCAATCATATCCTAAGGGTACTTGTGGGATGACTCCAATGATTTCAGCTACCTCAGCTCTATGGGCTCCTAGGTTTACTCTTGTGCTCTTTACATATGTAGAGAAATTGTCTTGGCTCCAACAGTAGTAGAATTGACATATTAAATCTTGATATATCTAGCATTCTTCCTTAAATAGTGTGGTCCACCCTTGAAAGTCAAGCACTTCCTTATTTTTAAACTCGTAATCTCTATGGAATTCAAAGTCAATGATTTTGGGCATAAAAAAATTTCTTTCATAAAAGTGGGAATAAAATTGTCGATGTTGTTGTGGACTTAGGAAGTACTTCTTGGGCATTTTCCTTACTTGGGGCTTAACAGCAGGAGTCCCTCTTCTCTATGGCCCTTCCTAAAAGAATGCAAGTTATATGCCAAACTTAAGAAATATGAGTTTTGGATGAATATTATGACCTTCTTAGGTCATGTGGTTAGCAATGACAGAGTGTTAGTAGACCTAAAGAAGATAGAAGCTACAACAAATTAGAGTAGACTGACCATAATAATTGAGATTAGAAGTTTCCTATGTATTACAGGGTATTATTGGAAATTTATGAAATTCTTTTCAAGCATAGCGATACCACTTACTAGGTTAACTCATAAGAATACTAAGTTTATCTGGTCAGATACTTGCTAGAGAAGTTTTCAAGAATTAAAGAATCATTTAACTTCAGCACCGATTTTAACCTTGTCGATCATTGGTGAAAGCTATGTTGTGTACAGTGATGTGTCCAAGACAGACCTTAATTGTGTATTTATGTAGTAGGGTAGAGTAATTACTTACATGTCTAGACAATTAAGGCCATATGAGAAAAATTATCCTACATATGATTTGGAATTGAATGCAATAGTATTCGCTTTAAAAATATGGCGTTACTACTTGTATGGCGAGAAAATAAAAATTTTCACATATCACAAGAGTTTGTGTAACATAATGATTCAGAAAAGTAATCCTGGGCCATGTATTTAATCCAGTTTACCAAGATCAATCGCACATTGATGGAAAAATTAACTATCATTATTCATAAAAAATTTAAAATCCACTTCCACTAGTCATGTTTCCATTATTACATCCAAGGCATAATAAAATAAAATACATGTCCACTATTTTTAATACATACTTTGAAATAATTTCAAATAAAATAAAATAACTGTTCTTGAAAATCTTCAAGCAAAACAATCTTTAGTGTCCCATTTCGTTTGGTACACCCGTAACATAAATGAGTTAGTCTTAACATGACTAGCAAGTAGAAAATTATTTGAAAATGGATAATGACCTAATTAAAACTTAATTAAATAATAAAATTAATCATTGAATTCAATAAATTTAAAAATTTGGCCTCAAATGAAAAATTAAACCCTTCGATTGAGTTCAGAAGCATCAAAACATAGAAAAGGGCTATTTGATCATTTAAATTGGAATTAAAATGGACAAATTATAGCGAGGTGAAATGAATGGTTCACATTAAGCAACATCATCATTACCTTTACTGCAAATGGGCCGCACCAGGGCTTCTATTACTTAGCACTTATTATTGTAATGGGCTACATGTTAATTTCCAAAAATAGCTAGACAACAGAAGCATCAAAAAATATCAAATGCATTAAAGAATCAAAAGAAACAAAGAAAATTTCGTTGCAATGACAAAAATCCAATGCCTCTAATGGAAATCTTTCTTTGGACTGTCCGAATTTGGAATTTTATTTGGAATAGTATCACACACACACACACACACACACACATATTGCTCTCTCTCTGGACCGTCCGAGCTTGGAATTTGATACCGCTTAATATATAATTTGATTTATGCAAATTATATTGTACATAAACATTATTATATGAACCTACATCATTAATATAATTTCGATATCCACATATATTTATTGCACATTAATTTACATCAATGCATTTATAAAAATAAAATGCATAATAAAATACAACAATCTCAATACATATAATTTTAGGCATAAAGTTTAGACATATTTAACAACATAATTTTACATCATAAAAGCTTATGATTATAAAATTTAATTATGTGAAATATAGACTAAAAATTATAATATATAATATGCATAGTTTATACATAACAATTGTATAAAATAATTACAACATAAAATACATAATTATTGAACTAAAATCAATTTTTAAATAAAATCCCATTTGCCTACGAATTCCTCTTACAGCATATCTTTGGAGCTCTCTTCTTTTCTGCAACTCTAGTTCTCCAAAGCTTTCCCAAATCTTTCCTATGGACACCTAAATCCATCAACTTAACCCTTCTTTTTATAAAAGGTTTCCATAAATTTTTCAGAATTCTAGGGAAGGAATAAACAATAAAATTTATTACTTTAACTTTAAATTCAATGCCAATCTTATCTTATCTAGTAGGATATTTATTTTATCTTATTATGTGGGCCCACATGCCTGGGGAGGCACAAATGCAAAAATTAATTTTTTTTGCGGAGCCCGCCACTTGAAGCCTAGACCTTTAAAACTTTTGGATTAACCTATATACCAACCGAGCTACACAGGTTGCTGAAATAATATCAAATAATAAGAATATAAATATAACTCGCAGTATATTTAAATAATAATGGGGCAAAACACATTATAACCATTTAGCCCAGTTGGGCCAACCTTTGACATGTAGGATATCCTACATGGTCATTAACTAGTCAAATTAAATATTTATTTTTTGATATTTTACAATTTGAAGTACGTCTTTTTTTAGAAAGAATTGAACCTTCGTTAGCAAAGATAGTTGGAGTTACTAAAATACTAAAATATTAATATTCAGTATCACTCCGGTAAAGTAAATATAGTTGTTGATACCTTAAGTTATAACTCTTATGTTTCAGTTTGGATTACTCAGTAGTTGCCCCTAATACAAGAAGTCAAATATTTACAATTAGAAATAGTGAACAACATTGATTTATCAGATAAAGAAAGCTCAAGGACAGGATAAAAGTTGAAGAATAGAGAATTCTTTGATTTTTATCATAGATATGATGGTGCATTACTTTTTCGCGCGAAGATTAGTTGTGCCTAAAGATGACATGCTATGATGAGAAATTTTAAAGGAGGCCTATCAATCCAAATTTTCTGTGCATCTTGATAGTATTAAGGTGTAAAAAGATCTGAGATAGAGTTTCTAGTGGAAAAGGCTGTGTGTCAAGTGTGCAAAATTTGTATCTCAATATTTAATATATCAACATAGAAATCTGAATAGAAAAGATAAGCTGGATTGTTGCAACCTTTAGAAGTACCATAATGGAAATGGGAGCACATTACTATGGACCTAGTGATTATTCTCCCTAGGACGCAAGCTCGTGAGATGTTGTATGGGTAGTGGTGGATAGACTTACTAAATCTACTTAGATCCGATCATATCTCATAATATTCAAAATGGATTAGATGATAAACTTATGCATGGTGAATCTATTTCCATAATGTCATATAGAGATCGACGGTTTATTTTCGACTTTTGAAAAAATTGGCAAAAGTCTATGGGAACAAAGTTGCAATTGAACACCTTGTATGACCCATGGATAGATGATCAGTCTGAAAAAATTATCCAAATTTGGAGGATTTATTGATAGCTTGTGCCTTGGATTTTTCTAGTTCTTGCGATGAGCACTTGACTTTGTTCGAGTTTTCCCATAACAATAGTTATCATGCTAATATCTGTAGGCTCTGTTTGAAGCTTTATATGGAAAAATATTTCAAACGCCGATTTATTAGGAAGAAATTGGTAAACAATAACTTCTAACTCTAGCTCTAATTCAATAAGCTACTGATGTGGTTCGAGTTATAAGACAACGGTTGGAAGTAGCATAAGATCACTATAAAAAGTATGCTGATGACAAATGAAAAGACCTACATTTTATCATAGGCTAGTTATTCTTCTAAAAGGTGTCTCCTACTAAAGGTGTGACTCATTTTAGGATGAAAGACAAATTATCTCTTTGATACATTAGGCATATCGAGATATTGAAAATTATTGGCTACGTTGCCTATCGACTAGCATTGCCTTCTTCGCTATCAAGTATTCATAACATCTTCCATATCTCACAATTGAGGAAGGAGTGGCTAATCCGACTCATATTTTATTAGCTGAACACTATGAGATAGAGGAAAATTTAACTCATTTGGAATGTCTTATACGAATCTTGGATAATCATAAGAAGCAGTTAAAGAGGAGGAGAATTTGGCATGTTCTGGAACAATGGATCAATCATAGTCAGCAAAAAGCAACGTGGGAGCTAGAGAATGACATATAGAGAATCGACCTTGAATTGTTCAACAGTCTATCTTATTGTAAGTTTTAAGGATAAAACTTTATAAGGTGGAAAGAATATATATACATAAAAAAATTTAAAGTTGACTAGTCAAAGTCTATGTATAGTTTACGTGGCAAGATTTAACCCTTTGATCAACTAGGCTAGATGTCTAATAATAGTTCTTGCTCAATTATTATTTTTATATACTATGGGTTGTATTTTTATTTTTATTTTTGGAAGTTATTTCAGCAACCTATGTAGATCAATTGGTATACGTGTGGTTTAAAGATGTTAGATGTTTAGGATTCGAGTGAGCGTTCCATAAGAAAATAAAAATATACATAACTTTGCACTTTTGTCTCCCCAAGCATCTAGCGCCCCACTAGATAAGATAAGATAAGAACTCTCTCGAATAAAATTGATTTAATTAGAATTTAAGTATAAATGAGTTTTATCCTTATTCTCTATCTTCGAGAAGCTATGAAAGCTTTTGTAAATTAGGTAAGGAAGTTGATTGATAACTCATGAAAATGCGAGTTATTATGGCTCATTTAAGACTAGTTTTGCATGTTAGTCCAAGAAAATGTGGTTGGCTTGCACCCATTTAACTTAGTTTTCATTCACTTTGTATTTTAGGAACAATATATAGTTTTTATGCATTTTTAGTACAAAATAGATACTTAAAAGTTCATTTATTTGGTTTCAGTTGGTTCTACAGGAAGGACGGGAAGTTAATAGCTTGTGAATGTGACTAGGGATGAAGAAATGTACAAAAGGAAGAAACAAGTAGGCTGGCACCCATGCATCAACCAGCGGCGCCTAGCCGCCAACCTACTGCCTCACAAGAACACCCCAGAACTCCTTTTAGCCGGCGAGCTTCCAGAGAGTTGGTGCCTAGGCGCCACTTCATCACCATGCAGAAAGATGTCAGAAGCCCTTCAGTCGACAAGCCTCCAGAGGTTTGTGCGAGGCAAGAGGGCATAGATAGAGCAACCGAAGAGAGAAAGGAAAGGACTTCTGTTTCCAGAGCGTCTGAAAAGGAGAACCAATCTCGTTGGTGGAGACTCACGAGTTTTAGTTTCTCTTTTTTTCTATCTATTTCTTTTTCTCTATTGTTAGGAATACATTCAATTTGGGTTTTAATGAGATTTAACACCATGTTCATGATCTAAACTTCAATAGATGGGAAGTTGAGATGAATTGATGTCTAAACTATATTGTTTTGATTCTTGATGAATTGGGAATGAATATTTGATTTGCTGCTCGATTGTTCTATGTGCATTTACCGTTGCATATGTCGTTTAATGCTTTTTACAAGACTAGCTACCTAATAAGATGATTTAGTTGCAAGATCCATCCTTGGAAAGGAAAATTCTAAGCAAGATTCATATGTAGCACATAGGTTTCCTCCTTAGTTAATGGAGAATATTTAATGGATAGGAATATACTATTAAATCCTATGTAGTCATCAACTCGAAGGCAGTCGAAAGAAAATTCTAAGTAAGATTCATTTGTAAAGCATAGGTTACAAAGGCTGTCAATTGGCGCCTAGGCACCACACATCTGCGTAGCGATGCCAGTGCGGAGCAGCCCTCGACTTTGAAGTGTGATAGCAAGCAAAATGGGGTAACTTCTCTTGTTCTTTGATTGACCTAATATTCTTGATTGTGGAATCCTTGTGTGGTTGAATGTGATTTGGTGCATTGGGATTGAGTATTAGTGATTGGAAGTGTGGAGTACGGAGTGGTGGTTGATTTAGATTGACCTACTAAATCTTGTGGATTGGCATTTTGTTGGGTTGGTTGATTCATTGGAGATATGACTTCCTCTTCCTCTACCAAAAGAAAGAAAACGTAAGACCCTGTTGATTTTGATGCCAACCACTTTGTCTCAGCTCAGGCGTTTAAGCGGTACACTGATTCATTGCAAAAGAGGCACCTTATACCTGAGCGGGGGATAAAAATTGATTCTTTCGCCGATGTTTTCATCAGTGCACTCGATGCCCGGGGGTGTCAAAAGTTCATGGCACAGCCACCGTTGGCCTTTGTACCAGTAATGAAGGAATTTTATGCCAATGCAATTGAGCATGATCAGGGCAGGGTAAAAGTCAGAGGCAAGATAGTTCCCTTTCATCCCGAAGCCATTAAGGCCTTTTACGAGATACCTAATATTAATAACCCGGATCAATATGAGGAATTGTTAGAGGGAGAAGAAAGGGATGTTACTGCAATCACCGAGACTACTGTGAAAGACCACCTACGTGGAAATCGACGAGAGGACAATTAACGTCTTTCAAGCACAGGGATCTCTGCTATCATGGGAAGATGATGTTTTATTTTATCTCCGCAAGGCTGATGTCGTTGACCCACTTAAGTGATGTCACCATGGATAGGGCGCTTCTCCTGCACGCCATATACTCAGGCTTGTCTATAGATGTGGGGAGATTATTATACAATCAGATATGCGCCAGTGCTAGGGCACTTAGAGGCAGTTATTGGTTCCCATCGCTAATCACCAGGTTGTGCAAATGAGCTGGAGTGCAATGGGAGGCCACAGAAGAGGTACTGAATTGCCAAGCCATCGTTAATGACCCATCTTTCCATGTACCTTCCTGAGTCTAAACCACCACCACTTGTCCAACAGTACAACCACCGGCTGCTTCCTCGTCTCAACAACTCCCAATTAGTGTGAGACTGACCAACTTGGAGAATTTAATAGCAGCTAAGCCAGTTTCTACAGCAGTTCAATCGGGCTATGGAGGCACATTTTCGAAGATTCATGGAGGATCGACAGATTAATATGACGATGTTACCACTATTCCCGTTGACACCTCCCGAGTTCCGAACCTACTTTGGTCAGTCTTCACATCAACCTGGTGACGAGAGTGAGCACAACGACAACTCCTCTACATCAGACGCCTAGGGGAGTACCTGTCCTTTTCCTTTTATATTCCTTTTGTATTTATTTCTCAGTCTATGCTTTACGTAGGTTTCATGTATTTTCATGCATTGTGAACAATGCATTCCTCAAGTTTGGGGGGGGTGCATAATTCCTTTTGGTGTGTTTGAATTCATATCTTGTATATATGTGTTAGATTACATGTCTATGTCAAATTTTACGTGTGAAAATTATCTTGTTTCAATCCATTTTGATGAAATATGTGCAAGGTCGAGAAAAAACTGTAACTTGAAATCGGTTTCATGAAAAATTCAAAAATTCATGCTAAGGACTATGTGTTAAGGAAATTTACAAGTAACATGTGAATGAATTGGACTAAATCTCATAGTACACTGTTATAATTCAATTCCATGCTAATCTTTTCAATTGAAATAATAAGAACTAAGTTAAATGTATGGTAACCATGTGCTATAAGGAAATAAATGGTCTCAATAATGCGTAAAATTTCACAATTTTCTTTTGATGAGATTTAAAATGGGTTAACTTGCATGTTCAATATCCCTACTAGATTGTCAGATAATGAAATGGGGTGACTGATGTAAGCTGAGTAATCGGAATTTAGCATCAACAAATGTCAAGGTTGCATAAAAAGGCAAGGAAAAGTCATAGTAAAAAGGCAATGGTGTGTAATTCCTTTTGGTGTGTTTGCATTCATATCGTGTATATATGTGCTAGATTACATGTCTATGTCAAATTTTGCCTATGAAAAGTATCTTATTTTAATCCATTTTGATAAAATATGTGCAAGGTCGAGAAAAACTGTAACCTGAAATCGATTTCATGAAAAATCCAAAAATTCATGCTAAGGACTATGTATTAAGGAAATTTGCAAGTAATGTGTAAATGAATTTGACTAAATCTCATAGTACACTATTATCATTCAATTCAATGTAATCTTTTCAATTGAAATGATAAGAACCGAGTTAAATGTATGGTAACCATGTGCTGTAAGGAAATAAATGGTCTCAGTAATGCGTAAAATTTCACAATTTTCCTTTGATGAGATTTAAAATTGGTTAACTTGCATGTTCAGTACCCCTACCAAATTATCAGAGAAATAAAAGGGAGTGACTGATTTAAGCTGAGTAACTGAGACTTGGTATCAACAAATGTCAAAGTTCGCGTAAAAAAGCAAGGGAAAGTCATAGTAATATCACTTTAAAAAGAAAATTCTTCCCAGATACCTTGAAATATGATGAGGGGAACAAAAAAAAATAGAAAACATCTCTCCAGATACCTTGAAATATGGTAAGGAGAGTCATATAATAAGTTTGGAGGGAAGAATATGTAGTTGGGCAAAATAAAGGAAAGTGAATTAACGTCAGGTTCTTTAATAAGGACACGCATATGGGGAATGCAAAAAATTCGAAGGGGAGAATGAACTTGAAGAAACAAATTTTAGGTATGGGGTAAACCATAAAGCAAGATTCAAGGTGTTAGGACTGAAAGGAGAAAATGGAAACAGTAACTAGGTTTTTTCTAAGACTTATGCTATTGAAATCGAATACAAAAAAGATTATGAAAATCTAATGGTAGATATGGAAACTGAAGAAGTGGTGATGGTACCACAAGAGGGCATTTGGAGGCAGCTAAAATAGAGTGGAGAAATAGGTAACAGTAAAAAGGTCTTAAGGGACATCATTATAGAAATTGGAGGGAGTAACGACAATAGTGATGAGGAAGATCTTTTTGAAGAAGAGGAGGAAGGCAGAACCAATGATGAAGATAAAAGAAATAAAGAAGGGAAGGAGAATATCAATCTAAAAAGGGATCTTTAAAAAAGTATGAAGAAAATGTAGAGATATCATTAACTGAAAAGAGGAGTTTAGAGAAGGAAGATGAAGGGGAGGGAATTACAGAGCCAGGTGGATGAGGGAGGGGGAGGTGATGAGAAAGGGATATGGAAGGAGAAATAATGTAGAAGGTGCAAAAATAAGAAAAGGAATAACAAAGCCAGGTAGGATGAAGGAGGGGGAGGGGACAAGAAAGGGATACGGGAAGAGTAATAGTGCGGAAGGGGAAAAAATGGAAAGGGAGTATTGGGGGTGGCGAGTGGGGGACCCGACAAATATTGGGAAATAGGATTCAAATGAGTGGTAAGAAAAATCAACAAAAAGGAAAGGAGAGCAATGGGTTGAGAGTAAACTCAAGATCTCTGAAGTAAAATCAAAAGAGAGCTATGAGGATTTGCACAATGTAGCAAACATTAACCTAAATCGCCAAAAAAGAAGTCAACCTAAGAAGATATGCAAGTGTCAACAGCCTACATGTAATACTTTAGGCCAAGCATCTTCGGCGAAGGAATAACATTTTCGATAAATGGGGAAAACAACTAGAGGAACCTTATAGCCAGGGGGCAGCATTTTAGTGGAAAAAATAGAGAATAATCAAGAAGTTTAAATAAGACTCAACCAATATTAGTGACGAAGGAGCACTTGCAGACATCGCACATTTGAAAAGGCAATTATAAGATGAGAAGAGAAGCCAGACAGGACTGGTTCTAGGAAGAGGAAAAAAGCTAAAATAGAATGAGCAACAATGGAAGGAGTCAGAAGTGAATCAAGTGGAGGATGATTTTTTTGCTCAACCCTGCTAGGCTTAAATGTCAACTATGGCCTAGAATTGTCTGTGAGTTCTGGGCTTCGGAACCCTTATATAATTCACACCTCCTCTAGGTCTTGAGAAGAAAAGATCTCACGGTGGTTTTTTGTGTGAAATTAAGTACCTAGACAAAGAAATAAATGCATTAAGGAGAAGAATGAGGTTTGATGGATGTCTTGCAATGGATAGTAAGAACAAAAGCAAAGGACTAGCACTTTTATGAAAGGACTATCTAAATGTGGAAATTTCTAGCTTCTCGAGGAATCACATTGATGTTGCGGTTAATTGCAATAGAAATTCTCCTCCATGGAGGCATACGACTTTCTTTGAAAACCCAAAAGTTAATGGAAGGCCTGGTTCCTGGGATATTCTCACCCATCTGCACAAGTTGAACAATCTTCCTTGGCTGATTTTGGAAGATTTCAATGAAGTTTTAGGTATGTCAAAAATAAACAGTAGGAGATCACAGTATGACTTCCAAATGGAGTGCTTCAGAAATGTACTAGACTATTATTGATTAATTGATCTAGGTTTCTGTGGTCCCTCAACTCATGACCTGGAGCAATAAGAGGAGGGGCGAAGATAGAGTGGAGGCCAGATCTATTAGGGGGCTTACATCGACTCAATGGCTTGATTTATTTTTTCTCACAAAACTCCATCGTTTAACTGTTTCTACCTCTGATCACTACCCTATTATGGTAAATCTTGATCATGCAAAAAACAAAAGAAAACCTCTAAAAGAGTTTAGCTATGAGCTACAATGGGCGAAGGAAGATGATGCTCTGAAGATCATTAAAGAAGTATGAACAGAATTTGCCAGAGAAAACATCTCTATTTTTTAATTGGTCTGCAAAACAATTCAGAAGTGCAGTCAAAATCTTAGAAGATGGAATAGGAATAGAAGAAACACAAACAGGCAACAATCAAATGTGACATTAAAACCCTCCTTCAACTGAAATAGTAACATGTGTCTAATGGCAAAGAGAGACAGAGAGATTCATGTGGTGGAAGGTAGAATAAATAAACTATTTGCATATGAGGAAGTAGTATGGAAACAGTGGTCAAATGTTCATTGCCTTCAGTTGGGTGATAGCAAAACAAATTTTTTCCAGAGGGCAACTTCCAGTAGAAGGAGAGCAAATTATATTGACCAGTTGCAAGATGATGCGAGAAGGTGGGTGGATGGTCAGGAGGATTAAATAACTATCGCACACAATTACTTCACAAAAATGTTCAAGAGCTTAAATCCAATGGAGATAGAAAGAATATTAGCCCTTTGTTTTCTAAAGATTACGGATAAGGAAAATGCTAAGCTCACATGTTTTTTACAACGGGAGGAAGAAACAAAGGCCATTATGGCTATGATTCTGATGAAGACACCTGGGGCCGGATGGGATGTCAGAGGGGTTCTTTTAGCAACATTGGAAAGTTGTTGGTACATATATTTTAACATGTACAAACAAGTTACGGAATGTGAGGATCCCAATACATTAAATGGCTACTTGTCACTGCTGAATTCTACTCTCATCACACTCATTCCAAAGAAGAAGGGAGCTTATAAGATGAATGATTTTCATCCAATTAGCCTCTGTAATGTACTGTACAGGATATTGGCATAGGTGTTAGTTAATCGTTTGAAGAGTTGCCTTAGCCAAATTATTTCAGTTAACTAGAGTGCTTTTGTTTTCAAGTGCCTCATCACAAACAATATGATTATAGCCTGTGTGACTGTGCACCAATTGAGAGGGAGAAGGAAGGGGAAGAGGGAAGATGTGACCATAAGGCTTAACATGTCTAAGGCATATGATAGAGCAAAGTGGACTTTCTTGAGGGAGATGATGCTGAAAATGGGCTTTAGCAGAAGATTGATCTAGTGGATAGTGGGATACAAGACCTCTATTAGCCACCGGGTGAAGTTGAATGACTTTAAGTATTGTGTGATCATTGCCCATACTTTAAGTCTTTTGTGATAAGATGGCTATGCCCTTCAAACACTAATACAAATTAGGACATCAAAGAGCCTTTCTATCCAGAATGGGGGTGAGAGATTCTGCTTTTGGCACATACTTGTGGCTCCCAATTTGTCTTAGTCAGTCTAAGAAAGTAGTTTTTAGGAACTTGAAAGAATGAATTTTGAAACAGATTTAAGGCTGGAAGGAGAAATTACTATCCATAGAAAGCAAGGACATTCTAATAAAGCTAGTGGCCCAAGCAATCTCATGTTATTCAATTAGTATTATTCTTCTCCCGAAGTGGTTTTGCAACAAGATGAATAACATGTTAAGTAGGTTCTGATTGGGTAAGAATGAAACAAAAAGATTATTTAGGTTGCATGGAAAGAAATGAGCAAACCAAAGGCAATTGGGAGATGGAATTTAGGGATCTTGTCCTTTTTAACTTTTTTTTTTTTTTGATGAAATTGTCCTTTTTAACTTAGTACTACTTCCAAAACAAATATGGAAAATTATAACTAACTCAGAATCACTATGTTCTAGGGCCCTCACTTTAAAATATCTGAGAAAGTGTAGTTTTTGGGATTGCAAAGTGAGGCCTAGAGATTCTTTCGTCTGGAGAAGCTTCCTCAAGGCAAAAAAGGTTCTGCAAAATAGTAAAAGTATATATTTTTTCCCGTGATAATTGGGCCGAGAGTCAAATCTCCAAATGTGGTCCACTACCTAAGGATATTTCTAATGAGGAAAGAGTCAACAGCTTTTTTGACAAAAGGATAAGAGGCTACGACGGGGATAAAATCATATCAGTTGCAGGGGAATTGAGATGGAGATCCATTAGCCACTCTCTGGTGCTTGAGGAAAACAAGATGAATGAGTGGTACTGGAATGCAAAGCCAAATGGCATCTTCTCTGTCAAGTCTCCATATCAACTCTTAATATCTAACAATCTATCTTGCAGGAACATTGGTGAGAGCAGTGGCCCACTTGAATCGGGAAAAGCTCATCTTTAAAAAACTATGGAAACTTTCACTTCCAAACAAGATCAGAGTCTTTCGGTGGAGGTTATACACAAATGTCATTCCAACAAAAAGAAACCTCATCCGTCAGGGAGTGGCTGTCAGCCCAATATGTGATTTATGTAAGGTCAAGGCTGAAGATTCGAGGTACCTTTTTGGTAAGTGTGCAACAATCAGATTGCAAAGGAGACTTGTTGTCCCAGACTGGAGCATATGGATGCCAATAGATGACACAAGAGGCATTATTAGAGGTGCTATCTCTTGTCATTCATTTCTATTGGTGCACTTGGTTTTGTAGGGAACCAAAACATATTATCGGGTGATTCTTCTAGTATTACTAACATCCTATCCTAGTGTAGAAGTTTCAATGATTAGCACATCTTTATAAGTTTCAATGATTAGCTCATCTTTGCTCAACACATTGTAGGCCTTGGTATCCCTCTAAATGACCTAGTTCCTAGAAGGGTAAAGCCAATGGTTAACTTCTTTAAAATAAATTTTGATGGCAACATTTGTGTAGAGGCAAAACAAATGGGCTTTCGAACAATTATTGGGGACAACAATGGCTTTTTGTTGCAGCTAAGTGTTGGAGAAAGGAGGGATGCACTGACAAACTGTCATTGGAGGGATTAGCGTGCAACCTCGGCATTGAAGGAGGTAAAATTTTGCATGGAGAATTGGTGGAATTGAAAGTGATTCTCTCCTATTGGTAAGGTGCCTAAAAGTGAAACACCTAGTTCTTTCACCGGTAGGGGAAATCATCCAGAACAATTTACTTTATGTATCTTGCTTCAGACAATTAAAATTCCTCGATGTCTGGAGAAATGGAAACGGGCCAGCACATTTTTTGGCAAAGTCTGCTTTATCCATGTCTAAAAATGAATGGTCTTGGTGGGGACTACCACCAGACCACATCATAAATTCCTTATACATGGATTCTTTTTGTGAATAATGAAATATGCTCTTTCTTCCAAAAAAAATATTGTTTAGATATTACATACATAATATATTTTATAATAAATATAAAATAAAAAATTGGGCTCAGGTTCACTTAAATATAACCTTATCATATTTACAAATCTAGATTCTCGGGTTCGGGTTGTAATCCAACACAATTGGAATTTAGGTTTGTCGGGCTGAGTTCGGGCTCAACTTAACCTAAGTTGCACCCCTACTTGTTCTCTTAGTCATTCACCACTACATCCAAACTGATCTCCTCTCAAACCTGTCTGATTTTCATTTTTCAACAACAATATAATTAAACAAAGATGATAAACCTAACAAATATTGCATTGTTAGATGCCAACGCATCTTACACTCATTCTTCACTAATGTCCTTATTGCCAATGGTATGCTTACCTATAAATCTTAGATTTGGTGGATCATCTTTCATGTTTTAAGTTAATGTTATAGCTTAATCCTAGAACCTCTGGATTGAATTACAGAAGTTTGGTTTCTTAAATTAACTATTCTATTTTCATTCATGGATTTCAAATGCTGCTTTTAACTACATTTAAGGATATTGTGAAGGAATTTTTAAGCCTGTTGATAATCTCAGTGTGTAAAATTTGAGAATTGAATCGATAAGAAAGTTTTTTTGATTTTATTGTAGTTTAGAGATGGACTAGGTGGTCACAAGGAAAATTTCATAGAACTTTTTGTTGGAAATATGTGGAAAACTAGCTCAATCTATGTTTTGATGATTAACAAATCAATTTGAGTAAGTCTTGGCTACTAACAAGTTTGTGGAAATGTTTAAGGAATAATCATTTGAAGAAAATCAAGTATGGAAGGCCAAGTCGTTCCCCAAGTCGACTCCAAGATCGACTTCAAAACGTGCAGAACTGTCCAGAGTTGAAATCGGAAGAAGGGGAGGTGAAGTCGCAGGTCAAGTCGACTCCACCTGCGACTTGGGTAGCCAAGTCGCAAACGAAGTCGACCTCACCATCGACTTCAGTCGAGCAAAACCTTCCAGAGTTGACGCTCAGAACACGAAGTGCCGAAGTCGCACCCCAAGTCGACTCCATGTGCGACTTGAGGTGAAGTCGCAGCCGAAGTCGACTCAGACATCGACTTCGCTCAGGAAGACGGAAAACTTCAAATGACAAGTTCTGGATTACTTGATTTCAAGCCAAACTAAATGAAGATGAAGATCAAGGCAACATAGATACTCAAGCTGAAACATTTGAAGACAAATTCAAGTACAAGCAAGAAGCATAAACTCAATCATTCAAATCAAGAAGATATCTAAGATTACATGAGTCAAGATTCAAGAAGAATCAAAGTCAAGATTTTCAAGATTCACAAATGTTCAAGAACATCATGACAGTGAAGTCGCAAGGCCAAGTCGACCCCATCTGAGACTTGAGTGAAGTCGCAAAGCCAAGTCGACTTCATGATCGACTTCAGAACGGGCGAAACCTTCCAGCGTTGAAACTGAAGACCGAAGTTCGCGAAGTCGCACCCGAAGTCGACTCCATCTGCGACTTGGGCGAAGTCGCACCCGAAGTCGACTCCACCTGCGACTTGGGTCTCAACGGTCGGATTTTTATTCAAACGTTGGCGCATTAAATGCGCGCCACCAACCCTCTAACGTTCGGATTCCCTCCAAAATTATAAAAGGGAGTTATTGTGGACGAGGGAAGTAGTTGGAAAACATTAAGTGAGCATAACTCCTATCTACAAGAGCATTAAAGTGATCAAGCCAATTAAGAGAGGAAGAACTACTTCAAAACTGCAAGAGCTTTACTTCAGATTCTTCAAAGCCTATCACAAGTTCTTCTCTGCGCCAAACTGCTTCTACACATCTGTAAAGTGTAGATTTCTTTCATTGATTATTTGTTTGTATTGAACTTGATTTAGCTTTGGTAGCTAAGATCAAGTGAAAGCAAAGTAGTGTGTGATTGGAGTGTGACTCATCACCTACTTGTGCTAGTTGTTGATGCCCCCTAGAGCTAGAATCTAGAAGAGAGCAAGAGGCTCTAGTTGTATATGCCCCTAGAGCTTTGAATCTAGAAGAGAGCAAGAGGCTCTAATTGTATTCGCGGAATGCAATAGTGGAACCCATGTCACAAGGTGTGTGAGCTTGGAAGAGTGGAGTAGGGAGGTTGCCCGAACCACTATAAAAATCTGCGTCTATTTTATTTCTGCTTTCTATATTGCTTTGCTCTCCACTTTGTCTCTTCATTAAAGGGGATTGAACTCACAAGGGAATAAGTTACCAAAGAAATTTTTAAGAACCCAATTCACCCCTCCCCTCTTGGGTTTTGCCATCAATTCGGGACCCAACAAGTGGTATCAGAGCAGGTCTTTGAATTGGACCAAAGAGATCCAACCTTATGGCATCCCAATCCACTTCCGTTCTCGCTTTTGCTGAAGGCCAATCATTCACAAGGTCACCCTTGTTTGATGGGAACAACTTTGGCTATTGGAAGCTTCGTATGAAGCAACTCATCATGGCTACCGATATGGATTCTTGGATTGCTATCCAAGATGGTGTGATTTTGCCTACCGATGACAAAGCTTCCAAATGGACCGAAGAGGAAGTTAGAACCGTCAAGAGCAATGCCAAGGCAATGAATTCTTTATTTTGTGCTCTTACGGCTTCGGAGTATGATAGAGTATCTTCTTGTTTGACTGCAAAAGAGATATGGGATACTCTAACATCTATTTATGAAGGAACCTCCCAAGTCCAAGGGACTAGGAGAAACATTTTGATTGGAGAGTTTGAAAATTTCAGAATGCTAGATACTGAAAATATTTCTGAAATGTTTGCGAGATTTTCTAAAATTACTAATGCTCTAAAGGGTCTTGGAAAAGCTATTTCTGAATCCGAGCAGGTTATGAAGATATTGAGAGCTCTACCGGATTCATGGACTCCAAAGATTACAGCAATAGAAGAAGCAAAAGACCTCAACACATTGAAGCTTGAAGATCTTATTAGCTCACTCATGTCACATGAGCTAATTAAGAAAAGGAATGAGGATCAACACAAAGGCAAAAGAGCAATTGCCTTGAAAGCTACACAAGACACGGATGACACCTCATCCTCTCAAAACGATGACGAGATGGCCCTACTCACAAAACGATTCAGAAAATTTGTGAGAAAAGGCGGAAATTTCAGAAATTTCAAAGACAGAAATTCCAGAGAGAAAATGAAAGAACCAATCAAATGCTATAGATGCGGGGGCGTAGGACATATGCAAACTCAATGTCCTACACCGGAAGAAAGGCCAAAGGAGAATCATGAAGGCAGAAAATTTCAAAAGCCAAAGGGAAGAGGCATGTACGTCAATGAGGATACTTCATCAACATGCAGCTCTTCAACCGACGACAATGATGCAGCCAACTGTGCAAGAATATGCTGCGTAGCACAAATCGAACAAGAAGAAGAACTGCTATGCTTGAACACGACGGAAGTGTTGGAAGATCAATCTACCTCAACAAAATACACAGAAAGTGAAGAGGTAACTTCCAAACCTTATTCTCAATCAAGTTATTCTTCTTTTCATGATTGCCTCAAATGTGCCGAATTAGAAGAACTACAGAATGCATATGATTCATTGTATGAGGAAATCAAAAAGCTAGGAAACAAGTTGACATTAAAGAGACAACAATGTAACTTTGTTATTATTGAAAATGGAAAACTAGCTGAAAAATCAACAAAACTGAAAGAAGAAAATGAATCATTGTTGAAAGAGATAGAGAAACTAAGAAAAGAGAACAAATCATTAAATGAATCATTAGCAAAGTTCTCTAATCCAGGAGAAAGTGTAAAGATGTTTTTGAACATGACCTCCCAAACAAACAAAAGAGGTCTTGGATACAATACATTTGAGCAAAAAGAAAGTGGCAAATCAAATGTGCCTACACTTGGAAAATATCAAACCAAAACTGCACCTATATACAAGCCACAAAGGAGAAATGTTATGTGGACTAGAAGGCCAACACTTGAACCAAAATATACTTGGAGGCCTACTCCTAGATTACCAATGGCTTGCAACTTTTGCAACAAAATGGGTCATAAAGTTTATAAGTGTAACTTTAAGAGATTATTTGACCATGGTGCAAAGCTAGTTTGGGTTCCAAGGAACACAAGATTTGGACTCTCTAAGTTGGAGCAACAAAGATTGAATCATTTCACTAACCCAAATGGACCCATAAAATGGGTACCAAAGAGATGAGATTTACTTGTTTATCTTTCAGACATGTCTTAAGGCAAAGGCAAACAATGAATGGTTTATGGATAGCGGTTGTTCAAGGCACATGACTGGAGAAAGAAATTTTTTTCACAAACTTAAGCCTTGCAACGACGGAACTGTTGCCTTTGGAAATAATGAGAAAGGTAAAATCAAAGGTAAAGGAAATATTTATAGTAGTTCAAATGCATGCATGGAGGATGTTTTGTTTGTTGAAGGACTCAAGCATAACTTAATGAGTATTAGCCAATTATGTGATAAAGGATATAAAGTTGTGTTTGAATCATCTATATGTAATGTATTTGATGGAGAACATATCATGTTTAGCGGAAAAAGACATGGAAATGTATATTTGGTTTCACTTGATGAACTAGATGGTCAATGTCTAATGGCCATTGATAATGACCCATGGGTTTGGCATAAAAGGCTTGGACACATAAACATGAGAAACATAAAACGCCTATGGAAAAAGAATTTGGTGAAAGGCTTGCCTAAATCGAAATATGACAAAGACAAAATATGTAAGGCATGTCAATTATCTAAACAACCAAAGATGTCTTTTTCTACCAAAAAGGAGATTTCCACCACAAGGCCACTTGAATTGCTACACATGGATCTATATGGGCCATCCGACATTTTAACCATTGGTGGAAAGAAATATGTGTTTGTCATAGTTGATGATTTTTCAAGATTTACATGGATAATTCTCTTAGCTAGTAAAGACGAAGCCTTCTCTATGTTTGAAACCTTTGTAAACTTGGTGAAAAATGAAAAACAAAGTACCATTATATCTATAAGGAGTGACCATGGTGGTGAATTTGAGAACAAACGGTTCATAGAACTATGTAATGAAAAAGGAATTCATCACACATTTTCTGCACCAAGAACTCCACAACAAAATGGAGTAGTGGAGAGGAAAAATAGAACTATACAAGAGATGGCTAGAACTATGCTAAATGAGAGCAAATTATCTAAGAAGTTTTGGGGTGAAGCTGTAAGTACAGCTTGTCATGTATTGAATCGAGTTACCATTAGAGCAATCTTGAAAAAGACCCCATATGAGCTATGGAAAGGAAAGAAACCAAACATATCTTATTTTCATACTTTTGGATGCACATGTTATGTTTTGAACAATGGAAAAACCAACTTGGGAAAACTTGATGCTAAAAGTGATGAAGCTATATTCCTTGGTTACTCATCAAATAGCAAAGCATATAGAGTTTTCAATAAACGAAAACAAGTTGTAGAAGAATCCATACATGTTGTTTTTGATGAGACTAACCCTTGCTTCAAAAGAAAGGATGATTTAAGTGATGCAGATGACATAGCAAGCAATCTTGAGAAATTGCATATGGAAAAGCAAGAGGAATTCATGGAGGAAAGGGTAAGTGAAGGTAACAATTCTTATAAACCTCCAACTGACCTAAAGTTCAACCATGCACATCCAATTGAACAAGTTATAGGAAATGTGTATGAAGGTGTAAAAACTAGAAGGTCAAAGCAAAATGTTTGTGGACAATATGCTTTTGTATCTAAAATTGAACCTTCTAACATTGATCAAGCTCTTGATGATGAAAACTGGATTATAGCAATGCAAGAAGAGCTAAATCAATTTGAAAGAAATCAAGTTTGGCACCTTGTTCCTAGACCAAATGATTGTAGTGTCATTGGCACCAAGTGGGTCTTTAGGAACAAATTAGATGAAAGTGGTCTAGTAGTAAGAAACAAAGCTAGACTTGTGGCAAAGGGGTACTCACAAGAAGAAGGAATAGATTTTGAAGAATCCTATGCCCCGGTTGCTAGATTGGAAGCAATTCGCATATTACTAGCCTTTGCATCTCACATGAACTTTAAATTGTTTCAAATGGATGTTAAAAGTGCATTTTTGAATGGATATATAAATGAAGAGGTGTATGTTGAGCAACCACCTGGATTTGAAGAAAAGGATCAATCAAAGTATGTTTACAAGCTAACCAAAGCATTATATGGATTAAAACAAGCTCCAAGAGCTTGGTATGATAGACTAAGCAAATTTCTGATTGATCATGATTTTCAAAGGGGAAAGGTAGACACCACCTTGTTTATCAAGTACAATGGAAAGGATATATTAATTATTCAAATTTATGTTGATGATATCATTTTCGGTGCTACTAATGAATCTCTTTGTCAAGAATTTTCTGAACTCATGCAGAAAGAATTTGAGATGAGCATGATGGGAGAGCTCAATTTTTTCCTTGGACTGCAAATCAAGCAACTAAATGAAGGAATCTTCATAAACCAGTCCAAATACATCAAAGAGATGCTCAGGAAGTTTGGCATGGAGAATAGCAAAGGAGCAAACACGCCCATGAGCTCCACAATCAAAATGGACAAAGATGAGAAGGGAAAATTAGTTGATTTAAAATTGTATAGAAGCATGATAGGTTCCTTATTGTATTTAACTGCTTCTAGGCCAGATATTTTATTTAGTGTGTGTATGTGCTCTAGATTTCAATCATGTCCAAAATAATCACACTTGGTAGCTGTGAAAAGAATTTTTAGATACCTAGTAGACACTACCAATTTAGGATTATGGTATCCAAAGGGCTCTAATTTTGATCTAATCGGATACTCGGATGCGGATTTTTCCGGTTACAAAGTAGATAGAAAAAGCACTAGTGGAACATGTCAGTTTCTTGGAAGCATGTTGGTTTCATGGTTTTCAAGAAAACAAACTAGTGTTGCTCTATCTACGGCGGAAGCCGAATACATTGCCGCCGGGAGCTGTTGTGCTCAATTACTTTGGATGAAACAGCAACTTAGGGACTATGGCATGGATTTTAAAGATATACCTATCAAATGTGATAATACCAGTGTCATATGTCTAACCAAGAATCCAGTTCTGCATTCTAGGACCAAACATATAGACCTTAGACATCATTTCATTAGAGAACATGTAGAAAATCATGACATATGTTTGGTATATGTAAGAACAGAGGATCAAGTTGCAGATATATTCACTAAGCCCCTAGCAAAAGAAGCATTTTATAAGATTAGAAATGACATGGGAATGCTTGAACTAACTTAAAGCATAAATTGAGGGGGAGCACCCATTTAGGGGGAGCAAACCCACTTGTTTCTTTACCCTCTAACCTTTTGATACATTGACAAAAAGGGGGAGAAGAGTGGATTTGAGTCCAAAAAGGGGAGAAGAAAAGGATTTGATATGATTGGGGAGAAGAGTTTGAATGTTTGTTAAATATTGAAGGATTGCTAAGCATGTTATTTTATTGCTAAGTATGTTATTTTTAAATTGAAAGGTATATACTCAAATCAGTTTTGTCAATCATCAAAAAGGGGGAGATTGTTGGAAATATGTGGAAAACTAGCTCAATCTATGTTTTGATGATTAACAAATCAATTTGAGTAAGTCTTGGCTACTAACAAGTTTGTGGAAATGTTTAAGGAATAATCATTTGAAGAAAATCAAGTATGGAAGGCCAAGTCGTTCCCCAAGTCGACTCCAAGATCGACTTCAAAACGTGCAGAACTGTCCAGAGTTGAAATCGGAAGAAGGGGAGGTGAAGTCGCAGGTCAAGTCGACTCCACCTGCGACTTGGGTAGCCAAGTCGCAAACGAAGTCGACCTCACCATCGACTTCAGTCGAGCAAAACCTTCCAGAGTTGACGCTCAGAACACGAAGTGCCGAAGTCGCACCCCAAGTCGACTCCATGTGCGACTTGAGGTGAAGTCGCAGCCGAAGTCGACTCAGACATCGACTTCGCTCAGGCAGACGGAAAACTTCAAATGACAAGTTCTGGATTACTTGATTTCAAGCCAAACTAAATGAAGATGAAGATCAAGGCAACATAGATACTCAAGCTGAAACATTTGAAGACAAATTCAAGTACAAGCAAGAAGCATAAACTCAATCATTCAAATCAAGAAGATATCTAAGATTACATGAGTCAAGATTCAAGAAGAATCAAAGTCAAGATTTTCAAGATTCACAAATGTTCAAGAACATCATGACAGTGAAGTCGCAAGGCCAAGTCGACCCCATCTGAGACTTGAGTGAAGTCGCAAAGCCAAGTCGACTTCATGATCGACTTCAGAACGGGCGAAACCTTCCAGCGTTGAAACTGAAGACCGAAGTTCGCGAAGTCGCACCCGAAGTCGACTCCATCTGCGACTTGGGCGAAGTCGCACCCGAAGTCGACTCCACCTGCGACTTGGGTCTCAACGGTCGGATTTTTATTCAAACGTTGGCGCATTAAATGCGCGCCACCAACCCTCTAACGTTCGGATTCCCTCCAAAATTATAAAAGGGAGTTATTGTGGACGAGGGAAGTAGTTGGAAAACATTAAGTGAGCATAACTCCTATCTACAAGAGCATTAAAGTGATCAAGCCAATTAAGAGAGGAAGAACTACTTCAAAACTGCAAGAGCTTTACTTCAGATTCTTCAAAGCCTATCATAAGTTCTTCTCTGCGCCAAACTGCTTCTACACATCTGTAAAGTGTAGATTTCTTTCATTGATTATTTGTTTGTATTGAACTTGATTTAGCTTTGGTAGCTAAGATCAAGTGAAAGCAAAGTAGTGTGTGATTGGAGTGTGACTCATCACCTACTTGTGCTAGTTGTTGATGCCCCCTAGAGCTAGAATCTAGAAGAGAGCAAGAGGCTCTAGTTGTATATGCCCCTAGAGCTTTGAATCTAGAAGAGAGCAAGAGGCTCTAATTGTATTCGCGGAATGCAATAGTGGAACCCATGTCACAAGGTGTGTGAGCTTGGAAGAGTGGAGTAGGGAGGTTGCCCGAACCACTATAAAAATCTGCGTCTATTTTATTTCTGCTTTCTATATTGCTTTGCTCTCCACTTTGTCTCTTCATTAAAGGGGATTGAACTCACAAGGGAATAAGTTACCAAAGAAATTTTTAAGAACCCAATTCACCCCTCCCCTCTTGGGTTTTGCCATCAATTCGGGACCCAACACTTTTGAGTTTTGAGGTGATCTATAGGCCTATCATGATGTATTTTTAGGAACAATTTCTTGGCAACTTGAGTTAAGTCTTTTGAAGTTTGAAAGTCGGGCTCAAGTAGAGGAGTGGCAATAGAAAACTTTGTTTGGTAATATATTTTTGTAACATATCAGTCCAGAAAAGTGATCTTGGGCTGTGTATTTAATGTAATTTTCCAAGATCAATCACACATTTATGGCAAAATTAATTATTATAATTTCATAAAAATTTTAAAATTCTACTTCCGCTAGTCATGTTCCTATTATTACATCAAAGCACAAAGAAAAGAAATTTTATAAGTCTCATTCTCAATACATGCCTTTGAAATAAATAAATAAAATTAAATATTCTTGAAATTCTTCACGTAAATCCAAAATGCTAGTGTCCCACTTGATTTGGCACACCTATAAAAATAATGGATTAGTATCAACATGACTAGCAAGTAGAAAATTATTTGAAAATGGATAACGACCCAATTAGAACTTAATTAAATGATCAAAATAATAATTTAATTTAGTATCTCAAAAATTAGGCCTCAAATGCAAAATAAAATCCTTCCATTGAGTTCAGAAGCATAAAAAACATAAGAATAGACTATTTGATTACCCAAATCGGAGTTCAAATGAATAAATCATAATAAAATGGAATGAACGACCCACATTAAGCCACATCATCGTAGCCTTTGCTGCATGTGGGGGCCATCAGGGCTTATCTTACTTAGCCCTTATTGCTGTAATGGCCCACATATCAATTTTCCAAAATACCTAGATATCAGAAGCACCAAAAATATATTAAATGAATTAAAATGTCAAAAGCAACGAAAAAAATTCGTTGCAAATAAGGAATTTATCCCCTAGCCGAATTCCCTTCCTGACACAATTCTGCCATAATTTGCTTTTGGCCTAATTTCTTCTTTCGAGCAAAAATTTCTCCCTGCCTTATATAATTTGCCTTATGCATATAGATATCCTTATATATGCTATAATTAACTCATACAATTAATATATATAATTCATTATTCAATATATGTTGCATATTAAATTTACATCAATGCATTTATAAAAATAAAATGCATAATAAAATACAACAATCTCAATGCATACATTTTAGGCATGAAGTTCGGGCATATTTATTTGCATAATCTTACATCTTAAAAACTTAGAATAATAAAATTTAAATATGTCAAGCATAGCATAAAAATTATAACATGCTTTATACAAAATGATAAAAATAATTACAACATTGAACAAAAATCAATTTTCAAATAAAATTTCACTTGCCTCACGTAGATTTCTGTCCTTCCACAATTCTATCTCCCAACCTTGCTTACGGATGCCTCCCTGTACCCACTCCCCAAACCCCTTTTCATAAGAGGGTTCTTGTAGGTTTTCTAAAATTCTAGGAAAGATATAAAAGATAAAATTATTACTTTAACTTAAATTCCAATTAAACTGAGTCTTATCTCATCTAAATCTTATCTTATCTTATCTCATCTTATCTTATCCGGTGGGGCCCACATGTCTGGGAAGGCAAAAGTGCAAAAATTAATTATTTTTCTGCGGAACCCCCTACTCGAACCCTAGACCTCTGAGACTACTTGGACTACCTGTATACCAATCAAGCTACACAGGTTGCTGAAATAACATTCAAATATATATATATATATATAAGTATAACCCGTGACATAAATAATAATTGGTCATGGCCCATTATTACTTATTTGGCCCAGTTGGTCAAAAAGTCTACCCTTGCCATATAAGGTGTCCTATGTGGAATTTGACCCGTCAACTTAAATTATTATTATTATTTTCAATATTTTACATTCTCTTCACCTTATAAAGTTTCGTCATCGAACGGAGTCATACCAATACTAGCCAGATAACTATTGTTATAGGCAAATTCAACTAAAGATAAATGCTCATCCCATGAACCAGGAAAATCTAAGGCACAAGCTCTCAATAAATCTTCTAAAATTTGAATAGTTCTTTCAAACTAACCATCCATCTGGGGGTGATACACGGTGCTTAACAGCAACTCTGTTCTCATACATTTTTTTAATTTTTGCCAGAAATCAAAAATAAACCGTCGATCTCTGTCTGACACAAAGGAAATAAGGACACTATGTAAATGAATAATCTCCCGCAGGTACAGGTCTGTCATTTGATCCATTCTAAAGGTCACGCGATAGGGCAAGAAGTGAGCAGATTTAGTAAGTCTATTCACCACTACCCATACAGCATCACAACGAGCTTGCGTCCTAGGGAGAGTCGTCACAAAGTCCATGGTAATATGCTTCCATTTCCACTTTGGTATTTCTAAAGTATGCAACAATCCGACTTGTCTTTTTCATTCAGCTTTGACTTGCTGACATACTAAGCACTGAAACACAAATTTGGCACATTCGACACGCAGCCTTTTTCGCCATAAATTTTATCTCAAATCTTTATACATCTTGGTACTACCAGAGTGCATAGAAAATTTAGACTGATGGACTTCCTCTAAAATTTCTCATTGTAGCTTGTCATTTCTGGGCACAACTAACCTTCCCCAGAAAAGTAGTGTGCCATCAGGACTGCAACCGAAATTCGAGGGATCTCCATTTTCCAACTTCTCTAAAACACAAAGAATAAGTTTATCTTATTTCTGAGCTTGCTTTATCCGATCAATTAGTGTTGACTGAATTTGTAAAGTACTTATTCTTCGAATTTCTCATGGAGTTATTGTTGGTCCCGAGTTGATGGCTAAACCCAAGAGGGGAGGGGTGAATTGGGTTCTTTAAAAAATAATCTTCTTTCGTAAATCTTAAACTCTTAACCCCTTAAAAATTTAATCCCCTTTGAAAGCAAATGAAGAGCAAATAAGATAAAGCAGTAAAAATAAATAGAACACAAGATTTATAGTGGTTCGGGCAAACCTTCCCTATTCCACTCTTCCAAGCTCACACTCCGTTGTGACTTGGGTTCCACTATGTATTCCTCGAATACACTTAGAGTCACCGCTCTCTTCTAGATTCCAGCTCTAGGGGGCATATACAACTAGAGCCTCTTGCTCTCTTCTAGATTCTAGCTCTAGGGGGCATATACAACTCACTGCACAAGTAGGTGATGAGTCTCACTCCAATCACACCCTACTTTGCATATACTTGATCTTAGCTACCCAAGCTAAATCAAGATTTATACAACAAGACAATGAAATAAATGAAACTACACTTTACAGATTTGTGTAGGCAGATTTAGCATGAGGAAGAAGTTGTAGAAGCAGCTTTGGATGAATATTGATGAAGGCGCTAGCAACTTGAAGCTTTCTTCTTCCTTAGAATGTATACGGACCACTCAACAATGGAGAAAAGCAAATAGGAAACCTTTCTTTTACTTCTTTTCTCTCTTTGAACTTTGTAGTAGTGTCTTCTGTTATCTTGTTGTGTTTTCACGTTCATTTGAGGGTCCTTTTATAGAGGGAAGAAAATATGAACGTTGTGGAGGTGGTTGGTGCGCAATAAATGAACTCCAACGTTCGAAAATTTGAACGTTATACCCAAGTCGAAGGCGGAGTCGACTTGGGATGCGACTTGGCTACCCAAGTCGCATCTGGAGTCGACTTCGTCTGCGACTCCAGTTCTTCGGATTCCCAAGTCTTAGGCTTGGTCGACTTGACTTCAGACTTCGACCCAAGTCGATCCTGAAGTCGACTTGGCCTGCGACTTGGCTCGGGTTTTGCTGAACCTGCTTTGATCTTCAAGTTGTGTTCTTCTATCTTGGATTGGCTTGATTCTTACTTAGATGATTCATGCATATTTGACTTATGTAGTCTTGATAGACATTGTTTGAATCATTCTTGTATCTTTGTCTTTGAGCTTGATAGACTTGATTTGATGTAGAACATGATTCTTGACTTTGAATTTGACTCATTTGTTTTTCATCTTGATTCCTTGGACTTGAGTGATAAATCCTCTTGAATAGCTTGAAAACTGCATCTTTGAAGTTTGAACTTCTCAAGTCGTGGATGGAGTCGACCTGGCCTGCGACTTCACCCAAGTCGCACCTGGAGTCGACTTCGTTTGCGACTTCGTTATGTTCGTTTCCACTTTTCAACTCTGGATACTCCAAGTCGATGCTGGAGTCGACTTCGTCTGCGACTTGACTTCCCAAGTCGCAAGTGGAGTCGACTTGACCTGCGACTTCACCTGTTGCCTTTTGGGATTCATTCTCAAGTCGATATTTGAGTCGACTTTGGGATCGACTTCACCCAAGTCGAAGTCCAAGTCGACTTGGAGATCGACTTGACCTCTTTGCTTTCCTTAAACATTTAGCAAACACATTAGTACCTTTTATATACTCAAAATTAGTTCTTGTTAATCATCAAAACTCAAGATTTGGTCAATTTTTATTGTTTTAAACATTGTTTCCAACAATCTCCCCCTTTTTGATGATTGACAAAACTTCATTTGAGTTGATACCTTTCAAGCATTAATCATGTTCATATGTCTTTTGAGAAACAGAGCATTTGTCTTATAGGTCATAGCTTTTTGAAATTTCAACCATTATATCATTTTGGCATATTGGATACCTTTCAAGCAAATCATGTTGAATACTTTATTAATCAAGCATAACATATTAAGCAAACATAACATTCATCAAAAGCATATATATATATATCAAGTTTCATTTTTACAAAACGCAATACAAAACAAAAATGAAACCTAGATACAAAACTACCCAACCCAAAAGAAAATTTTACTCAACTCACCTATTCTATCTCCCCCTTTTTGTCAAACTATCAAAAATTTATCAAAAATCGATCAACTCTTAATGATTTTGTGAATTGAAATTGAGAGATCGGATATAAGATTGGTTCGATAGGACAATGATGGGCCGATGAGTAAACAAGAGAAGCGTGATCTGGAGTTGCTTCTTTATGAACTGATCCTGATTCGTAAGGATCGAGTTCAGGCATGGGTTTCTTCTTATGTCGGCCTGAGGCAAGATGATAGCGGATAGTCCGCATTTCCCGCTCAATTCTGTCTTGCCGGGAGTGCATATCCTCGAGGGCATTATGAACGCCGGTGATAAGACTTGTCATCCGGTCTTCTTGATAACTCATTTCTGCCCTCATAGCAACAATTTCATCTTTTAAATCCTTTAGGGTGACCTCCTCAGAAGAGGTTGGAGGCACCCGTTCTCTTGCAGCGGACCCTTGTGGAGAATAGGATCCGTGCGATATGGGAGATGCTGGCTCCTCTCGAGCAAGTGGTGCCGCGGGAGGTTGCTCCCCCTCAGCTTGTGCATTGTCTGCTTGCTCTTCTTCTGTAGCTTCATGCCTTAGTTCAAGCAGATTGATCTTCATTCTCTGGATTAGTGCTTTATTTATGACATTTGTGGATTTGAGCACTTCGAAAGGCTCGCCTTCAATATCCACTTTGAAGAATTCAAGAATCTTTGTGATCCATGTGCCATAGGGAAGGACTCCTCGTGGGTTATCCTTTCTAGAAGCCAAGGCTTCAAGAAATAATTTGGGTATGCTCACTTTGACCTTGTTGGCCACTTTCCATAGTATCCCTGCTTCTTGTGGATTTAATTGGTTTCTTCCACCGCCCTTTGGGTAGATGCAGTGGGCAATGAGGAGTCTAAGCACTCGTAGCCTGGGTGACAGATCCATGTACCGAAGGAATTTGATTCCCGGATGGTACTTGTTGCTCCGAGTGAGCTGATTATACATTTGATCCAAAGTGAGGTCTTCTGGAATAGGCTCATCCTCATACGGGACTTCAAGTATGTGTCCCAAATGACTCATTATGTCAGTCGGACCTGAAATTATCCCGATTCCAATATCTATTTCTACTCCTTTGACGAAGGTTCCAAAGTATTCTTCATCCCATAGATAATAAAACATTCGAGTAAGATCTGGATAGACCCTTTCGTCCTCCTTTAGCAAATTTGTCCATCCTTGAAAATCCAATAGATCTTCTATGTCGGATCCATATTCTTTCAAGAAATTGAAATCTATAATCTTGGGTATGAATACCTTCCGTTCGTAGAACTTTTTGTAGAAACGGCTATGTTGGAGCTCGGTTTTGAAGTAGGTAGTGGGCATCTTCAATACTTGGGCTTTCCCAGTTGCAGTGCCCCTTCTGCTTGTCCCGGATTGTGTGCTCTGTGAGGTTTGTTGTTGATTTTCCGACCTGGGTGCTTGATCAGATGATTGAGTGGAGGTTTGGAATCCAACCCGTTTACCCGTCGAAGTTGATGGTTCCTCTCTAGCTCTTTTTGATGGAGTCCTAGTTCTTCTAGGAACTTCTTTTGGTTGAGATGAAGGTTGTGGTTGTGTGGGAACCCGTTTGGGGTATGGTTTTGATACGGCTTTCTTTGGTGCCATTTGGAGTTTGGACTTTATGGATCTGAGAGGGAATGCGAGTGAGAGAGAGAGTTTGAGAGATAGTGTGGAAGAGAAAGAGAAAGGAAAGGAAACTGAGGGAGTGAGAGATAAAGAGAATGAAAGGGAGTGAAAGAGAGATAGTGTGTGACGATTTGCCGGAGACAAGGGAGAAATCGCCGGAGAAAAGGCTGTCGCCGGAGAGGGAGAAAGGGAAAAAGAAAGGAAATGGAAAGGTTGGAGGGAAATGAGGAAGAAAAGAAAGAGAAGAGAAGAAATAGAGAGGAGAGTCGGCCGAATGCGAAACGTCGCGCGCGGAGTCGACTTTGCCCTAGGCGAAGTCGACTTCGGTCCCTTGGAGTCGACTTCGCCTGGGGGCGGAGTCGACTTCGACTCTGGCGGAGTCGACTTCGACTCTGGCGGAGTCGACTTCGACTCTGGCGGAGTCGACTTCGCTTATAAAGCGGAGTCGACTTGACGCCCTTGGAGTCGACTTGACTCATCGACTTGACATTTTTCAATTGTAATTTTCTTTTATAATTTTTTTCTAATTTAGCTCTATCATACCCATATCATTCCTAATCTTATAGAATGATTCTTTAGCTAGTGGTTTGGTAAAGATATCAGCAATTTGGTCTTCCATTTTCACATATTCTAAGCATACATCATGATTTTCAACATGTTCACGAATAAAATGATGTCTCACATCAATGTGCTTGGTTCTTGAATGCAGTATAGGATTTTTAGTCAAACAAATTGCACTTGTATTATCACATCTAATAGGAATATCAACATAATCAATACCATAATCTTTCAATTGTTGTTTCATCCAAAGCAATTGGGCACAACAACTACCGGCGGCTATGTATTCGGCTTCCGCAGTAGATAGGGCAACACTTGTTTATTTTCTTGAATACCATGAAACCAACATATGTCTAAGAAACTGACAAGTTCCACTAGTACTTTTTCTATCTACCTTATAGCCAGCAAAATCTGCATCCGAATAGCCGATTAGATCAAAGGTTGTCCCCTTTGGATACCATAGTCCAAGATTGGCAGTTTTTATCAAATACTTAAAAATTCTTTTTACAGCATGTAGATGTGATTCTTTAGGGCATGCTTGAAATCTCGAACACATACAAACACTGAATAAGATATCGGGTCTAGAAGCAGTTAAATATAACAAGGAACCTATCATGCTTCTATAAAGCTTTTGATCGATACTTTTACCATTTTAGTCCAGGTTGATCTTGATTGTAGAACTCATTAGAGTGTTTGCCCTTTTGCTATTCTGCATTCCAAATTTCTTGAGCATCTCTTTGACATATTTGGACTGATTTAGAAATATTCCTTCATTTTGTTGCTTGATTTGCAGTCCAAGAAAGAAATTTAATTCTCCCATCATGCTCATTTCAAACTCACTCTGCATTATCTTAGAAAATTCTTGACACAGATTTTCGTCAGTAGCACCAAATATTATGTCATCCACATAAATTTGTACAATCAAAATATTTTTATTTTTGTACTTAATGAACAAAGTAGTGTCTACTTTCCCTCTTTGAAACTCATGATCAATCAAGAAACTATTTAACCTTTCATACCAAGCTCTTGGTGCTTGTTTTAGTCCATATAATGCTTTGGTTAATTTATAAACAAACTTTGATTGATCCTTTTCTTCAAAACCAGGGGGTTGTTCAACGTATACTTCTTCATTCAAGTACCCATTCAAAAATGCGCTTTTTACATCCATTTGAAACAATTTGAAATTCATATGGGAAGCAAATGCTAATAGAATACGTATGACTTCTAATCTAGCCACGGGTGCATATGATTCTTCAAAATCAATTCCTTCTTCTTGGGAATACCCTTTGGCTACTAATCTGGCTTTGTTTCTAATTACAAGCCCGATTTCATCTAATTTGTTCCTAAAAACCAATTTGGTACCAATGATGGTGTGATCATTTGGTCTAGGAACTAAGTGCCATACATTGTTCCTTTCGAATTGGTTTAGCTCTTCTTGCATTGCAATAACCCAATTTTCATCATTGAGAGCTTGTTCAATGGTATTTGGTTCAATTTTAGATACAAAGGCATTTTGACCATAAACGTTTTGTTTTGATCTTCTAGTTTTCACTCCTTCATATACATTTCCAATCACTTGCTCAATTGGATGGGCATTTTTGAACTTTAAATTAGTTGGAGGTTTATAAGAATCATTACCTTCACTTACCTCTTCCTCCATGAGATTTTTTGGCTTGAGCTCAAGTTCCTTTGGTTGTTCTTTGCCTTTTGTCTCATCTGTATCACTTAGTTCATCCTCCTTTCTCGGAGTTTGGTTAATTTCATCAAATACAACGTGTATGGATTCTTCAACAACTTGGTTTCGTTTATTGAAAACTCTATATGCTTTGCTATTTGATGAATATCCGAGAAATATAGCCTCATTACTTTTAGCATCTAACTTTCCCAAGTTAGTTTTTCCATTGTTCAAAACATAACATGTACATCCAAAAGCATGAAAATAAGAGATATTCGGTTTCCTTCCTTTCCATAGTTCATATGGGGTCTTTTTCAAGATTGCTCGAATGGTGACACGATTCAATACATGACAAGCTGTACTTACAGCTTCACCCCAAAATTTCTTGGATAGATTGCTCTCATTTAGCATAGTTCTAGCCATCTCTTGTATAGTTCTATTTTTCCTTTCTACTACTCCATTTTGTTGTGGAGTTCTTGGTGCAGAAAATGTGTGGTGAATTCCTTTTTCATTGCAAAATTCCATGAATCGTTTGTTTTCGAATTCGCCACCATGATCGCTTCTTATGGTCACAATAGTACTTTGTTTTTCATTTTGCACCAAATTTACAAAAGTTGCAAACATAGAGAAGGCTTCATCTTTACTAGCTAAGAGAATTATCCATGTGAATCTTGAAAAATCATCAACTATGACAAATACATATTTCTTTCCACCAATGGTTAGAATGTCGGATGGCCCGTATAGATCCATATGTAGCAATTCAAGTGGCTTAGTGGTGGAAATTTCCTTTTTGGTAGAGAAAGGCATCTTGGGTTGTTTTGATAATTGACATGCCTTGCAAATCTTGTCTTTGTCATATTTCAATCTTGGTAATCCTTCTACCAAACTCTTTTTCCATAGGGTTTTTATGTTTCCCATGTTTATATGTCCAAGCCTTTTATGCCAAACCCATGGATCATTATCAATGGCCATTAGACATTGACCATTCAATTCATCAAGTGAAACCAAATATACATTTCCATGTCTTTCACCACTAAACATGATATGCTCTCCATCAAATACATTACATATAGATGATTCAAACACAACTTTGTATCCTTTATCACATAATTGGCTAATGCTCATTAAATTGTGTTTGAGTCCTTCAACAAACAAAACATCTTCCATGCATGCATTTGAAATACTATGTATATTTCCTTTACCTTTAATTTTACCTTTTTCATTATTGCCAAAGGCAACCATTCCATCATTACAAGGCTTAAGTTTGTGAAATAAACTTCTTTCACCGGTCATATGCCTTGAGCAACCGCTATCCATAAACCATTCATTGTTTGCCTTTGCCTTAAGACATGTCTGAAAAATAAGCAAATAAATCTTATCTCCTTGGTACCCATTTTATGGGTCCATTTGGGTTAGTAATATAAATCAATTTTTGTTGTTCTATCTTTGAAAGCCCAAATCTTGTGTTTCTTGGAACCCAAACTAATTTTGCACCATGGTCATATAATTTCTTAAAATTACATTTGTAAGTTTTATGTCCCATTTTATTGCAGAAATTACAAGCCATAGGTAATCTTGGAGTAGGCCTCCAAGTGTGCAATGGTTCAAATGTTGGTCTTCTAGTCCACTTAAAATTTTTCTTTTGTGGCTTGTACATAGATGCATTTTTAGTTTGATGTTTCTCAAGTATTTGTACATTTGATTTGCTACTTTCTCCTTGCTCAAATGTATGATACCCAAGACCTCTTTTATGTGTTTGGGAGGTCATATTCAAAAACATTTTGACACTTTCTCCTGGATTAGAGAACTTAGCTAATGATTCATTTAATGATTTGTTCTCCTTTTTCAGCAGATCATTTTCATCTTTCAATTTGTCCAATCTTTCTGCAAGTTTACCATTTACAATTATAGTTGCATCACATTGTCTTTTCTTAATTGAAAACTTGCTTCCTAATTTCTTCATTTCTTCATACAATGAATCATATGCAGTTTGAAGTTCTTCTAATTCAGTACATTTGAGGCAATCTTGAAAAGAAGAATAACTTGACTTAGAATGGGAGAGTTTGGAACTTACCTCTTCATCGCTTGTGCATTTTGTTGAGATAATTCGTTCTTCTTGTTCGATTTGTGCCATGCAGCAAATTCTCGCACATTCTTCCGCCTCGTTTTCGTCGGTTGAGGAGTTACTCATTGTAGATTCCTCATCGTTTACGTACATGCCTCTACCTTTGTATTTTTGGAATCTTTTGTTGTCCCCTCGATCCTTTCTTTGTTCTTTTGCCTTGCTCTCTTCGGGAGTTGGACATTGAGCTTGCATATGTCCCGAACCGCCGCATCGGTAACATTTGGTCGATTCTTTCTTCTTCTCTTTGGGAGTTCTTTCTTTGAAACCTCTGAAATTTTTACCTTTTCTCACAAATTTCCTGAAACGTTTTGTGAGTAGGGCAATCTCGTCGTCGTTTTGAGAAGAGGAGGTATCGTCAGTGTCTTGTGCGGCTTTCAAGGCGATTGCTCTTTTGCCCCTATGTTGATCTTCATTTCTTCTCTTAATTAGCTCATGTGACATGAGTGAGCTAATTAAGTCTTCAAGCTTTAATGTGTTAAGATCCTTGGCTTCTTCTATCGCAGTGATCTTTGGAGTCCATGACTCGGGAAGAGCTCTCAAAATTTTCATAACCTGCTCAGATTCAGATATAGCCTTTCCAAGACCTTTTAAAGCATTAGTAATTTTTGAGAATCTAGCAAACATTTCAGAAATATTTTCTGTTTCTAGCATTCTAAAATTCTCTAGTTCTCCAATCAAAATATTTCTTCTCGTCCCTTGGACTTGAGAAGTTCCTTCATAGATAGAGGTTAGCGTATCCCATATTTCTTTGGCGGTCAAGCAAGAGGATACTCTATCATATTCAGAAGCAGTAAGAGCACAAAATAAAGAGTTCATAGCTTTGGCGTTGCTCTTAACAATTCTTACTTCCTCATCGGTCCATTTGGAAGCTCTTTCATCGGTAGGCAAGGTTACTCCATCTTGGATAGCAATCCAAGAGTCCATGTCGGTAGCCATGATGAGTTGCTTCATACGAAGCTTCCAATATCCAAAATTGTTCCCATCAAACAACGGTGGCCTTGTAAAGGATTGACCTTCAGCAAAAGCGGGAATGGAAGTAGATTGGGATGTCATTTTGATAAGATCTCTTTGGTAAACTCAAAGACCTGCTTTGATACCACTTGTTGGTCCCGAGTTGATGGCTAAACCCAAGAGGGGAGGGGTGAATTGGGTTCTTTAAAAAATAATCTTCTTTCGTAAATCTTAAACTCTTAACCCCTTAAAAATTTAATCCCCTTTGAAAGCAAATGAAGAGCAAATAAGATAAAGCAGTAAAAATAAATAGAACACAAGATTTATAGTGGTTCGGGCAAACCTTCCCTATTCCACTCTTCCAAGCTCACACTCCGTTGTGACTTGGGTTCCACTATGTATTCCTCGAATACACTTAGAGTCACCGCTCTCTTCTAGATTCCAGCTCTAGGGGGCATATACAACTAGAGCCTCTTGCTCTCTTCTAGATTCTAGCTCTAGGGGGCATATACAACTCACTGCACAAGTAGGTGATGAGTCTCACTCCAATCACACCCTACTTTGCATATACTTGATCTTAGCTACCCAAGCTAAATCAAGATTTATACAACAAGACAATGAAATAAATGAAACTACACTTTACAGATTTGTGTAGGCAGATTTAGCATGAGGAAGAAGTTGTAGAAGCAGCTTTGGATGAATATTGATGAAGGCGCTAGCAACTTGAAGCTTTCTTCTTCCTTAGAATGTATACGGACCACTCAACAATGGAGAAAAGCAAATAGGAAACCTTTCTTTTACTTCTTTTCTCTCTTTGAACTTTGTAGTAGTGTCTTCTGTTATCTTGTTGTGTTTTCACGTTCATTTGAGGGTCCTTTTATAGAGGGAAGAAAATATGAACGTTGTGGAGGTGGTTGGTGCGCAATAAATGAACTCCAACGTTCGAAAATTTGAACGTTATACCCAAGTCGAAGGCGGAGTCGACTTGGGATGCGACTTGGCTACCCAAGTCGCATCTGGAGTCGACTTCGTCTGCGACTCCAGTTCTTCGGATTCCCAAGTCTTAGGCTTGGTCGACTTGACTTCAGACTTCGACCCAAGTCGATCCTGAAGTCGACTTGGCCTGCGACTTGGCTCGGGTTTTGCTGAACCTGCTTTGATCTTCAAGTTGTGTTCTTCTATCTTGGATTGGCTTGATTCTTACTTAGATGATTCATGCATATTTGACTTATGTAGTCTTGATAGACATTGTTTGAATCATTCTTGTATCTTTGTCTTTGAGCTTGATAGACTTGATTTGATGTAGAACATGATTCTTGACTTTGAATTTGACTCATTTGTTTTTCATCTTGATTCCTTGGACTTGAGTGATAAATCCTCTTGAATAGCTTGAAAACTGCATCTTTGAAGTTTGAACTTCTCAAGTTGTGGATGGAGTCGACCTGGCCTGCGACTTCACCCAAGTCGCACCTGGAGTCGACTTCGTTTGCGACTTCGTTATGTTCGTTTCCACTTTTCAACTCTGGATACTCCAAGTCGATGCTGGAGTCGACTTCGTCTGCGACTTGACTTCCCAAGTCGCAAGTGGAGTCGACTTGACCTGCGACTTCACCTGTTGCCTTTTGAGATTCATTCTCAAGTCGATATTTGAGTCGACTTTGGGATCGACTTCACCCAAGTCGAAGTCCAAGTCGACTTGGAGATCGACTTGACCTCTTTGCTTTCCTTAAACATTTAGCAAACACATTAGTACCTTTTATATACTCAAAATTAGTTCTTGTTAATCATCAAAACTCAAGATTTGGTCAATTTTTATTGTTTTAAACATTGTTTCCAACAGTTATCACTTCTAACTGTAAGGATTGAATTTCTCTTATTAGAGGCAATTGTTGAGTAATCCAAACTGCAATACAGAATTTATGACTTAGAGCATCATCTACCACATTTGCTTTACCAGGGTGATATTGAATACTAATGTCATAGTCTTTTAGTAACTCCAACCATCTTCTCCGTCGGAGATTTAACTCTTTTTGAGAGAAAATGTACTTTAGGCTCTTATGGTTTGTAAAAATTTCTTTTTTCTCACTATACAAGTAGTGTCACCATATTTTTAAAGCAAACACCACTGCGGCCAATGCAAGTCATGGGTAGGGTAATTTTGTTCATAGGGTCTTAACTGTCTAGATGCATAGGCAATTACCCTACCTTGCTGCATGAGTACACAACCGAGACCTTTCCTAGATGCATCACTGTACACCGCATAGTTTTCGCCAGTGATCGGCAAGGCTAAAATCGGCACTGAAGTTAAGTGACTCTTCAATTCTTTGAAAATTTTCTCACAAGCATCTGACCAGATAAATTTAGTATTCTTGTGGGTTAATCTGGTAAGTGGTACTGCTATGCTTGAGAAATTTTCTATGAATTTTCGATAATACCCTGCCACACCCAGAAAACTTCTAACGTCAGTTAAAGTAGTCGGTCTACCCTAATTGGTTATAGCTTTTATCTTCTTTGGGTCTACAGATACACCATCATTGCTAAGCACATGACCTAAGAAGGTTACACTATCCATTCAAAACTCGCATTTCTTGAATTTGGCATACAACTTGTGTTCTCTTAGGGTCTGTAGTACTTCTCTTAGATGACCAACATGTTCTGCCTCTCCTTTGGAATACACTAGAATATCATCAATAAATACCACAACACACTTGTCTAAGAACTATCAAAATACCCTATTCATAAGATCCATAAATGCGGCCGGGGCATTGGTTACTCTGAATGACATCACTAAAAATTCGTAATGACTATACCGGGTTCTAAAAGTTGTCATAGGTATATCTTCGTCCTGAACTTTCAACTGATGATATCCTGACCGTAGATCTATCTTGGAGAAGACCGATGCACCTTGCAGTTAATCAAAGAGATCATCAACTCGGGAAAGTGGATATTTGTTCTTTATTGTTACCTTATTCAGCTCTCTATAATCGATGCACAGCCTCATACTGCCATCTTTTTTCTTTACAAAAAGCACAGGTGCTCGCTAAGGTGACTTACTAGGTCGAATAAATCCTAAATCGAGAGCTCTTGCAACTGTATTTTTAATTCTTTCAACTCTGCATGAGCTATTCGATAAGGAGCTTTTGAAATTGGAGTAGTACTGGACATCAATTCTATGATGAAATCAATTTCTCTTTCTGGGGGTACTCCCGACAACTCTTTTGGAAACACATTTGGAAATTCATGAATAGCCAGAATGTCTTCCAACTTAACCTCTTTATCTTCTATTGTTATAACTGAAACAAGACATCCTTGCCAACCTTTTTTAAGAAGTTTTTTAGCCTGAAAAGCTTATATGAGGTGAGGTGTTACCAATTGACTTCCCTTGAAATCAATATCTTGCTCATTGGATCCTCGCAGGCTGACACGATGCTCCCGACGGTAAATTCTATTTACCCACTTAGCTAACCAATTCATTCCCAAAATAACATCTAGATCTTTCATAGGTATGATTAAAAGATCTACTGGGATGGTTAAAGTTTCAATTTCTATGGTACAAGCCATACAAGCATTTCTAATCAATAAACTACCCCCAACAGGTGATGTGACCTGGACATCCCAAGTTAACTCGGTAACTTTTAATTTATGCTCTTGCACGAACTCTTCGAATATAAAAGAGCTATCCGCACCTGTGTCAAATAATACTCGAACAAAAATACCACAGAGATGAATAATACTTGCCACTGTCTCCATCGGTGCTTGGGCCTGCTGAGTATTAGGGCGGGGCTTGTGCTTGAGCTGGTAAAACTGGTTGTCGTCCACCACCACCTTAGTATTGTGGTCCTGTTGGTTTGCCAACTCAACAGTTTTGTGCTTGTTGTTGTGGTTGTCCGACATTTTCAGCCATTGGACAATCCTTAATAATATGTCCAGGTTGTCCACATTTATAGCACACGAAGCCCACAACATAGTTCGAGTGTCGATGACCAGTCTTTCCGCACTTGAAGCATTTGCATAGTTCGGTATGAAACTTTCCACATCTGTTGCATTTGAGGACTTTTTTCTTCTTTTGAAATCCTCCATTTTTTGCACTTTCTTCGACTCCAGCTTGTCCCGAAGAAGACTATCCGATAGACCTCTTCACTAAGTTTGAACGGAGCAAATAAAACTTTCTGTCAGTCGTTACAACCCAGAAAGTCAAAAATCTTTTCATCGCCTCGATCCAATGCTCGGAAACTAGACAATCACCAAGGATGGGGGTTTTTGACGATGGAATGCATCAGCATCTTGCCGATCCATTTCTCGTTGTTCGGGACAATCCGTGGTTGCAACAATTAGGCTTTCTACAATTGTTCCTTGAGCTTTATCACTAGCTCCTTTGTTTGTCTGGTTCGAGACCTCCCTTTCTTCCTGCCTACCAAATTCTGATTTTTCTTCTAAAACCCGAGCATCGGGGTTCTGATCTAGCCCTTCTCTTTGACTCCCATGCATACTAGCAATCGACAGATGTTCATCATGCCCGTGGTGATGGTGCTCTTGGTTTCTTAGCACTGCTGATGATTGTTGTTGAACAATTTGTTCTAGCTATGCTTGCATCCGTTTCCATTGATGAAAAGCCTTAATCTGAAACACTGCAAAGGTTTGCTCTTGTTCATTCAGACGCTGGTCAAGCACGTTAGTTCTGGTCAGAGATTCAACTAGAGTTTTATCCTTCCTTCTACTGGGCCTTTTTCTAGGCTCAGCTTCTGGTTGGTCCTTAGCTTGCTTCTTTCACAGCTTTTTACTAGGATATTGCTCTGAGTAACTAGTTTGGGCATTCAGATCATAGGAATTAGGGGTGCAACTTGGGCCGGGTTCAACCCGAACCCGAGAAATGGCAGTGTTAGAATTGTATAATACTAAGCCCGAACCCGATTTTTTGGGTTGAACCCGAGCCCGATTTGTAATCGGTTCGGTTTCGGGTTGAGGAGGACCCTAACCCGGTCAACCCGAACCCGATTTCGGTATCACATTAGGTCGCGCGACCTGCCATAATTTCGAAATCCCTCCCCCAACCCTCATCGTGTTCGACGGCCGCTAAAGCCTGTTATTTGTTTCCCCCAAATTTCTCAATCTTGTCTGCGGCGACACCTCCAATCCCCCGAACATCTTCCCTCCCCCTCTCCGCCAGTAAGTCATCACATTCATCGCTTTTCCTTTTCTGTATGTGCTAGCTTACCCCCGCGCGCTTTCTTCTCGATGCTCCCAACTGATATCTGGGTTTTTTCTTCTTGTACTTGGGAAAGTTCTGATTTTTCAGTCTTCGTTGCTTTGTTCGGGTTGCTTCTTGTCCAAGTCGTTGGAACCAGCACGTTTTTGTACGAATTTTCTCTCTGTTTTTTCGAACTTGATTTGTTCTTTACTTATACTAAAGTAAATTTTTTATTTCGATGGTGTTTGTTTGTTTTTTTAACAATCATAGTCCGTTTGCTTTTTTGAGCTGCTTTTGAGGTGAATGTCTGACGAATTTTCCATCTTTCCTTCAGTGAGTTTCTTAATATTCTGCATCCTCTGTTTGATTTTCGCTATCTTCTCACTCAAGACTTGCATTCTCTCCTTATTCGTGGTAATTAGGAACACTGTGTTTTGGTGGTGTTTGGATTTGTTTGAGAAATGTCTCATGAAATTCTCCGTCTTTCCTTGAATTTCTTGGTACTCGTTAATGGGATTTTTTTATTGCGGATTATCAAGTCCAAGAAGTGGGCCCAACAAGCTACCCAGCGGCAATTCTCTAATGCCCAAATTAATATCTAAGTCGTCTTCTGTTTTCATGCCAAATCACGGCCAGATCACGCAAATTGCCCAAGGAAATAATCTCAACCGTCCGTCAATCCGACAGCGCCTCATCAAGCCAGGATCTAGGCCACCGTCCAAATCACCAAACTATGATTTTGTAGCGTCCAGATTGCTTGATTAATATCACTGTCCAGAAAATATCAACCGCCCATTAAATCTAAACCGCCCAGAAATTCAAGTGGACCCCACACAAATCAAGCTGATCCAGCCGGCCATTCTTTCAAAGCCCACCATAAAGCTGTCCAAGTGTCCAGCAATTGATCAGCACCGCCCAAGGCCATCTAAGATTTCAGAAAGTAGATTTCAGCAAGTGGGACCCACAAGATCACGTCCAATTGCTCTATATAATTCAAACCAGAATTTCAGCAGCTGCTCATTTAATCTAAGCCGTCCAAATTCCAAAGCTGTTTGATTCTTGCAATCTACTGGAATATTGCCTACTTTTGTAATTAGTGGTGTATAGAGATTTCAAGTACTGCATACTATACTGTTTCATTATTTTTTTAGCAATACATTTGTGATTAAATGAGTGTAGGATATATGTTTACAGTAACATGTCAACCCGAAACTCAACCCGAGCCCGAATTTCAAAAATAGGGTTAGGGTTGAGGTTTTACAAATAGGGTTAGGGTTAGGGTTAGGGTTGAAGATTTACAAATAGGGTTAGGGTTAGGGTCGAGGTGAACCCGAGTTTCATGAGCCCGAGTTGCACCCCTAATAGGAATTACTTTCCATTCTGGCATAGAAGAGAAATATGGTCTCAATAAATATTCTTAAGCAAACAGGAACAATCGTAACTTTTATTTAAAAAAATGTTACAACCTAATTTGCATATTTGCTAAAAGGACAATTTTCCTTAAGGTGATCAGAGGAATAACACAGGAAACAAACTCGGCTACCATATGGGCATGCCTTAGTTGTATGTCAATTGGTACCACAAAAATAACACACTAACTTAGTTAAAATGGGTCGTTGGTTATAAAAATTCTTTGGTTCCTTTCTGGCATAGGCTTCCTTAGACTCGACTCTAGTCTGCACATCTTGACCCTGTGGTCGCATAGAGGGTAACTTGTGAGTAGCCTGAGAAGGTACTTCCTGGGTCTCTACCTCAGTATAGACAAGATCTGAGCTGGGTCCTTGAATAGGGGAAACTTCCTTCTATAGCTCTGGACTAGGTTCAATCGTTATCTTTGGCTTGGGTATAGCAAGGAACTCACCCATAACCTTAGGTATATCAGCAGCCTTAGGTATATCCATCACTTTGGGCACATCCACAGCCTTGGGTACATTAGCAGTTTCAAACTCATCCATAGCTTTGGGTACATTAGCAGCTTTGAACTCATCCACAGATTTAGTTATATAAACAGTTTTGGACTCATCCAGGACTTTGGGTACGTTAATAGGTGATATCTTAGGCTTTGAAACAGTAACCTTAGTCCGTATAGAAGGTTTCCTTAAAGTTGAAGGACCATCCTGTTTTAGGGTTCCAGCCATCCGAGGTAGGGTTACAACCTAAGTTTCAGCTTTTTTTTTCTTAGGCTTCTCATTCTCTATGGGTTTTTGGGTATGTAGCATTTTACTTTTATCAGCCAGAGTTTCATTATCTAGATCAATTTCTGGGCCAGTCATTACTTAGGTCACTAGTTTCTTACCCTTCTCCCTGTTTAGATTTCTAACCTGAGGTTTAACAGGTATAGGTGGGGTGGCAGCATCCACAACCTCTAAAATCCTATCCAACTTTTTATTTAGGGCTTGGTACCGCAGATAGGATTTCTTTCTCCAGGTTAGAATTTGTTTTTCTAAGGTATTTAACCTTTTATGGGTAATAGGGAGAGTCTTTCCTTGGGTTTTAGGAGTAGGGTATACTGATGCACCCAAACTGACCATTTTCTAGACTCAAAAAGAAAACATAGGGTTAGATTTGCAAATCCATTTCAAATTTTTTTAAAAAAAATTATTATAATAATTAATAAGCTATATTTTATATGTGTGACTGCTCTGATACCATCTATAACATACCGGTCCAGAAAAGTGATCCCGGGTTGTATATTTACTACAATTTTTCAAGATCAATCACACATTTATGGAAAAATTAATTATTATAATTTCACAAAAATTTTAAAATTCTACTTCCACTAGTCATGTTCCCATTATTACATCAAAGTACAAAGAAAAGAAATTTTACAAGTCTCATTCTCAATACATGCCTTTGAAATAAATAAATAAAATTAAATATCCTTGAAATTCTTCACGTAAATCCAAAATGCTAGTGTCCCACTTGATTTGGCACACCTGTAAAAATAATGGGTTAGTCCCAACATGACTAGCAAATAGAAAATTATTTGAAAATGGATAATTTTCACATAAAATCTCACTTGCCTCACGTAGATTTCTGTCCTTCCACAATTCTATCTCCCAACCTTTCTTACGGATGCCTTCCTGCATCCACTCCCCAAACTCCTTTTTATAAGAGGGTTCTTGTAGGTTTCTTAAAATTCTAGGAAAGGTATAAAAGATAAAATTATTACTTTAACTTAAATTCTAATTAAACTAAGTTTTATCTCATCTAAATCTTATCTTATCTTATCTTATCTCATCTTATCTTATCCGGTGGGGCCCACATGTCTGGGGAGGCAAAAGCGCAAAAAATAATTATTTTTCTATGGAGCCCCCTACTCGAACCCTAGACCTCTGAGACCATTTGGACTACTTGTATGCCAAACGAGCTACACGGGTTGCTGAAATAACATTCAAAATATATATATGTATGTATATAACCCGTGGCATATTTAAATAATAATTGGTCATAGCCCATTATTACTTATTTAGCCCAGTTGGTCAAGAAGTCTACCCTTGCCACATAGGGTTTCCTATGTGGATTATGACTCGTCAACTTAAATTATTATTATTATTTTCAATATTTTAAAATTTTGATTTGACTTTGGAGAATTTGGAGGTTGAGTTTCTTTATTTGCTATTTGAATTCAAGAATTGGAGGTAAATCCCCTTGTGAGCCTTAAGCTATATAGACTTGAACTCAAGTTGTTTAAGCTCAGGTCTTTTTTGAATCAATTCAAGAGATGTTTATTCATTAACTAAGTTGAAATTAATTAGTTTATTTGTTAAGGTGTTTGAACCATGATTATTGAATATTGGTTATAAGACTAGGCGTTCGAGGTTTGATTTTTAGTTTGTCTATTTTGGGGTGACATGGATGCTCTCAAATGTAGCTCTTGTTAGAGAACTTTGTTTGGTAATATATTTTGATTTGACTTTGGAGAAGTTGGATGAGGTTAAGTTTCTTTATTTGCTGTTTGAGTTTGGAAATTAAAGGTGAATCCCCTTCTGAGCCTTAAGTCATATAGACTTGAAAGGCTCAAGTTGTTTAAGCTCAGGTCTTTTTTTGAATCAAAGCAAGAGCTATTTATTCATCAACTATGTTGAAATTAATTGGTTTAGTTTGCTAAGGTGTTTGAACCATGATTATTGAATATTGGCTATAAGACTAGGCGTTTGAGGTTTGATTTTTAGTTTGCCTATTTTGGGGTGACATGGATGCTCTCAAATGTAGTTCTTGTTCTATGGAGAAATAGAAAATTCATGTTAGAGTTTGAAGATTCTTTTATAAACTTAATTTCAAAATAAAAAAATAGACAAAAGTGCCTATCATCTTGCAAATATTCATTTGGAAATATGGTTTTGCATATCCTTTTATAGGACATATTTAAATTCTTAACAATCAACATGAACTAAATTTTTTTTATTAAATAAATTATACTAAAATTTTTAATGCACAAACTCTGCTTAAGATTTTCTTTTTAATTGTTTAGAAATTTTGTTGTGTATCATTTCATATTATTGAGTGATATTGAGCAACTTTCTCTTTATTATTTTTAACTTTTTTTAGGATACCTCTACAACTTATATTAAAGGCATTATTTGCTACTATTTTCTTAATTATAAGGTTGTTAATTAGCTTTTTACTTGTTCAATAATTTTAATGTATTAGTCAGTCCATTCTGGGGGGTGCGTTTCTCTAAGTCTTTAGTATGATAGTTTGTGTACTGTTCTTGAACTTGGGTAAAAGTTAGAAACATAATTGAGGACTCTTAAAAACTTTTATAGTTGAGCTATGTTTGTTATTTTATTTAAAAATTTATTTTCAAATTCTAATAATCTTTGGATTGGTGTAATTATATTTTGGTTAATTTTATTTTCTAAAAATCTAGTTTTTTTCTGAAGTAACAAATATTTTTTTTTACACAACTAATCCATTTTTGGATTACCTTCAGAAAGTTGTTTAACTATTTAAGATACTGTTCGATCGTATCGGAGAAGATTAAAATATCATCTCTAATAATTGAAAATTCTACGTAAAGATTTAAAATATCATTCATAAATTTTAAAGATTCTAATAGTACATTTTAAAGTTCAAATGGAATTGTAAATATTGTTTTATACTTATCTTTTTCTTTGATTTGTATTTGCTAGAATCATAATTTCATATCAAATTTTACGTAGATTATTATATTTATTATTCTTTAAGTAAGCCATTTTTGTCTGAAATCAGATATCTTGTTTATTTTTAAAACTTTATCTAATGATTTGTAATTTATTATTAGCCTTAAACTTCCTCTTTATATTTTAGAGTTCTTCTGAAAATAAAAGAATGCCCAAGAACTTGACGATTTAGATGGTCTGATTTAGATTTCTACAAAGTAAGTATTTTTTGCTATATTTTAAGATTTCTATATTTATTTGGATTGATCTAGTTTCTTTTTGTTGAATTCTAATTTTTCTTAAAGTTTGGTTCGTATGGATGATATATCTTATTTCACTTTTTTTCTAACAAGTATTAGGGAGATGTGCACATAGTTAGATCTGCGCATACTCAGGTTGGGGTATGTGCAACCTGAGGCTTGTCAAACCCACGAAGCCTAAAGAAATTATCAAAACCATTCAGGTGAGTCATGTTGAGTTTAATTTCATCTTACTACTAAATTAGGTCCACTCAGGCTGGGGTAAATATAACCTTAACGCACTCTATAAAATGTCAATCAAATCTTATTTTTCGCACTTTAACCCACCCCTATTTTAACGTTATAGAAATCGAATCGGTTCAGGTTAGAAATTAGGTTAATAAATATATAATCTTTAAAAATATTTTTCTTAACTAAATCTATTTCAAAATATAAATTTATATGAAAAATAAAAATTAATCGTTTTTATAGGAGCACTTTCTAATTTATGACTTATACAATGATATAATTGCTAAATAATCTTATTTCAAAATAATAATGTGTGGTTAATTCCTATTTATTATGTACTAATTTGAAATTATCCATTAATAATTTATTACATTATATGCTTATATATGAAATCTAGTGGGGCTGACAATCATCCAACTCAAACCAACCCACTTTTGAAATCAGGTCGGTTTAAATCGAGTTATATAATTTTTTTCAAAACGCCTTACACAACCCTATTATAAATCAAGTTGGGTTAGTTGGGTTCGGGTTGAAACTAACCCTATTTACACCCCTACTTATTAGTTATTAATTAAGTTAATTATTGTCGTGTGTATATTTATTTTCTTAACTCAACTACATAATAATAATTGGCGTGAGCCTAATTAATTAGTCCCCCTTAATTTCTTTATCTATATATTTCCTTTTTTTAAAAAAAATTTGATTATTATTTCATATGTGCAATAGAGTGAGGATGGAGACATTATTGACTGTGTCGACGTTTACAAGCAACCATCCTGCACTCACAAATCATATTATTCAAGTTCTTAATTCTTCTCCTTGCTCTATGGACAAATCCAATATTTCAATATACATACATCTCTCTTAATCAATATACAGTAGATTATCACAAGAATTTACAATTCTAGATGATGCCTAGAGACCATAATAAAGAGATGGCAATGACAAGTAATGCATCATCACTATCTTCTTCCGTAGCATCATCATCGGCACAACTACGATGCTTGAACAGAGATTGTCCTCGAGGAACCATCTCTATATTGAGAACATGGAATAACGATATGCTTATAGAAAATCGTCCCACCGTACCCCTAGTCTTTGAGGTAAGTAGATATCAATTGTAAACACAAATTGACATTGGTTTTAATTAAATTAAACATCTTGATTAACTCTTTGATTGTTTAACTATTGCATGATATATAGCACGCTAAGCTGGTTTTAGATGGAGGGAAAGGAGGTGGATTTATGGAGCTTTTGGCTATATAAATGTTTGGAATTTGAAGCATGTTAAGCCCATGGATAAGAGCAGTGCTCACATCCTCCTCGCTAGAAAAACAACTGCTAGTAGCAATCACATTTTTGTCGGGTGGACGGTACAAATTTACGATTAAGCAAAGTTATAGATAGAGAGAATGTATTTTTATCATGCTCTAATTTTATTTACACATGTTAAATACATTTCAAGTTTATAAACTGCTATATGGAGACCAAAAAACAAGATTGACCATATATTGGACGGTAGGAGAAGCTATAAGTACAACATGTCATGTACTAAATCGAGTTACTATAAGAGAAATCTTAAAAAAAAACCCATATGAGTTACGGAATGGTAGAAAAATAAATATTTTATACTTCTATGTCTTTGGTTGTATTTGCTATGTATAGAATAATAGAAAAACAAACTTAGGTAAATTAGATGTCAAAAGTGATGAGGTAATATTTCTTCGATATTCATCAAATAGGAAAACATATAGAGTTTTCCGCAAAAGAAATCAAACAGTAGAAGAATTTATTCATGTTGTGTTTGATGAATTTAACCCAAATGCTTAAAAGGAGGATGAGCTTAGTGATGCAGATGACATATCAAAGAATCTCGAAAAGCTGCATATGGAAAAAAAAGGAGATTAGAATCAAAACAAGAGAAATCCTCAGAGGAAAAGGTAAGTGAAGGTAATAACTCTTATAAACCTCTGGAAGACTTGAAATCAAAAAATGACCATCCAATTGAATAAGTAATTGGCAATATATATATATATGAAAGTATAAGAACTCGATGCTCTAGACATAATATTTGTGGACATTTTGCTTTTGTATCGAAATAGAGCCAAATTTAGTTGATCAAGCTCTAAGTGACGAAAATTGGATTATCTAATGCAAGAAGAGCTAAATTAGTTTGAAAGGAGTCAAGTATAACACCTAGTTCCTAGACCCAAAGATTACATGGTTATTAGTACCAAATGAGTTTTTATGAACAAATTAGACGAAAGTAGACTTGTAATGAGAAACAAAGTTAGGCTTGTGGCTAAAGGGTATTCACAAGAAGAAAGAATTGATTTTGAGGAATCATATGTTTCAGTGGCCAGATTAAAAGCCATATGCATCCTGCTAGCCTTTGCGTCTCATAGGGATTTTAAAATATTTAAAATGGATGAAAAAAGTGCATTTTTGAATGAATACCTAAATGAGGAGGTATATGTCAAACAACCTCCTATTTTTAAAGAAAAAGATCAATCCAAATTTATTTTTAAGTTAACCAAGTTTTGTATGGATTAAAACAAACTCCAAGAGCATGGTACGAGAGGTTAAGAAAATTTCTAATTGATCATGATTTTTAAAGAGGAAAGGTAGACACCACCTTATATATCAAGTACAAAGGAAAAAATATATTAATTGTTCAAATTTATATTGATGACGTGATATTCGGTGTCGCTAATGAAACTCTATGTCAAGAATTTTCTAAGCTTTTGCAGAATGAATTTGAGATAAGCATGATGAGTGAGCTAAACTTCTTTCTTAAGTTGTAAATTAAGCAATTAAGTAAAGACATTTTCATAAATCAGTTCGAATATATCAAAGAAATGATCAAGAAGTTTGGAACGCAAAACAACAAAGGAGAAAATACACCTTTGAGCTCAACTATCAAAATTGACAAGCATATAAGAGGTAAAATAGTTGAACAAAAGTTTTATAGAAGTATGATAGGATTGTTATTGTATTTGACTGCATCTAGATCAGACATATTATTTAGTGCTTTCATGTGTTCTAGATTTTAATCATGTCCCAAAGAATCAAAACTAGCAGTCGTAAAAAGAATTTTTAGATATTGGCTATTGTGATACTCGGACTAATCTAGGACTGTGGTACCTTAAGGGTTCAACATTTGATCTAATTGGCTACTCGGATGCAGGTTTTGCCGGCTACAAGATAAATAGAAAAAACACAAGTGGGACGTGTTAATTCCTTGAAAACATGATGGTTTTATGGTTTTCGAGAAAATAAACAAGTGTTACTCTATCTACTATGGAAGCCAAATACACTGTCACCAGGAGTTGTTGTGCCCAACTATTTTGGATAAAATAACAACTTAGAGATTACATGATAGATTACAAGGACATACAAATTAGATGTGACAATACAAATGCAATATGCTTAACTAAAAATCACATACTGCAATCTAGAACCAAGCACATAAATGTGAGACATCATTTCATTAGAGAATATGTAGAAAACCATGATATTTGTCTAGAACATATTAAAACAAAAAATCAAATTGCTGATATTTTTGCTAAATCATTTTACAAAATTAGAAATGAAATGGGATAATTGATATTAACTTACAAAGTTAAAAAATTTTGTTGTTGAATGCCATGACTTGATTAAATAAATTGAAAAGAGGGTAGGAAATAGTGCAGATTTTGATACTTGGGTTGGAGGAGCCAAATCGAGTCCACTAATCCAAAGTCGACTTCATCGAAGTCGACTTCGAACTCGACTTAAAGTTCTAAGTCGACTCCACGGGCGACGATTCGGCTGGCCTATTTAGGCACACACGTGATGCTTTCTCTCTCCCATCTCTCTCTCTCGTTTCTTTTCCTTCTCAAGAATGAAAAATCCTCTCCTCTCCAAATCTCCAAATCCATCTCAACATCAAAGCTTCCATTGTTTTTATAACCTATGACACCTAAGGCCATCTCAAAACCTAGCAAGTTACCCATTTCTAGACCATCAAAATCAACTACGAGGGAGGACGTGCCTCGTCGACAACGAATGTCATCTAAACGAGCCTGGGAAGAGGCTAAACGGTGTTGGAAATATGTGGAAAACAAGATAAATCTATGTTTTGATGATTAACAAATCAATTTGATTAAGTCTTGGCTACTAACACGTTTGTGGAAATGTTTAAGGCATATACATTTGAAGAAAATAAAGCATGGAAGGCCAAGTCGTTCTCCAAGTCGACCCCAAGATCGACTTCAAGAAGGCAAATCTGTCCAGAGTTAAAAATAGGAGAAGAACAAGTGAAGTCGCAGGCCAAGTCGACTCCACTTGCGACTTGGGAAGCCAAGTCGCAAACGAAGTCGACTCCAGCATCGACTTCAGTCGAGAAAATCACTCCAGAGCTGAATTTGGGATGGAAGAATGCCGAAGTCGCAAACGAAGTCGACTCCAGTTGCGACTTGGGCGAAGTCGCGGACGAAGTCGACCCCAAGTGCGACTTGAGTTTTTCTAAGATCAAAGATGCAGTTTCAAGAATCAACTTGAGTGTTTTCAATACCTAATCAAAGGTGCAAGATTAACTTAAATCTCTCAAGTTCAAGGCAAAGATTCAAGCATGCTCCAAGATGAAGAAATAATCAAGTCATGAAGATCAATATGAATCAAAAGCAAGCAAGGTGCATGAATCTACCATGCAAGATTCAAGTTTTTCAAAGATTCACAAGGTTCAAGCTAATCTAAGAAGAATCAAAGTCAAGCTCTTCAAGAATCACAAGATCTACAAGTATAAGGAGCCATTCTAGAATGAAAGCAACTAAGGGAAGAAAGCCAAACAAGATAGAAACAAATCAATGAGGATCAAAGCATATTTTGCAAAGACCAAGTCAAGTCGCAACCCAAGTCGACTCCATGATCGACTTGAGTTGAAGTCTGAAGCCAAAGTCGACTCAAGACTCCGACTTGGAACCTGAAGAGGTGAAGTCGCACCCGAAGTCGACTTCACCTGCGACTTGGGTCAAGTCGATACCCAAGTCGACCCGACCTGGAACTTGAAGTTGCGACGGAGAGGTGAAGTCGCACCCGAAATCGACTTCGCCTGCGACTTGGGTCGCAACGGTCGGATAATTTTCGAACGTTGGCGCATTAAATGAGCGCCACCTACCTTCTAACGTTCGGATTCCCTCCAAAATTATAAAAGGCATTCATTGTGAACGAGGGAGGTAGCTGAGAATCATTAAGTGTGCTTAACTCCTATATTCAAGAGCTCTAAAGAGATCAAGCCATTCAAAGAGGAAGAACTTTGCTTCAAATTGCAAGAGCTATATTTCTGAATCTTCAAAGCCTACATTACAAGTTCTTCTCTGCGCCAAATTGATTCTACACATCTGTAAAGTGTAGACTTCTTTTGTTATTTCATTTTGTTGTATTGAACTTGATTTAGTTTGAGGAACTAAGATCAAGTGTAAGCAAAGTAGTGCGTGATTGGAGTGGAACTCATCAGCTACTTGTGCTGTGTTGTGTTGAAGCCCCCTAGAGCTAGAATCTAGAAGAGAGCAGTGGCTCTAATTGTATTTGAAGAATACAATAGTGGAACCCAAGTCACAAGGAGTGTGAGCTAGGAAAAGCGGAGTAGGGAGGTTGCCCGAACCACTATAAAAATCTTGTGTGTTTGATTTATATTTCTGCTCTCTACATTATAATTGCTTTCAACTTCATTTCTTCTATCAAGGGGACTAAACTTTCAAGGGGTTAAGTTTTTAAGTTACCAAAGAAATTTTTAAGAACCCAATTCACCCCTCCCCTCTTGGGTTTTGCCATTAACTCGGGGCCAACAAACGGGTCATCGTGTCCAATTTTAGGAAAGTAATCCCTTTACCTCTGCACCAAGAAACAAAAAAATTTTGAATCAAATGATAGTATGGAATTTGGTGGTGAGTGGAAGGGTACCCCAACTCAAAGAGGACAAGTCCTCAAAATGCCAATGGAATATTTTAAGACCGAACGTCAATACAGCAAATTTTATAGACATTTCTATGAAAGGAAGACTTTCCTACCAGAAATCATTTATTTCAAGTTTCTACATAAGTAGAAATTTGGTATTGAAAAAATACTAGACTATCAAGGATGGACTGGCTTGCTAAGACAGGATGACAACATTTACACAGATTTGACTAGATTATTCTACTATTTATGGGATCAAGAGTATCTGAACACATATGTGAAATGAATGAAAAATAATATGGGAATTAGACATGGAATTAGCAAAGGAAACCAATTGATTGTGTGGAGAATATTTTGGGTGTTCCTCCTTTTGATAAATCACTCCCAGTGGGAATGACTCTCACCCAAAGGTACAACCAATTGACAAACAATGACAAATATCATCCAAGCATCAAATTTTTACATTATATGGATTTATCCCTATAGTTGAGAGTATTAAGATTGCTTATAGCGCACTGCATCTATCCAAAAGATGGAGGCCAAAACTAGCTTAACCCTCAAGAGGCCAAAATTTTGTGGAAAATGGCAAACTGGATCAAAGTTAGTCTTCTCAGACTATTCCTGGAGGTCCTACAGTTGAAAAAGGAGAATCCTCAGGGTGTACTTACTATACAGAACATGGATCACCGAGATACTCATATTTTATCATGTTGATCTAGATGAAGAACCCTATAAGATACTAAAGCCTACAAATGCCATCAACCGTGCCCTATTGACCCGTATGAAGATTGACCTCAAGGCATTCAGAGCCGATCGATTACAGGATCAAATGGGAGGTAATTTTCAAGGTGCTCCAACTTGACAAGTACCCTGAGCAGAGGAAGGTCAACATGAGGGGGAAGATCTGCCTCATCATGATCTCCACCTTTCTCCACCTCCCACTCCCCAAGCTCCAGCCTCGCCTACATCTCATGGCACTTGCTCCCCTCATAGGTCACGAGCAACAGATCATTTTTCTCATTTTCCTGATCAGTGTCTACCTTCAAGGCTTTTCTTGAATATTTACAAGCCATGAAGAGTCGGATTTATCAATAACTAGGGGCTATCAATATTTTGCTAATAGAAATGCATGGTCGGCAAAATAAGTTGGACCAAGGACTTACTGCCATCAAATATCAACTTTCTTCTGGCAATCGACGAGCCCGACCCATTCCAAATCTACCCGATTTTGATCCATATTGAGGCAAATCTGCCCGGGCTAAACCAATCCTTCAAACTCCATCATTACCTTTTTCTTTAGCCTACCCCTATCCAATGCCTCCAACTCACCCACTCTCTTACCATATATCAGCTTCTGGCTTTCACAAATCCTGCTTTTCTTATTATATTTTTTTATGTTTGGCAAAACGGGGAAAATAGGGATATTTTTTTGGGTAGATTGTATTTAGGTATATATGAGCATTGTAATGCATTTTAAAATTGACATGTTGTGAAATAGTGTTCTGAATTATTGTATTCTATGTTTTGAATTGAACGAAATTTTATATGCTGAAATTTTATGTGTTGAAATATTGTGTGACTGATATGTTTTGAAATTGAGAATCAAATGCAAATTGGTAAAAACGACATGAAATATTTCTTAATTGATAAATAAAAAGCTTATCTCAAATTGGTTTTGTCAATCATCAAAAAGAGAGATTGTAGTAAACATATGGCAAATTAAGAATAATTCATGTGTTGATGATTAACAACTCAATTTGAGAATTATCAAGGTATTAATGTGATCTTAAGTATTTTCAAGGATTACAATATTCACAATCAAAAGCTTGGTAGACTAAGTCGCATGGTAAGTTGACTCAAGCATCAACTTAGATGAAGTCAACTTCAGCATCGACTTCGAGGCCCTATTTTTCGATAACACTGAAATTTAGATACCTAAGCAGACAAAGTTGCAACCGAAGTCGACTTCGCTTGTGACTTAAGTGAAGTTGCAACATCAAGTCGACTCCATCTACGACTTGGAATATCTTTAGAAATTAGAGTTGAAGCTGACAATGTCAAGTCGTATTCCAAGTCTACCTCGTTATGTGACTTGGGTGAAGTCGCACCTGAAGTCAACTCAGACTCTCAACTTAAATGGAATTGTAAATCTAGATATTCCTCAGAAAGATAAAGTCCAAATCATGAAACAATGACAAGCTTGAGCCAAGGTTACATCAAGTTCTTATCAAATGCTCGAAAAAAATTAACCAAGCTCAAGTATTGAGAAGAATGAATAGAAATCGAATACAAATGAAGATTTATAAGCTTGAATTATGAAGAAGCAAAGAAAGAAAAAGAAGCAAAAGAAGATTACATTATGTCAAAGTTCCAAGAAATCAGATAGCTGGTAAAGTCGCAACCCAAGTCGACTCTATCTGTACTTGGGTCAAGTCTAAAGACCAAACCGATTGATGTTCAGAACTTGATTGAAAAGCTGAAGACCGAAGTCGCATTCGAAGTCGACTCTAGTTTGCGAATTCAATGAAGAAAAGTTCTAAGAACAATTTAGTGACAAAACTATTAGCGTTGAACTGCTCCATCATCAACTCTTTCTATAAGTTCTTCTCTGTGCAAAAATTTGTTTCTATCATTTTTTCTTTATTAATCATTTGTGTTCCACTTGGTTTAGTATTAGAGACTAAGACCAAGTGAAGGCAAAGTAGAGTGTGATTAGAGTGTAACTCGTCACCTACTTATGCTTAGTTTATGTACCGCCCCCTAGAGCTGGAATCTAGAAGAGAGCAAGGGCTCTGTTGTATTGCTATTTTGTTTAGTGGAACCTAAAACACTGAGGTGTGTTTTTGGAGGAGTGGAGTAGGGAGGGTTGTCCTAAACCACTTATAAAAATTTTCAAGAACCCAATTCACCCCTCCCCTCTTTGGATTTTTCTACAAAATCGGGACCACTTTTAAAATTTGATCTCTTGCGAAGTAGGGCTTGAGATGCTGCCGATTGACTTTGAATTCTCTAATCTTCTTACTTTAGATTTTGATAGCTCTATGAGGAAACACTTGTAGTACTTTGAAAGGTCCCGACCATCTCGTCTTCAATTTACCTGAAAGCAATTTAAAATGAGATTTAAATTGCAAAATTAGGTCATTTGCTTTGATTACCTTCTATCAAATGTGTTTGTCAGATGTGTTTGTCATGCCAGAATTTTATCTTTTTCCTTGTACATCCTTGCATTCTCATAGGCATCAAGTCGAATCCCCTCGAGTTCATTAAGTTGTAATAGACGCTTTTCACCTGTAGATTTCATATCAAAATTTAAAAATTTGATTGTCTGGTATGCTTTGTGCTCCAGTTCAACAGGCAAGTGGTAGGATTTTCTATTGATAAGTCCAAAAGGTGTTGTCCTAATTGGTGTTGTCCTAAGTGGCAGTGCGGTATGTACAAAGAGTGTTATCGAGTTGCCTTGACCATTCTCACCGTGACTAGGATACTATATTCTCAAGTATATGTTTTAATCTTGCGATTCGAGATTTCAGCCTGACCACTCATTTTTGGGTAGTATGTGGTGGCGATCTTATGTGTAACCCCATATTTCTTGAGCAGTTGCTCCATTTACTTGTTGCAAAAGCGGCTTCCTCTGTGGCTTATGATTGCTCATGTTATGCCGGATCTAGTAAAGATGTTTCGTTTTAAGAATTCAGTGACCACCCATGAGTCATTTGTCGAAGAAGCAATCGCCTCCACCAATCTAGTTATGTAGTCGACTATAAGGAGTATGTACTGATTGTTGAATGAGGATGGGAATGGTCTCATGAAATCCATGCCCCAGATATCGAACAGTTTGACCTTGAGAATGTTTGTGAGTGGAATCTCGTTTCTCTTTGACATATTTCTTATTTTTAGCATCCGGCATAAGTTAGTGTAAAAGATTGAGCATCTTTGAACAAAAAAGGTTGGCAAAAACCTGATTATAAGATTTTGACTGCAGTTTTGATGGGACCCATGTGTCCACCATAGGGTAAAGAGTGATAATGGTAAAAAATGCTTTGGATTTCCTCATTTGGTACACATCGGCGAATCAGGTCATCACCACATCTCTTGTAAAGATATGGTTCTTCCTAGATATAGTATTTCATGTCCACTATGAATTTCTTCTTCTGTTGATAACTGAAATTTGGTATAATGGCTTTGCAGACTAAGTAATTGATGTTGGAATTCAAGGCAAATTAAGCACAATCTATATTTTGATGATTAACGACTTAATTTGAGAAATAATTAAGTACGAATGATGTTGCTAAGTGTTTCAAAGGTTTAAAAATCCAAGATTCAAAAGATAGCAGTCCAAGTCGACTCAGCCATCGACTTAAGTCAAGTCGATTCCCAAGTCAACTCTAGAATCGACTTCAAATGCATTAAATTTGACAGAGCTGAAGTTGGGACTCGGAGACAGGTGAAGTCACAGTCGAAGTTGACTCCGCTTGCGATTTAGGTAAAGTCGCAAACCCAAGTCGACTCCAGATGCGACTTGGGTATAGCTTTACTGAATACTTTGAGATTTCAGAGTCAAGTCGCTTTCCAAGTCAACTCTAGCATGAGACTCAGGTGAAGTCGAATCTCAAGTCGACCTGAGTGTACGACTTGGGTAAAATCCAAGTCCAAGTAGACCCAAACGAGCGACTTCAGTACATGGCTACTTCGTATTACTTCAAAGATCTATTATTAATGAATGAACAACAAAATCAAGGAGAACAATCATCATGAATCAAGGCCACTAGGAAGAACTTCTCAAGAGATGTGGATATTGTTTAACATCAGCAAAATATTACAGTCATTTAATGAAGAACAAGAAAAGAAAAGGAAATACACAACATTATGATCACTTGCAAGACCTCAAAGTTCCAAGATAATCAAATGGTTGGTGAAGTCGCACCGAAGTCGACTCCACCTGCGACTTGGCTCAAGTTCGAGACCAAGTCGACCTGTGGCGCCCCGACCCAGGGTGCCTAGAAGCCTTACTCCGGGATCTTTATCGATTGGTAAACGTGACTCAGGATTGTTGCCCTGATCACACGGCGGGATTTTTATTTGGATCTCGTCCAAAATTTTTTTTTTCTTTCATCACATAACAAACACTCGTCATCAATTTTATACATGATACTCGTAATATCTCATCACATAACATCATGTCATCATATATGAGCATATCCTTGACATCAATTTCACATATATTATTCATATCATAATAATTGACTTATATACATCACAAGTTCTTTCAATCTAAACATTTCATACATACATATTTTGAAAATTCCACATAATCATTCATACCATATACAGACCAACTTGTTGAAAAGTTTTCTTCATACTCTTTTCCTTTTCTGCATGGCCTGTGCGGTACCTGTCTATGGTTGGGGAAAACAAAACATGAGTCGAAACTCAATAAGCAAGCACTTTTCATTTTAAATGCATTTCTCACCTTTTAGTAGTAGACGCTTAACAAGCGTTCGACTAGCAATTGGAGGAAACCTTTTCATAAATACCTTTCATGAACATTTCATAATCCCATTTCATGGCAAACATATGCTTGTAAAACTTGACATATAAAAACATATTTATGTTCTAAAATATTTTTCGTCGAAGCTCCATTTCTCATAGGATATTCTCATGTCCTAAAATACTTTTCATAAAACCCTTTTAAGCATATGCAATATGCGATACGTCTCTGTCCATCTGGTAGGTGACACTTATCAAGTGATCATCCTTCCTTAGGAGAGAAACCCTTCCAGATGATGGCCTACGAGCCAGGCGGCTATCCGTGTCCATCTCCCATTGCAGGGAGGGCGCCGCCGGCATTTAGCCTTATTCAAGCGACTCGGCCTATGCAAAGGGGGCCCAATTTGCAACCGCGTCCGGTATGCATATCCTCTACAGTAGACCTAGTACATAACCCTTGTGCACACTTTTCCTTCACATTCACATGCTAGCATGATTTTATAAAAACCACAGACCACAGTCTGTGTCCTTTTTCTGAAAACTTGATGCTAATATGCTTTCATAAAATACTACAGACCTCCGCCTGTATTTCTTTCAAATCATAAAAACTGGGCTTAACCCATGTTAACGAGTTCTATGCTCAAAATGTTTTGTAAGGATGGCCAACCTTAAAACATTTATATTTCACAAATAATTTGAAGTATTCAAGGAAAACATTTAAAATAACAATATTTTCTAACCATTTTTGTAAATAATTTTTGAATGACAAAACGTCTTTAAAAATATTTAAAACTTTCATCTAATATCATATACTTTTGTCTACCTGTCTTATTGTTCATTTCTATATGTGATAGACTTGTATAATCCTTTGAACATTACTCAAATCGTTTTTCAAATTAATTTATCGTGTTGGCCTTCCTTAAATCCTGCTCGAAACAATGGATTTTGGAAATTCCAAAATAATCCAATATTTAGAGAACCTTTGAAACATATCCTTAAAATATTTTAAAACCTTGAAATAAAACTATTCTAATACATTTATTTCAAATATCATTTTAAAATCTCATTTTCCTTTCAACACAACCTTTTCAACATTTGCATTTCAATATTTTTCAACATTAAAAGGATTTGCTTTTAACGAAGCAATTTCCAAGACAATTTAAGATTGCAGAATAAGGTCATATAAAATTGTATTTTCAAAAGGTTTGCTTGCTTACCTGCGTAGTCAACTTGTATCTTTCACTTGTACCCATTTCCTTTCCTATGCAAATGAAAAGAACCATTTTTCTCATATAGACATAATATTCCATGCTTGCACATTTCTATTATTAAATTTGAATTCATCTTAGGGTTTCTAACCCATGCATATGTCATAATCACTTTATTTTTCTTCATAACTCTCATAGAGGTTAATTTAGTCTCTATTTTCACATATGGATTTTTTATCCCAAAAATCTTCAAAAATTCCATTCGTACATCCTTATAAAAATCAATCTTATTTCTGCCCAAATCACTTTGTTTACTATTCATGATTATTGTTCATGATCATGTTCCTAATTACTGTTTACATTTGCTGAAATCAGGTGTACTAATCTCTCTAAATCTTGATTTATAATCAAATCAAGGTATTTAAATCTGAAATTTCTGTCATACATCAATAACTACATGATTTAATACTCATAAAAATTTTAGAAATAAATATTAACATTATATATTTATTTTGACATTTTGACTGTGCTGGACAGTGTTGTAAAATTAGGAACAGCCCTAATCACGTTATTTTTAAACCATACTTATGTAATCCAAAAATCATATTTAATATTTTTCGTATGATAACCATAATATCTTGTACATCATATCCAAATTTCAGAGTAAAATTCCATCTCCAAAAATTATTAAAAATCATTTACTACAGCTGATCCTGTCACCCGTTTTACCCTGTTTAAATTAATATTCTCGGATTTTTAATTTTCAACCAGCTTAATATTTTAAGCTAAAACTCTGGTCGTTCCTTAATGATAATATAACAAGCTTGTACAAAAATTTTCATGGCTAAAATAATTCATTTACTAGCTCGTTCATATTTTTGTTTCTAACATCACATAACCTCCAGATTTGAAATAACAATTAAGATTAACCTATTCTTCCTTTATTTAATCATGATTATAACAGAAATAAAAATATGTTTTAACATCACTTATACCCAGCATTTCATAAGTTATCCAAATCATTGAAATAAAATCAAATATTATAACCAAACCTGATTTGGACGTTACCTACATATATGATTATATACTTGAAATTTATGAAACCTTAATTCAACAGCATTAAAAGAAGAAATTAAGAAATAATAATAACAAACCTAGATTGCTTGGATGATGGATGTCTACGCCTGGTGCAGCTGCCCATCCTTCATCTTTTTTTTTTTTTTTTGATCGTCCACTCCTCCTCTGTTAGATTTCAACGAGAAATACATACGGCTTGTCCTATTTATAGCTTTCTGAAAGCTATACCTATCTGACACTTGTGATGCTGATAAATCTTAGGATTTTTTATTAGCAAAATGATTATTAAATTAGGGACCGTTGATCCGGGCCTCACCGCTTCATCTGGATCATCCATTCCATCCCTTCTTATATATCTTGCCACGTCCATCATTTCATGCACCGGTTCCTTCTGCCAGCGCTGCTTCTTGTTTTTGCGTTTTTTTTTTTTTTTTTTAAATTCTACCATTAACAAATTAAATCATAACTGCTTACATACACACTTATATATTATGAAAATTTTCTTTATTAATATATACACAATTGCTCACAAAATGTACCTTTCGGAATTTTGAAAAAAATTTCTATTTTATTTTAATGAACTAATTCATATTCAGATAAAAAGTCTCATTTTAAAATTTTGGAGACATGTTTTCCAAATTTTCATTCCTTCTTTAAATTGAGCATATTAAAATAGGATTACTCATAAAATTTCACCTCAATTGGAGCTAAGTACATATTTTAATTTAATTAAAATCACATTTTGGCATTAAATTTCATTTTAAAAATTTGTAGACATATTTTGCAAAATTTAATCCATTCGTTATATAGGGTATATTAAAATAGGCTTGCTCCAAAAGTTTCATCTCAAACAGCCTTATATATATCAAGATATTAATTAACTAAAAAATTATATAAAAAAATTAAAATATCAACGTGTAGGCTGTAGAATTTATTACCTTTGGCACGCTTTTTAATACATTTAAGTTTGACAATTTAGTCAACTATTTTTCATAATCTGATCCGTCTAGATTAGAGAGCATATAATTTAGTACTCTCTATTAAATTTCTATGTTATTCTGAGTTATGTATATTTAGATCTAATCAAAACAGTGAGGATGAATATAAGCCCTTAATTAGAGCCCCTAATTAGCCAAAAATTTTCCATTTATTTTTATTTTTTCATAAGGTCCGTAAATTTAAACAGTTTCAATTTGTATAATTCGGAATTTTGAAATTCCTTCCCGAAATATTTGTAAAAATTCATTTTCATAACTAATCTTAGTAGGATCATAAATTACCCTCCATTTTCTTATAAATTCCAAATATAACCTTTGTAAATTTCCACTAAGTGCACTTCGTGCCTCCACTCTTGTCAAAATTACCAATCAATCATCTTTTCTAAATTTACAATTTAATCTCAATTTTGTAAAATTGTAATTTGGTCTTTTCGTGATTAAGTTAATCTAAAGTGATTAACTTAATTCAAAGTGATTAGCTTATCACTTTATCTTAACCACAGGGTCACTATTCACGTTCCACTATTCACATTTACTATTTAATAAATTAATTATTCGGTCCTTCAACTCCATATATTACAAAATTATATATTTTAAAAAAAATCAATAACCTAGGGTTCATGACCTTAGGGTTTCACACATGGTCATAAAATTTGGGGTTCTACACGACCTGAAGCTGGAACTTGGAAGTGGAAGCCAAAAACCGAAGTTGCACCTGAAGTCGACTCCAGTATGTGACTTGGGTGAAGTCGCATCCAAAGTCAACTCCACCATGCAACTTGGACGAAGTTGCATGCTAAGTCGACTCCAAATGCAACTTGGTTCGCAATGGTCAAAAAAATTCGAATATTGGTGCATTTAATGCACTCCACCTACCGCCAAACGTTCGAATTTACTTTCCATTATTTAAAGAGCTTCATGGGAACTTCCACTCTCCTTTGCATTTAAAGTGTTCTACAAAGAGTTTGAAGAAGAACTGTGCTTATAAACTGCTGAAAGCTGCCTTGCTCAATCATCTACTGCTTCTACAAGTTCTTCTAAGTGCTGAAAACTGCCTACACGAATCTGTAAAGTGTAAATCTTTCTTTTGTTGATTATTTATTTTTCCCACTTGGTTTGATATTGAAAATCGAAACCAAGTGAAGGCAAAGTAGTGTTATTATTGAAGGGATACTCGTCACCTACTTGAACTAAATTTGTACAAGTCCCCTAGAGTTGAAATCTAAAAGAGAGTTGTTACTCTAGTTGTATTGAAATACAATAGTAGAACCCAAGACACAATGAGTGTGTGCTTGAAAAAGTGGAGTAGGGGAGCTAGATCGAATCACTATAAATCTTTATCGCTTGGAGTGGCTTGATTGTTTGTGTTTTACAGCTTTATTTCTCTTCATCTTTCTGGTTGTTTCACTGAGGGGATTAATTCTAAAAAAAGAAAAATTTTCTGCTTAATCAAAGAATTTCAAAATACCTAATTCACCCCTCCCCTCTTAGGTAATTATCGTAAACTCGGGACCAACAATTGACAATATCTCCATACTAAGACATTGGCGCTTCTTTTAGTGTAAGCAGACATTTGTTGGGAAAGTCCTCATCGATTTGCTTATCTTTCATTAGCTCAGTTTCTTCCGTTAGTGGTAGCATGGATATATGATCAGCTACCACATTGTCCACGCCTTTCTTAACTCGAATTTTGAGGTCAAATTCTTATAATAACAGAATCTGGCGAATCAACCTCTGCTTAATATCTTTCTTGGCAAGCAAGTAGCAAATGATTGTTTGGTTCTTGTAAACAATCACCTCTGACCCCACAAGATAGGAACACAATTTATCAATAACAAACACAACAGTTAGCAATTACTTCTCAGTGGTTGCATAGTTGACTTGAGCATCATCCAAAGTTTTATTTGCGTAGTAGATCACCACTGGCTTATTGTCCTTCCATTGACCCAAAATTGACCCACCTGCATGGTCACTTGTATCACGCATGATTTCAAATGGTAACACCGGTTAGGTGATTATCTAATTGAGGTAGTGGTTAAGGCTTCTTTCAACCTGCAAAATGACTTTAGACAATCGTCAAAAAAATCAAAGGGAACATCTAAGTTAAGTAGATTAGTCAATGGCTTAGAAATTTTAGAAAAAACTTTAATAAAACATCAATAGAAACTAGCTGTCCAATAAAGCATCTGATTCCCTTGACCGAATTAGTGGCAATAGTTTTTCAATGACTTTAATTTTTGCCCAATCAACTTCTATGCCCCTGTTTGAAACTAAATGTCTCAAAATAATTCTCTCCTGTGCCATAAAATGACACTTTTCCCAATTCAAAATCAAATTGGTCTCTTCACACCTCTATAAAATCTTAGATAGGTTAGATAAGAATGGTTCAAAATTAGTTACATAGATAGAAAAATCATCAATAAAAGCTTCTATAATATTTTCAATACAATCAAAGAATTTAACATCAGGCATCGTTAAAAAGTGGCAAGTGCATTGTAGAGTCTGAATGGCATTTGTTGATATGCAAAAGTATCATATGGACAAGTAAAGGTCATTTTTTCTTGATCCTATGGATGAATGGAAATTTTAAAATAATCAGAATACCCATCTAGATAGCAAAAGTAGGAGTGACTTGCGAGTCGTTCAAATATTTAATCGATGAAAGGTAGGTGTTGAGTCACATTTATATTATGAAATTTGATTATTAATTGAGAAGAATTTGAGTGTTTAAGATACTTTAAATCATATTTTAATTGATTTAGTTTTACAAAGCATAAAGCACTCATGATTGACTGATTTATGTAAAACAAGAGGAATATATGCAATTTTGGTATACAACATGAACAAATTTACAAGCCTTGATGAAAGCGAGAGTAAATTGCAAATTCAAGACTTATATTTGAAGCAAAACTACATTTAAAGAAAGACAATATACATGTGTGTTACTATTCATGTGCAACTATCATATACGGACTGTTAATGTTTTGTTCATGCACACTATTTATGCACTGTTCATATGCACTGTTCATATGGACTATTCACGTTACTGTTTATGCGCACCATTCACCTCTATATAAATATTGTGGGGAATGTCCTAAAGCATCTAAAAATGTCCTGGAGCTTGAGTTGAGGTTCGGAGAGCTAGAGAAGGCATAGGGCACGAGGCAAGAGGAGTGCGGCAAGTTGCTTGAGGCGACCGACACACAATTGGGGATTCCAACCAATAAGCTTTTCTATCTCTTTTCCTTTTTAATTTTAATTGTCTTGTTTAAGATGGTTTTAAATTTTGATTTTATTTCGACTTAAACATGCTTGGCTAAGCCCTAAATCTAGGGTTTAGATGTAGCATACATATAATATAGCGTAGTGTGTGGTTTTAATTTATTTATGATGGGCATTGTTGTTAATTTAATATCTTATGATTTTAATGCTTGCTTTATATATGGGCCTGTATTTTGGCATAATTTCATATATTAGGTGATGGAATCGAGAAGTGAAAATCTAATATACGATAATCAAGATATTAAACCTGGAAAACGAAGACATGAAAATAGGGATGATGACCTTGAAGAATTCCGTGAACAAGCCACAAAACTTAATAGATTCTAATTAACTTAATCCCATAAAAATAGGTTGTTAAGAAAATTAGGATACGTCTTGTAAGTTTTGAGAGAAAGTGCAATGATAAATTAGGGTTTATTCTCCTTTAACAAACAAATTTGGATTAAATAATTATACCACTACTGTTGCAAAAGTCGCATGTAAAACTCTAGACCCTAGATACTTGCATCCTTATTTTCTACCACTCATTATAGTTTTCAATTTTATTTTCTCTTCCCACTTTTCTATTTTTTTATTCCATTCGACACTAAAGCATTTAAAAGCAAAGTTTATAGTCCTAAATTCCCTGTGGATCGATTATTTATATACTATAATCTACGACTTGTGAACTTGCAGCGAGATTGCGAACTAGTATTTTGGTGCTATTGCTGGGGAATTTAGCGTTACTTTAAATTTGTTTAGATATTTTTTTGTTCTTTTCTTTTCTATTCTTTGTTGCTTTCTTTCTATCTATTTTTTCTCTTCCATTTCATGTTCTTATTTGTTTCGTCTTTTCTGAATTAACTAGTTGATCCTCATATGCATCCACACTCTCAAAGCATTGCAAAACAACTAGCTGAAAATCTCTTTATTGCTGACCCTAAGATTGAACGTTCTTTTAAGAGAAGAGTTCATGAGTACAAAAAGTGACAATCTTTGCAAGAAACCATGGCGGAACACAACAATCCAAATCCATCACATCAAGAGTAGGACGAAGGCCAGGCTGAGAGTATCGCTCCTCTAAGAAGGGTAACTCTAAGCGGTCGGAACCGCCCAAACCTTTGAGGATTTCGATCATGAATAGTGGAACTAGAAATTGATACGAGAAACTTTGAACTCAAATCAGGACTTATCCAAATGGTTCAATAAGATCAATTTGCAAGATTACCATATGAAAACCCTGACGTACACATCATAAGTTCCTATCGTTGGGCAACATAATAAAGGTCCAAGAAATTTCACGCGAGGTAACTCGTCTCCAACTCTTTCCATTCTCTCTTCATGACAGGGCTAGCAAGTGGTTCTTTTCTATGCCACCCGACATCTTTAATACGTGGAATGAGCTCCTATTGCCTTCTTAGATAAATTTTTTCAACTCATTCAGACCAGAAAGATCAGGGATGAAATTAATCAATTTTTCCAAAAAGATGGCGAGACCCTCTTTGATGCATGAAAAAGAATGAAAGACTTGTAGCGCAAGTGTCCATAGCACGACATTCCTTAGGGAGATATCATAGAAAATTTTTTCAGCGGACTTGACAAACCAGCTTGGAGTGCTATTAATTCAACTGCTGGAGGCTAATTCATGAGACTTACTGATGAGGACTCTCTTGGCAAGGTAATATATATGATATCGAATCCATGAATTCTCTTCATGCTAAACTTGACTAGTTATTGCAGCAAAAGAAGCAAGAATCTACAGACGACGCATCTTCTTCTCGATAAATTTTATATGCGATGTGTGGAGCATCACACTACATGTCTGAGTGTAGTTTTACCATCCAGGAGGACATCATAAGTGAGTAGGCCAATGCAATCAACAATTAGAATAATACTCGATATGGTAACCCCTACTCAAATGGACCCTGGTTTAATGCACCCGGGTGTACTTTACCCATTTTTTTTATTTTTTTTATTTTTTTATGAAAATGTTAATCTAAGTCTATTTAACATGTGTATAAATTTTTACCATTTTTAAATATTTTTAGATATTTTTTTCGGATTTTTTTAAAATCAGTGGCATTTTTAGTAATTTTAAATTACTAAAAATGCCACTGATTTTAAAAAATTCAAAAAAAATATCTAAAAATCTCCAAAATTTATAAAAATTTATACACATGTTAAATACACTTAGATTAACAGTCTTGTAAAAAAATTTTCAAAAACAAATAAGAAAAAATGGGTGAAGTACACCCGGGTGCATTGAACCAAGGTCCTACTCAAATACTTATAATCCTGGATAGAGAAATCACCATAATTTCTCTTGGACAAATTAGTTAAATGCCTGAGACTATGCCCAAAATGTGAAACTCCGATCTTAGACACATATATAAAACTCTAGGGTTGTAAACCCTAGGTAATATATTTGGTAAATATACATTCATGAATATGAAATATGTGGGAATAAAGGTTAAAATAATTATTTATAAAATTCAGATGAATAGTGAATGTGAATAGTGAAACGTGAATAGTAGCCATGTAGTTAAATTAAAATGATGAGTTAATCACTTTGGATTAACTTAATCACAAAAAGACAAAAAAGGAAGCTTCCCACAAAAGGACAAAATAGCCATTTTTTCATTTATTTAGTATTTTCGGATTTTTATGGATTTTTGTGAAGAAAATGAAGAAAAATTCATATCTTGCAATCCGGACATCGGATTGAGATGAAATTTTTTATGGATGGACAAAATATGATGATAGACATGATGAATGGCCCAAGATTGATCAAAAACTATGAATTAAGGGTCAAAATTAAATGTCATTTGGAGATAAAAAAAGGTAGCCCACTTTTCATTAATTATAATTTGACTTTTGGGTTATTTTTAATTAATTAAAAATCAAAAAAATTAAATGCATATCTGCAAGGAGCAGCTAGGATGTGGACATGCATAGACTTTTGGGGCCAAAATCCAATGGCCTAAAATCATCCTCATCAAGAATCAACGGCTAGGATTGAATTAGCTTAAAATAAATCATTTTAATAAATTAAAAAATCAAGAAAATTAGGGCTACCATAGGGGGAGTGAACAGTGGCTAGGGTGGCTGCACATGGCTCAAAGCACTTTTTGGAAATTAGAAAAAAATACATTTACAATTTAATACCTCAAGCAAGGGGAGTAAATTCCTATTTGATGAAAAATCAAACCCTATAAATAGGGGCAAGGTGAGAACGTCCAAAGGCACTCCCAGCTTGAGAAATTCAATCATTCTCACCCCCAAAATTCGTTTTGTCCTTAGAGAGAGAAAGAGGGAAGGAAAGAGAGAGAAAGAGAGGAGGAAAGGAGTTCTCCACTTGAAGTAAGTGATTTCTTTCCAAATTTCTTTTGGGTGTTAATTAGGGTAAAACAGTGCTTACATAATGCCTAAGCATGAGGAAATAAGTAAAGTTATAATGCTTAATTGGAATTATGTCGAAACATCGAAAATTTGGAGCAAAGATGAAGCATTCGGAAAAATAGCATATGATATGTGAAAATAATATTCCAAATTTGATAAATGATAATTTGGGATATATGAATATGATAAATATGATGTTGAAATGATGATATATTAATTTTATAATTTTTAAAATTAAGGAATATGCTTAAGTAAATTTATGTTGATTTGTAGTAAATGGAGAAAATGATTTATTTAACCAAGTAAATGATGATAAATTCAAGATGTATAAAATTTCCCATGATATACTAAGCATAAGCTATGCCATGGTATTTTTTATTTTTGGGAAAAATGTCAATTTTTGGAACCCATGAACAGTAACCCACGTCGCTATGAATAGTAACCTCGGGTGAACATTTGCTACAGTAATCTGCTACAGTTACATGAACAGTAATTATGAATAGCAAACAACGTATTTTGGGAAAAAAATTGAGATTTATTTTTATATATTTATGAGGATATATATATATATAGATGGAATTTTTAAAGAATTTATGGATAAAAATCTATATAAATGAATAATGAGCAAGTATCTTTATAAGATTGACCTCTATGGGAATGAGGCAATGAATAGTTATAAAGCAAGCATGGAAAGTAAACTAAGACATAGAATGGATGGATAAAATATCCATTTTCCTTGTATAGGAAAAAAGAAAAGGAAAAGATGGAGGACACGGATTGAGGAGGTAAGCAAGAAAACTTTTTTAAAATGTGATTTTATTGCTTCATTGTAAGCAAGCAAACCCTTTTGAAAATGTGATTTTATTCTCAAGTATTTATGAAATGTGTTTAAGGGTGGTCATTCCTATAATGTTTTGAAATGACGAATGTTTATGAGTTTTTATAAAAAGTCATGCCGGTATATTGATATCATGTGATGTTCATGGACATGCGCACATGTATGATGTATAAGGAAGAGGCTTTAGCGGAGGTAGAAAGTGGATCAGAGGGACTCACTTCACTATTGCCAAGTCATATAGGCTATGTGCCGACGGCGTCCTCCCCAGAGGTGGAGGCAAAGGAATATTATGTGTGAATGAAATGCATTACACTTTCATACATGGATTGAAAAGGAAAGCGTGGATTTGAAACGATATTTTTAGAGGGATTGTGCAAATAATTCTCTACATGAGAATGACAAGTCACCTGGTGTAAGAGGTATATAATGCCGGGAAAATCAAAAGTCATGCATGTAAGAATCATGTAGGCGTCAAGAGGAAGAGAGGTTCCCCTTGATGAGGCCAAGTCGGAGACAGTCGGCGTATTCGACCATGCTATGTGAGATGTTCCCTGGGCTAGCGTACCTACACACGAAGGTTTATGTCAGGAGTGGAAATGAAGCATTTGCACATCCAATGTTTATGAAAAGATTTCTATTCCATTGATAGTTGATCACTTGCTAAGTGCCTCCTATCAAATGGAGAGAAATGCATTTACGAATGATTTACATGAATGGTTTATGAAAGGTTTCCAAAAATGGTTTACGAAAAGGTTTCTATTCCGTTGGTAGTTGATCACTTGGTAAGTGTCTTCTACCAAATGGAGAGGAATGCATTTAAATAAAATAAAAATGCTTGCTTATTGAGTTTCGACTCATGTTTTGTTTTTCCAACCTCAGACAGGTGTAGGAAAAGCCAAGAGATAGAGGGCATGTGTTGCTAAAGGAAAAGATGAATCTACAAAGGTTAGTAGATTTTTGTATGAATAGATTCCCTAATGGGAAATGATGAAAAGGACATAAGTTGTATGAAATTATAAAGTTATGAATAATATGAGAAGTTGATGATTTATGATGATATGGATGAGTCCATTATGAATGATGATAAGTATATGTTTATGTGATGAAAGAAAACAAAAAGAAAAAAAAAATTGAACGAGATCCAATTAAGTACCCGCCGCGTGATCAGGGCAACAATCCTGATTCACACTTACCAATAAACAAGATCCCGGAGTAAGGTCAAATGTGACACCTCGGTTCGGGGCGCCACAAAAAACAACAAGCCACCTGATTTTCAAAGACAATCACTGAACCCTCCCTCATACCAAACTCAGCATGCTCTACCTGCACTACCTTAAGCACAATCCTCTAATCCCTTGATTAACAAACTAGTTGAAGAAATGAGCCAGATGAAAACTCATATCAAACTGCTTGAAAGCCAACTTGCCCACCATGCCACTACCTCATCCCATAGAGACTAGGGCAAATTCCCTAGCCAACCTGAAGTAAACCCTAAGGAACAAGTGCAGGCAGTTACCTTGTGGAGTGGAAAACAGCTTGACCCATCTCAACCACCTCAAATTGGCAATGAAAAGAAGGTCGGGTAGGTACAGAAGCAACAAGATGAGCCACAACGCGAACCAGTGGTAGAGAAGCCATACATCCCACCATCTCCTTACCAGTCTCCTCTTCCCTTCCCACAAAGGCAATGACAGGCTAAGATCCAAAAACAGTTCAAGAAGTTCGTCTCCACTCTCAAAAATTTGTCAATCAACGTGCCTTTCATTGACATGCGTTCCCAAATGCTAGCCTATGCAAAATTCCTAAAGGAGATGTTGTTCAACAAAAAAAAGCTTGAGGAGTATGGAACCATTGCGCTCACCGAGCAGTGCAGTGCCATCTTGCAAAATAAGCTACTTGAAAAGCTAAAGGATCCTGGGAGCTCTCTATTCCTTGTGCTCTTGGGAATGTCCAAATTAGTAAGGGATTATGTGATCTTGGAGCCTGTGTAAGTCTGATCCCTCTCTCCATTTGTAAAAGGCTGAACGTGGGCAATCAAAAATCGACTTCTATGTCTCTCTAATTGGCCGATTGATCAATCAAATTCTCAGTTGGCATTCTTGAAGACGTTTCGTTGAAAGTCGGCAAGTTGTTCATCCCAGTCGACTTTGTAGTCTTTAACATGGAGGAAGACTGCCAAATCTCCATCATTTTTGGATGACCTTTCCTAGCTACTACTGATGCCATCATAGACGTCAGAACGGTCAACTTCTCTGACAGTTGGAGATGAAAAAGTTGAATTCAACCTCTTCTCAGCCATAAATAACTCCTCTCTTAATAACTTTTGTTTATGGGTTGACGTAGTTAACAAGTCAACAGACAAAGGAACTTTAAGCAACCTAAATCGGACGTACATAAGTAAAGAAGAAACTGCGAAAAACTTGAATCAATAAGTTGCTAGATCTGTGGTAACATCTAAGAGCGAGAGATCAAAATAATAGAAATCTGATGAATAGAAGAGAAAAGCTGAAAAACTGGTAACAATTAGTTCTCCTTCTTATCGTTCTTTTAAAATTGATTGCAGTGGTTCATTGGCGGGAAAAACTCTCACGAAGATATGGAGGTGAATTCAAAGAATGACGAATGCAAGAAAATCTAGAGGTAAGAAAAAGAATCGGGAAAATGCAAAAGTTGGAGTTGATTAACATAAGATAATCAAACTGTAGTCGAGGTAACGACTTTAAACCAAACACATTTCAGGAGAATTTTAGTTCTAGTTTTTCTTTTAGTTTCTTTTATTTTAGAATTTTGATACTTTTTAATTTTGAAAATGTATTGGTTACTTTTCATAGCCTACTTAAATAGGAAGCACCATGGGATGAAGAGTCAGTTCAACTCGATAAAACAAGGAAGTCAACATCTCACATTCCTTAAAACCACTCAGTTAATTTTGATTTATCTTTTTGATGATATGACTTGCATTGAGGACAATGCTAGTTTCAATTATGGGGTGAATGTGTTGCATTAATTTTCTCGGATTATTTCTTTCACTACCTTGATGATTATAATTTTTTTCATGATTATAATTTTTGTCACATTTTGGAAAAAAAATTCAAATTTTTTTATAATTCTTGTACGATTATGAACTTTGAACTGATTGAAACCCCACTTTGAACTCTTGTAAGTCCTATAAGTATATCAAACTTAAAATTTCAAAATCTTTGAGTTATGCAAATAACTGAATCCTATTGAGATGTTAAATATATTTTCGAACATGTACTCGTTGAGAATATTTGGATTTTTGTCCTCAATTACTTTTTTTTTTATAAAAATGATGTACCAAGGAACCAATTCTGTTTTTTTTCAAAATAAGAGTAATCCTTCCTATTTTGTCAAAGGTTGTTTTTAATACACACAATTAGCTATCTTAAAAATTAATTTTTCTCATATACATGAAAATCTTATTCTAGTTGAAGAACTTTCAAATATAAAACTTAATTTGACTAATTTATGGATATGATTAAGGCATCCCTCTTTCTAATGAGCCTATCCTTGAGAGCATTACTGTTAAACGTGAATTTTGAGCTGAAAAGTGTAACAGGAATAAGGTTTGACCACTTGGCATGTGCAAATGATGAAAATGACTTCCTAGATACCTTGAAATATGGTTAAGGTAGTTGTTTATCAAAAAATAATACAATTCCTTAGCTACCTTGAAATATGGTGAAGAAAATTATTGTTGGACTTGGTTTGAAAAAAATTTCATGTTAAACCGAGGGTAAAAACATGCTTGAAAGAGAATGAAAGCACTAAGTTTGAAGGTAACATTATTTCTTGCTGCAAAATGAGGCTCAAATCAACGTGGAGACGGTTTAATTTTTCAAATATTATTTGTTGTGCTAAATCTAATCGTTGTTCCACCAAGTCCTTATAATCTATGAATTAGTTGATTGAGTTGGTAGAGAAAATTGGGTTGCAAGACTTTGATGAGATGTATATGAGGTAATTTGACTCAATATTTTTCTGCATCACTACCGTTACTTGAATTGTTGAATGTGTGTATCAAATAATCAAATAAAAGGGGAGGATATTTGATAATTAGGATTTTATATTGGAGGAGTTTTTGAACTCTTAGTAATTGAAAGCAGAAAAGGTAACAGGGTGCATAGTATTAATCTAATGAAAAGGGATTTTTAATTGAGATTTGACAAGTGCTCTATTTCAAAGTCTTTTATTCAAGTAAGCATGTTCGTATATGTTGGCTTAGTAGATAAAATAAATAAGCTATATTTTGGGATAATTAGAAGAGTATATAGACATTTATGCATTTTAGATAAATAAAAAATGCATGATATACTCATTTATATATTTTTCTTTTAACTTACTAAATTTTACTCACTTTGGGTGTTTTTAATTATCCCGCACATAACATAGCAGGTGGGTCATGATGTCTTTATCTAGAAGTTTATGGAGCTTACATAATATTATTATTATTTATTGAATTATGAACTTCAAATTGGGATGTAATAAGTTTAGAAAATATTTACTAACAATTGATTTTTTCGGGTTTATTGCTTTAATGCAAATTATTAGAATGTTTTTTTTTTATATTTATATCATGTTTGCAACTTTGCCCAACATGTGATGGATCTTGGGAGATAACTTCTAGGCCCAAATCTAGTGTGCAAATGCTATTTTTCAGCATGAGGTATTACAAATTGTCTTCATTTTTAATTTTATATAGTGCTTGCTTATTAAGTATATTATACCTTTTGCTTTTAAACTGAGCAGTAATGGCAAATTGTTAGGGTTGATATCAAGTTATGAGCACACACAGAATATGGAGAATATTGTGGATCGGCTCCAAGCCTACTTCACCAAAGAAAAGAATAATTAATTAATTATCAAATTATTACAACTTTTCTATAGACTACATGTCTATTCATAACTCTCATATATAACTTGTGTAACCCATACGCAATTCAAGACTCATTCAACTAAGATACGCAGAATACAAGATATACCTCACACAGATGTTATCATTAAAGTGATCTTAACTTGGAATTTGGAAGAATCCAGTTATCTGTTGTTATCATTTTATCCCTAAAACCATTGTTCAGAAATTTAAGAGGCCTGTGCAGAGCTTCTGACCCATGTATCTCGATATCAAATTGATCTTCGAAAATCTTATTTAACATCAATCTACAAAGCAGGCTTGTAGTCCTTTATGTTATCTTTTTCATGCCACATGTTATTCTTTTCTTAAGATCTCATTGCGAAATTAACCAAATTTTAGATTTTTCAAATTATTTGTTTAATTTGGAAATAAAGTTTTACTCCAATCATAGACGTGCATGACCATCTAAAATGTAACAATTTAAACATTATAAAATTACTTATTTAATATAATAATTTTAAAATAATTAATTCAATATCTAAACCATCTAAAATATCTTTCTCTTGAAGTAACATTTTATAAATTATTATTGAAATATAATGCAACTATAAATTTATTTAAGTATTTTCCCTAATTCTGACATGATTATACAAAGCATGTGTGGCCTATCCAAAACTCTTGTTAAAATGATTTTGGTATTATGATGAAGTAGATGTGTTAAACAACATGACCCGTGATATTTTATTTCATTATCAAGATAGGCTTAGCCAGGTATAATGAATTACTTAGGACCTGGATGAATAGGTAAGAGGAATGGGTTGGCAGGTTACATAGAAGCAGTTCTATATAACTCTTTTGAATTTTAAGTTTTTTATGCTCCATAAAAAATTTAATCTATTTATTATATTTAATATTATTTATTTATTTGTATAGAAGGCCAAGTTTGTGCATGACACGCATTCGCTCAAAATATGTATATCTATGTGTAAATTTAGAAAAATGCTTAAATCCATTCACATATATATTAGAATTAATAATATTTTGTAAAATCATTTTTTACATAGAAATGATATTTTAGATGGTTTAAATGTTGAAAATATAATTTTAAATTTGATATTTAACATTAAATTATTTTATTACATTGATTTGACACATTTGAAGATCGGGTTCATGTATAGTGATATTAGACAAATAAAAGGGTCTCCAACAGACTATAAATGATGCTATATACAATCTATGGAGTAGACCATCACCTATCAAAATAATACTTTGTAAAATCATTTTTCACATAGAAATGATATTTTAGATAGTTTAAATATTGAAAATATAATTTTAAAATTGATATTTAACATTAAATTATTTTATTACATTGATTCAACACATTTGAAGATTGGGTTCATGCATAGTGATAGTAGACAAATAAAAGGGTCTCCAGCATACTATAAACGATGCTATATACAATATATGGAGTAGACCATCACCTATCAAAATTTTCAAAATAAAAGATGTTACGTAGAAGAAAAATGTCATAGAAGCATTCCTTTAGAAATAACAAAGGTTCTTCATATATAAAAGAAACAAAGGTTTCAAGAGAAAGGGAAGACTATTAATCATTAATTTTTTGTGCATTAGATAACTTCAGGGTTTGTCAATTTGGTCTTTTTAATTACCTACTCGGGTTCAAGTTCCCTAGATGGAGGTACGACTGTGTGTGAAAGTTTATCTCCTGCAATTATATGGTGAGAACTTTGGCTCCTGTAAGTTTACATGAAAGTTTTTGTCTCTAAAATGAATATGCTAAATTTTAATATCAAATGTATTTTTGTACACTCCTATAATCTTTTTAGTAGTAAATAATCATGATGACTGTGTAATATTTTGATAAATATTTAAATTATTCAAATTATATTCTAGCGAGAAATTGCATAAAAAGTAGCCAATAAACAAATTCTACAAAACATTGGGACCCATTTAAAGTTGAGATAAATTTATGACAAGGATATTTTGATCATTCCTTGTAAACAACTAACAGTATTAGAAAATGGAGGAGCCAAAATTATATATTTTTAAAGCTTAAAATCATTTGTTGCAAAATACAAAATTTAAATGTAAAACATAGGTTGTGGGGTGGGGTGAGATTGGGTTGTGGACCACCCTTAAATTACAAATAAATTTTTTAAAATTTATACATTTTCTCATATTTAATAACTCTTGTTCTATTATTTATTCAAAAATCAATTAGATTAAAATTTGATATCTTCTAAAGGATGGTATGATTCGAGAGAGAAAACATAACCATCAAGAATTTTGAAAAATGCATATTATAATTATAGTATATAAAAGTTTGCAAATACACAGTTTTTGTAATCATAAATAATTACATATGGATAAACATTATAAATACTTTATGGTGTGGTTCACCAAAAAATGGCGTCCACATGCATTTAGATATATCAATATTTTGTATAGTTATTTATCCAAAATCTAATTTTAAAATTATTTGTCAAAACTATTTTATTATGTTGGCTTTGTATTACTTTAGGTGGAGACTATACATGTATTCAATTTAGATGAAAATTGATATATTACAAAAATAAATAATTTTAAATATAATGGGTGAAATAGATTATGATTTTACGATGGAATGAAGCCTATTGCTACCAACTATAACTTGCAATCGGATTGCAATTGAATATTCTCCTCTTTCTCTATATATATATATATAGATATGCAAATACTAAAAAAACTAGAGCGCGCTCAATGAAATTGGGTGAATTTTCATTAAAATAAACAAACCAATTTACTAAAATAACATACCAATTTACTTTAGTAACATACCAATTTTCATCAAGATAAACATGTATATGAGGTCCATAATAAAATACTATAAAATCAATATAATAAATAATTTGATGTAAATATTTATTTTAAAGTTGTATTTTCAACGTTTAAATAGTTTAAAACATGATTTTATATAAATAAATGATTATATAAAACATTATAGTATTATGATATATGTAGGACCTATTGTGGAGTAACACATTTAAATGCACTTGCATGATTTCTGAAGCAGTTACGTATCAGTCCTTCAATTTTAATATTATAAAATTTTATAGAATTATTAATATAAATAGGATGAATATTTTAGATGGTTTAGATATTAAATTGAAACCTCATGAATACTTATAATAAAAAAATTATTTTAATTCCGGATTACGTGTCTAAATATTTTAAAAATGATTTAATCTTAGCATATTCATAAGTGATAATAAGCACTCATACATAAGATGCTAAACTATAAAATGATTAAAGTCCGGTGTAATTTTAAGTATTTATTAAGATGCTAATTATATCATATACACTAAGAAAACTTCATCATTCATGAATATAATTTAATTTGCGAATTTAAATGAAGAAGTATGTATTTACTAGAATACTAAATTAAAATTAAAAATTTTAGAAATATATGATAATTAATGTTCTTTTTAAAATAAATTTATAATTATTTTGTTGAAGAAAACTTTATAATTATTTTAATTATATAATACGTGCATTACAGTATGCGTGTGAACTGCTTTAAGGAGCAGTAGCTCACACCCCTCGTATGCTCTTTGTTAGGTAGAAAGCACATCATCCATGCATGCTAAGTACATATATTCCGATCCGATCTCCTTCTGTCCGTCCGAGGCAATTGTAGGCAAAGTGTGTGGAAAAATAAATGAAGCTTTTCTTACCACGAACGCATTTCTTCCACGGGTCCTTTGCACGGCTGTGGCTTTGCTTGCTCTGTATATATATTGCTCTGTATCAATCTGGTATTGCTCTGTATTTTTCTGCAGCTGTCACTGTCCCGGGAGATCCGAAGGTAGAGGTGCTGGACATGCTGCTCCTGGTAGAATTTACATTTTGTAGTGTTTAATTTATCTGCAATGGAAGAATTTATTACAATCAAACATTCACGTATTTCTATTCTTCTTTTTTATTTGCCTTTGTAACGCAGATGAAAAAAGAAGCACAATTTAGCCAGTGGAAGGCCACCTCCTGCGGCAAGCTCAAGATCGCCCTCTACTTTTTTCTAGGTGTATTTTTTTATCTTAGTAATTTTATTTGTAATAGAAAAATGGCGTAATGCATGCAAATTAGCCCGCGTGCATCCTGAGCCACAACCTGATGGCTAGCAGTTTTTTTTATTATTTTAAAAATCATACAAATGTAGGTGGGAGAAAAATGATGATTATGCTTACTGAAGAAGAACATAATCATCATTTTTCTCCCACCTACATTTGTATGATTTTTAAAATTAAAAAAAAAAACTGCTAGCCATCAGGGTATGGCTCGCATCGGGCTTATTTGCGTGCATTACGCCATTTTTCTATTACAAATAAAACTACTAAGATAAAAAATACACCAAGAAAAACGTAGAGGGCGATCTTGAGGTTGCCTCAGAAGATGGCATCCCACTCGCTAAAATGTGGTTCTTTTTTCATCTGTGTTACAAAGGCAAATAAAAAAAAGATCAGAAATACGTGAATGTTTGATTGTAATAAATTTATCCATCTCAGATAAATTAAACACTACAAAGTGTAAATTCTACCAGGAGCAGCATGTCCAGCACCTTTACCTTCGGATCTCTCAGGACAGTTACAGCTGCAGAAAAATACAGAGCAATACCCGATTGATACAGAGCAATATATACACAGAGCAAGCAAAGCCACAGCCGTGCAAAGGACGCGTGCAAAGGACCCGTGGAAGAAATGTGTTCGTGGTAGAAAAACTTCATTTACTTTTCCACACACTTTGCCTACAATTACCATACTTTATATATATATTAACCTTTCAATACAAGTGCATTGTTTATTTCAAAGTTATTTCATTAGGTGCTAGTCATTGAACCTATTGTCTCACATCACTTTTTTATCTTAAATTTTCGTTTTCTTCTTTTTTGGGCCTGACCTCATGTTCATCCAATTTTCCCTTTAGAATCATAAAAAAGAATAAAGATAAGGAAAAGGCTCGTCGAGTGCAGGACAATATGCAAGACGCTCTGAGATCACACACACATTATATATAAAAAGAATAAAGATAAGGAAAAGGCTCGTGGAGTGCAGGACAGTATGCAAGACGCTCTAAGATCACACACATATATATATTAGTCGGGCACAAATGAAATTTCATGCACCTGCTTATCACCTACATTTCACGCACCTACTTATCACCTGCAAGAAACAAGATTTGCGTGCTTGACTAATTGCCCAACTAATTGCGCCCGACTAATTGCGTTTGTGCCCGACTATTGCGTTTTCGTTACACTTTAAAATAGAAAAGTTAGTTTTGAAAGTGCTCTGTATATCCAAGAAAAATAGCGTGGTGCTCTTTAAAATTGGGGTTCATTTTATTAAGTGAGGTTCTGGTGGAAGAAATGTGTTCGTGGTAGAAAAACTTCATTTACTTTTCCACGCACTTTGCCTGCAATTACCATACTTTATATATATATATTAATCTTTCAATACAAGTGCATTGTTTATTTCAAAGTTATTTCATTACGTGCTAGTCATTGAACCTATTGTCTCACATCACCTTTTACCTTTTTCAAAAAAATTTCCATCCATCTTTTAATTTTAATTCCCATTTTTTTACCAAATGCATGGCATACACTTCCTAAATTACCCCACGGCACTACCATCTCCCCCATACATGCTTGTTGCATGACAATGAATAGATAAAACATGAACTTGGTTTGTACAACTGCCCTGAACTTAACGGAATCCATACATCATTAACAGTTCAAATCAAATAAAACTCTAAAGTTTAAAAAATTAAATTAAAGAAAATTTTAGCATTGATGCGTGAAAGTATTAACGTTATTAAATAGCAATTTATTTTCTAGACATACTTATAAAATAAGGATATGTTTGGAAATTAATAAAACTTTTGAAGAATAGTTTTTGGTGTAAAATTTTTTGAAACGTAAGAAAATAATATAATATGATTAAGATAATGACGAATAGTAAAGACAATAAAGCTAAAATAGATAGATTAGATGTATTGGTAGCTGTGTAGAAATGATTGAAAAGTAGAATAGTAATATATGAAGAATAAAATATATGTATTGGTAACCTAGGTGCATTTGACTTATTTTTAAAAAGTTTTTTATTACAGCTAGTAATCTAAATATATTCAACATGTGTATCAATTTTTACCTTTTTTTATCATTTTTACCAAATCCAACAGTAAAATGTAACATATGCCAGATCCGTCTTCATGGGTGAGAACGCCAAGCAATGCCTAATTATAACTGCACTTTGCAACGCCGGGACTATTGACTTCGCTCTAGAAAGGCTTTTAATCACTCAAGAACGCGCGGGCACTACATGAAAATTTCCACCAAAGGAAGTTGCCAGAAAAGATTATGTGAGATTCATTTTATATTATTATGGAAACTCATTGTTAATTTGTATAATATTATTATGCAAGGCCCATCTATAAATATGTATATTCAAAGTAATAAAATAAGATAGATCTAAATATCAATTTTAAAATTTTATTTTCTACATCTAAACTGTGTAAAATACCATTATTATGGATCCTATAAGGTATCGTTATATTATAATGTGTATGTAAATAAATCTTGGCATTTTTTGTCGAGTTTCAGTTCTATATAACCGAGTTACACAAAAACAGTTCTATATAACCTCTTCAATTTTTAAAATGTCGATAATTGTTGCAAAATTAAATTTATTCATTATATTTAATATCACTTATTTATCTAGATGTCACGCCCCACCAGCTATCGTCCACATTAGCCAACGGTCATGAAATTTTATCGAAAAATTTGACAGCATCTCCCTAGAATCATAAGGTTGAGGGGTTAGATGGAATTACCCCGTGCAATTATTTTTGCGTCATAATATATATTTATTTACATGTATAAAAATATAGAAGCTAAACAGTATCTAAATCTCATTCAATTCATTCTGAGAAACAACCAAAAATCATCTCCATAATAAAATAAACTTTACAAGAAATCCTTCTACATCATTCATTTACAAAAAAAATGTCAAACTTAATCTTTACTATCGATTAGGATAATAATTCGTATATCCCACAAGGATCTCTTTTAAAATAAATGATTCTTATTTTTCTCCAAATCATCATCATTATTAACCATACATCAACCCTATAAAAATTAATTTTTTTTACGAAAGTAGTCCTTACTCACCTATGTATCACATCGAATGTTTTCTGATATCCTGTAATAAAAAAAATCAACACAAGAAATCATGAGTCTGAGCCAACTCAGTAAGCCGGATAATAATAAAGCTCAGATATTAAAACAAATAAATATCATTCTTATCAAATAACTCAAATATCAAAGTCTCTAAAGTTCATATGCTCATTCATGTTATGATCATGCAAACAACCATTCTCTAGATGCTCTGTAATGTAAAATGCTTGTCCTTAACATCACATCCATATCACTCAGTGTACCAGGTAGACTCATCCTCATCAAGCATCTCACATGGCTATACAGCAATATACCGCTAACTTCTCTTGTTCTCTGGCTCGCCTGGAGAATCATCATATGTCATGCTCAATATGCAACAATGCACTTATACATTATGCCCGTGCTTATATGCTCATTTCTAAAATATCTCCATTGAACTCATACTTTGAAAAGTTTATAAATCCATCATCAAATCAAAATAAATTTTAATACTCTTCAACTCAATTAAATAAAACTAATAAAATCATACATCTCAAGAAAGGATTTTTCATAAAAATTTCAAAGAAAAATATCCAATTCATCACGAAATATCCATGCCCGAAAAATACACATCCATTAACATTCATAAACATCCAAATTAGAGTAGAAATATCCTACTTACCTTTTACGCAATTCAAATCTCCAACAACGGACTTTACAAATTTCCAATATATTTTCACATTAATCTACATACAAATAATAACGATATTCATAAATAATATTTAAAAATAATCTTTTTTAATTTCATCCTCAAATGCCCTATTTTCATTATTTTCAAATTCCAAATACCGATTTGGAGATACTCTTCTCTTACATCACCTCCAATTTTCTAAAATAATTATTGTCTTTAGTAATAAAATACAATTCTAAAATCATCCATCTTGGTTTCATACTTAAATTTCATCTTTATGGAAAAATTTCATTCCTCTAACCTATTTAGGTTTAAAATTTCTAACCCTAACGCCTCAATTTCATCTTAAATCTCTTCCATACCATCACAGTGTATTAAATAGATGTAATAAATACAAAAAAATAAGAAAATTGAAAATAACTAGCTTATCTCAATTTATATCAATTTTTTCACAAATCCCCCAACTTCAAACCCTACATAAAAATCCAAAACCACCCTAAAATTTCCAATCCTCCTCTCCTCTCACTTCCAAGATCTCGTCTATGCTTCGGCCGTTTTTCTTTTTTCGTCAGTTTTTTTTTTTTTTTTTTTTTTTTTTTTTTTTTTTTTTTCTGTAAAAAGGCTGCTGTAAAGTCATCTTGCGGCCTAGGGAATTCGAAGGATTTTGTGATCTTTGTAAACAGTTCCTATTTTTATAAAATTTGAGAATAGTCCATTCATACAAAAATCTATATATGATTATATTTTGGGGTTTTACACTAGAAGACTAAGTTTTATTTAAATTAAGTATGTGCGCCACATTTGTTTAAAAATAGATAATTTGTATGCAAATTAAGAAAAATGATTAGATTCACTCAGGTATATATCGAAATGTAATAATACTTTATAAAATCATTACCCACATAATAGTGATATTTTGGATAATTCAAAATTAACATTTAGCATTAAACCACCTTATTACGATGATTTTATACATTCGTAGATGAGTCCCATTCTCAATAATATAAAAAATAATGGGGACATTTTTATTAAAACCCCTGTTCTATGGAACTCACTCCATTTTTAACATCTAAATGGTTGATGAAAAAATTATTTCAGCTATTATATTTATCATCATTTATCTTATCATGAAAACCTTTTCATTTATAATATCATTGTATATAGACTCATCTACAGACGTGTAAAATTAACGTATTAAAATAACTTAATGCCTATAAATAATGCTAAATATAGATTTTTCATCAACTATCAATATCCTAAAAATAAAAGGGGTATATAAACAAAGAGTTTGATTGAAGCCATGCCTTTTTTTTCCCTCAATATTTTACCATGTACATGTTACTTGCATATGCTCTTTTATGCAGGATATAGTCATTTTTCGAGTAGCAATTGGTCATAATATTATTCTATGCAACGAAATAAAGTTTTTCTGTGTAAATAGATTTTTGTTGTACTATTGGAAGTTTAATTATCTAGGTTCATGATCTTATTAGCCCAGACCAAATTAAGAAATTATTTTTAAAAAATATTTTTCAAATGTATTTCGCTTATATACTAAGTTTCACAATTTCTAAATATTTGTATATGTGTATATATTTGTGGTTCTTATGCGTACAATTTTTTCACCCTTAATTCCTAATATTCTTGTAACAAAACTGTCTCGTTGCCGTAATGTTTGCACACTATTCTTCTAATATCCATATAGTTACAACAGTCGTTAAGTAAAAATTAAAATGACTTAAAAGGCCCTTCTGCCCCAAAATAATAACGGAGTTTGCATCCTTATTCTGACCATAATAATTCTGTCCAATCTTTTTTAGAGTAAGATATTTTATAGTTACCCGATAAACGCCATGACCTAATATAAAAAATTTTCTTAAATGTTGTCAAGTTGTTAGCTGCAAATAGTATAAAAATTGCTACATACCAGCAATCCATCTGTCAAATTGTTAGCTGCAAATAGTACAAAATTTGCTACATACCCGCAATCCATCTGTCAGCCACTTCAAAACCCACGTTTCATGCGTATTGTGGCGACAGCACTTTAAGACATGGGCATAACAGGAATAATGCAAAACTCTGTGAGTAGAGAGGAATTAATCCAACTTTATCAGTTTGAGAGGAGGTTTTCAATTTTATTTTAAAAATTAACGTTTTGAAGAGTATTTAAGTCATTTTAACAGCGGGAACTATGTAGATGATTAAGTACGCAATCAACATGAGTGCATATAGGATGAAGAGTTCCAGGGTTCAAATTTAAGTAGAGGCAATGGCTATATTACTCTTTCCTTAATGAAGTTTCTGATAATCCAAGAGAGTAAAAAAATTTTGTTTTAACAGCCATTGGGAACTTGGGTTTTTCCATGTTAATCTAATATAATAAAAAAATTATTTTAACTGTGGTCAAACATTTAAATTTTGAGACTAGTAAGATTGGCTACTACTAGGACAAGTGTTTTCAACTCTCCCATGTGATTTGTATTTTTGATGCTCTTGTCCAGATTACTTCTAAAAGACAATGGGAAAGTGGAGGGAGAAAGCTTTTGAGGTGTTTGTTTATACCAAAAATATTTCAAATTAACTGAAATTTTTTATTCTCTATAGCTACCTTATTTTTTAATTATATTTTATTTTTTTCCATGCAATTACTTTATTTTTTAATTATTTTTACACAACTTCTTGTACATCTAAGTTATCTATATTAACTTTGATGTTTCTACTTCTTATCATTATTTTTATGATATCACATTATTTTCTACTATTTCTAAAATTTTACGTTAAAAGTGTTTCATCTAAAGTTTTATCACTTCTCAAATTCACCTTTTTATATTAAATATTCCCATTTTCAATTCTTAAATGAGGTCGGACTCGAATCAAAACTGTTCGAAAACTTCATATGAATTTGTTTAGTTCAAAACTAAACATAATTAATCCACTCAAAGACTCTTCTAAAGAAATGAAGCAAGTGCTGGTGGATGAAAACCGGCTGGTTCGTCCGGTTTGACGAGGAACCCTCAGCCTTCCCAGTTCAATTGCAACCAATCCGGTTTGAAAGCTTGAAACCGCTCGACTGTGAACCACCGGTCCAGCCGGCAAAACGGTTTAACAAGTTACTAGATGGTCGTTGCACTTGCACAGCCTCTTTACGGAGCCGTTATTGCTGGAGTCGCAGAAGCGTGATATATCATAAATGCCACGTGGCGCAAGAAGGATTGAAATTTGAACAGCAGCACTCATGCAACGAAGGGGCGAGATACACGGACATTTTTTATTATTTTTCTTTCTAAACAATATTTTATATTTTTCCTATAAATATTTTTTCTTCACTTAGCCAGTTTAGCCTGTGTTTTATTTACTTGCTTTTGTTTTAGCTACCTTTTCCAGTTGCATCATCATCGTCATCATAAGTCATTTCCCACTTAAGTGGGGTTAATGCATGGATTCTGTTACTCCATTTTTGGCAATTTAAGACTAAATTATTGTAATTTGTAATATTTTGTTAATCTTGTTTAATTACTTCAATTCATATTTTTTTATGTCTTCCTCTCATTCTCCTAATGCCTTCTAGACTCTGTTTTGCTAACCGGTGCTACTTCAGGCCTCCTTTTAATATGACCAAACTATTTTAATCTATTGTCTCTCATTTTATCACAAATTAATCTTACTTTTAAGTTTTCTCAAATTATTTCATTCATAATTTTATCTTTTCTTGTGTTACCACTCATCCAGTTTAACATTTTCATTTCTGCTACGCTTATTTTTTGTATATGTTATTCTTTAACTGCCCAACATTCTACTCCATAAAGCATAGTAGGTCTAATCGCAGTCTTATAAAATTTTCCTTTTAATTTGAGTGGAACTCGACGGTCATATAAAATTCCTAACGCACTTCTCCATTTCTTCATCTTGCTTGAATTTTATATATTATATCTTTCTCGATTTTCCCGTTCTCTTGAACTATTGATCATAAGTACCAAAAGTGATTAGTTCTTGTTACTACTTGATCTAAAATGTTAATTGATTACTCATCTAGGTTCTCACTATTGTTAAAATTGTATTTCATATATTCAGCTTTAGTGCAACTAATTCTAAAACCATTAGATTCTAAAGCATCTACCCACCTATTTAATTTTAAATTAGTCCTTCTTTGATTTTTTTTTATTAGAACAATATCATCTACAAATAACATACACCAAGGTACTTCTTCTTGGATATGTTTATTAATTTCATCTATTACTAAGTTAAAAAAGTAAGGACTCAAGGCTAAGCATTGATGTAGACTTATTTTAATTGGGAACACATCGGTATTCCAACAGCCCTCTCATATATAATAATAATAATAATAATAATAATAATAATAATATCAATGTATCTGTTATAAATATAACTTTTTCCTGTTACATATACATATATATTGCAAAAAATAAACAACATTTCAAAATTTGTTGTAGAATTTTTTGGCTGACGCCTATCTCGGGTAGCTTGTAAAATAAAAATAAAATAAAATAAAATACACTCAACTCTTTTACATATACCTTTTAATATCATTTAACATCTTAATTATTTAATTATTATATTTTCTACATTTTTTATATATATTTACAGAAAACTATTATATCTATTTTAATTTGATTGTTCATACCCTTGATATTAATTGTGGCATCATTTTCTTATTCTTTTATATTATTTTCTCACTTTTTTAATACATTATTCCACCAACATTTTGATAAAAATTCTTATTCTTACTTTGCATCTTTACACTTACATCTTTACAAAAGGACTCTTAAGACCTTAACTAAAATACTTAACTATTTCAAAAATGTAATAAAAATATCTTTATAAATAATATTAAAGATTAATTTTATTTCTATTATAAAAGAAAATCGAAAAAAATTAATTTTGAATAACATTAAATAAATTAATTGGTGTTGATCAAATTTTATAAATTTTCACAATAAATAATACTCAAATTAATTTAAATAAAAATAATATTTTTATATTTAAATGTATTTTCTTGTAGTTTCCCTTTGTACTACAAAGAATTAAAGAAAATTTACAAGATCCCCTTTTTTAGATGTAAAAAAGATCACCTTCTTTAAAAAATATGAAATTGACATTTTTTATGTGTGAATATTTCTATATGTTTTAAACTTTGCAGCATATATTGTAAAATCCAGCTGAAATTGTAGTTTCGCATTGCGTGAAACTACATGCTTTTTGTTATAAATAATGTTGAAGCTTGTTACTTAGGTGGCTGCTTTAAATGCATAATAATTTGGCAACAAAACATTGTTGCATATGAAAACTTTTCTTAAACTAGTTTGCAAATAAATAAGTTTAAGAATGCACAAATATCTTCATAAAAAAAAAATTTCGCAGATATATATATATATACATATATTTTTATCAAACTTAAAGGTACCTGTCCTAATAATCTATAATATTGATCCTATTAAGGTATTAAAGTTATAAGAAAAGAGGATAGCAGTTGACTTTGGTAAGGTCATCTTGACGACATGGTCAAAGTGCACGCAATACATTTAACGTCACCCATCTAATAGAAATTGCATTGCCGTTACGTTGACATGCTATTTATCCAAAGGTGATGAGGCGTGTTCGAAACACAGTAGGAGCATAGTCTAGGCATCCGTGGCATTTGTCTCTCCAGCTTGTAACAGTGTTCGCAACCGATAGTGTAAGAAATTATTTATTAGAAAATACAGAAATGAGTAGATGACTGTAGAATTATATAAGAAAAATTATAAGAATGTCTCTGGAGCTCAATTGTAAGGCAATGTTTGACGGATTGTAATATATAAACATCGATAAAACAAAAATAGCAATTACATACGAGAGTAGATCCTTGCCCATTGAAATTTCAAAGCGCATTGCGCATCCACCGTTCAGCTGCGCATTGATTATCTTGTCCGTGAATTCAAAGTTTCAATCAGCAGGAATATAACGTTTTAACCTACTTACAATATTTACAAAGTCGCCCCCTTTTCAGACGAAAACTTCAAAATAACCGTGAAAGCCTTTTTTATTAGGAGCCCGACTTATGCGTTCCGGACGACATCGTCCCGTCGCCGCGCCTTGAATCGTACCTGTTTCACAGCACGGGACGGTAGTGCGTGCCTGCGTGGTCGAATCAAAATTTTGGGGGATTTTTATAGATAAGCCCCTTCGTTCTCAACAGAAACAAAAAGACTTATCGTTCCCCCAATCTCCCCTCTCTCTTATTTCTTCTATTCCTTCTCACGGCCGTAGTTTCCAATGAAAATAAGCCTCTCTCCTTCAATCCATGAATTCCAGCGATATGTGCAGATCCAAGTATGTGCACATCTACCGAATTCTTGTTAGAATAAAAGTGAAATAAGATAGATCTTCCATACAGACCAAACTTTAAGAAAAATTAAAATACAACAAAAAGAACTAGATCAATCCAAATAAATATAGAAATCTTAAAATATAGAAAAAAAAGACTTACTTTTTAGAAATCTAAATTAGAACATCTAAATCATCAAGGTCTTGGGCATTCTTTTATTTTCAGAAGAACTCTGAAATATAAAGAGAAAGTTTAAGACTAATAATAAATTACAAATCATTAGATAAAATTTTAAAAATAAATAAGATATCTGATTTTAAACAAAAATGGCTTACTTATAGAATAATAAATACAATAATCTATATAAAATTTGATATAAAATTATGATTCTAGCAAATACAAATTGAAGAAAAAGGTAAGAATAAAACAATATTTACAATTTCATTTGAACTTAAAAATGTACCTTTAGAATCTTTAAAATTTATGAATGATATTTTAAATCTTTGCATAGAATTTTCAATTATTAGAGATGATATCTTAATCATCTCTGATACGATCAAACAATACCTTAAATACTAAAATAACTTTCTGAAGGTAATCCAAAACTGGATTAGTTGTGTAAAAAAATAAAATATTTGTTACTTCAGACAAAAATTAGATTTTTAGAAAATAAAATTAACCAAAATACAATTACACCCATCCAAAGATTATTAGAATTTGAAAATAAATTTTTAAATAAAATAACAAACATAGCTCAACTATAAAAATTCTTAAGAGTCCTCAATTATGTTTCTAACTTTTTACCCAAGTTCAAGAATAGTATGCAAACCATCATACTAAAGACTTAGAAAAACGCACCCCCCGGAATGGACTGACTAATACATTAAAATTATTCAACAAGTAAAAGGCTAATTAACAACCTTATCCATCTTAGCTTTAGCAAACCTTATAACTAAGAAAATAGTAGCAACTAATGCCTTTAATATAAGTTGTAGAGGTATCCTAAAAAAAGTTTAAAATAATAAAGAAAAAGTTGCTTAATATCACTCAATAATATGAAATGATACACAACAAAATTTCTAAACAATTAAAAAGAAAATCTTAAGCAGTGTTTGTGCATTAAAAATTTTAATATGATTTATTTAGTAAAAAAATTTTAGTTCGTGTTAATTGCCAAGAAGTTAAATATGTCCTATAAAAGGATATTCAAAACCTTGTTTCTAAATGAATATTTGCAAGATGATAGGTACTTTTGTCTATTTTTATTTTGAAATTAAGTTTATAAAAGAATCTTCAAACTCTAACCTGAATTTTCTATTTCCCCAGAGAACAAGAACTACATTTGAGAGCATCCATGTCACCCCAAAATAGACAAACTAAAAATCAAACCTCAAAAGCTTAGTCTTATAGCCAATATTCAATAGTCATGGTTCAAACACCTTAGCAAACTAAACCAATTAATTTCAACTTAGTTGATGAATAAACAGCTCTTGCACTTATTCAAAAAAGACCTGAGCTTAAACAATTTGAGCCTTTCAAGTCTATATGACTTAAGGCTCAAAGGGGATTTACCTCCAATTCCCAAATTCAAATAGCAAATAAAAAAACTCAACCTCATCCAACTTCTTCAAAGTCAAATCAAAATATATTACCAAACAAAGTTCTCTAACAAGAACAACATTTGAGAGCATCCATGTCACCCCAAAATAGACAAACTATAAATCAAACCTCAAACGCCTAGTCTTATAGCCAATATTCAATAATCATGGTTCAGACACCTTAGTAAACTAAACCAATTCAACTTAGTTGATGAATAAACAACTCTTGCACTGATTCAAAAAAGACCTGAGCTTAAACAACTTGAGCCTTTCAAGTCTATATGACTTAAGGCTCACAAGAGGATTTACCTCCAATTCCCAAATTCAAATACAAATAAAGAAACTCAACCTCATCCAACTTTTCCAAAGTCAAATAAAAATATATTACCAAACAAAGTTCTCTATTACCACTCCTCTATTTGAGCCCAACTTTCAAACTTCAAAAGACTCAACTCAAGTTGAAAAGAAATTATTCCTAAAAATACATCATGATAGGTTTATAGATCACCTCAAAACTCAAAAGTTCTATGAACTTATCCTTGTGAACACCTAGTCAATCTCTAAACTATGATAAAATCAAAAAAAGTTTCTTATCAATTCAATCCTTGAATTTTACACATTGAGATTATCAGCAGGCTTGCAAATTCCTTCACAATATCATTAAATGTAGTTAAAAGCAGCATTTGAAATCCATGCATGAAAATAGAATAGTTAATTTAAGAAACTAGACTTCTGTAATTCAATCCAGAGGTTCTAGGATTAAGCTATAACATTAACTTAAAATATGAAAGATGATCCACCAAATCTGAGATTTATAGGTAAGCATACCATTGGCAATAAGGACATAAGTGAAGAATGAGTGTAAGATGCGTTGGCATCTAACAAAGCAATATTTGTTAGGTTTATCATCTTTGTTGATTATATTGTTGTCAAAAAATGAAAATCAGCAAGTTTGAAAGGAGATCCGTTTGGATGTAGTGGTGAATGACTAAGAGAGCAAGTAGGGATGCAACTTAGGTCAGGTTGAGCCCGAACTCAGCTCTACAAACCTGAATTCCAATTGTGCTGGATTACAACTCAAACCGAGAATCCATATTTGCAAATATGATAAGGTTATATTTAAGTGAACCTGAACCCAATTTCTCATTTTATATTTATTACAAAATATATTATGTATGTAATATCTAAACAATATTTTTTTGAAAGAAAGAGTATATTTCATTATTCACGAAAAGAACCCATGTATAAGGAATTTACGATGTGGTCTGGTGGCTATCCCTACCAAGACCATTCATTTTTACACATGGATAAAGCAGACTTTGTAAAAAAATGTGCTGGCCCATTTCCAGTTCTCCAGACATCAAGGAATTTTAATTGTCTGAAGCAAGATACATAAAGTAAAATGTTATGGATGATTTCCCCTACTGGTCAAAAAACTGGGCATTTCTCTTTTAGACACTTTACCAATAGGAGAGAATCAGTTTCAATTTCTACTAATTCCACATGCAAAATTTTGCCTCCTTCAATGCTGAGGTTGCATGCCAATGCCTTCAATGACAGTTCGTCAGTGCATCCCTCCTTTCTCCAGCATTTAATTGCAACAAAAAGCCATTGTTGTCCGCAAAATTTTTTCGAAAGCCTATTTGTTTTGCCTCGACACAGATGCTTCCATCAACATTGATTTTAAGAAAGTTAACCATTGACTTTACCCATCTAGGAACTGGGTCATTTAAAGGGATACCAAGACCTACAATGTGTTGAGCAAATATGAGCTAATCATTGAAACTTCTAAAGATGAGCTGATCATTGAAGCTTCTAAAGATGTGCTAATCATTGAAACTTCTACACTAGGATAGGAAGTTAGTAATACTAGAAGAATCACCTAATAATCTATTTTGGTTCCTTACAAAACCAAGTGCACCAATAGAAAAGAATGACAAGAGATAGCACCTCTGATATTTTTTCGCACTAACCTTCTAATAATGCCTCTTATGGCATCTATTGGCGTCCATATGCTCCAGTCTGGGACAATAAGTCTCCATTGCAATCTGATTGCTGCACAATTACGAAAAAGGTACCTTGAATCTTTAGCCTTGACCTTACATGAATCACATATTGGGTTGACAGCCACTCCCTGATGAATGAGGTTTCTTTTTGTTAGAATGACATCTGTGTATAAACTCCACCTAAAGACTTTGATCTTGTTTCGAATTGACAGTTGCCATAGTTGTTCAAAAATGAGCTTTTCCCAATTCAAGTGGGCCACTGCTCTCACTAATGTTCCTGCAAAAGATAGATTGTTAGATGTTAAGAGTTGATACAGAGACTTGACAAAGAAGATGTCATTTGTCTTTGCATTCCAGTACCACTCATTCATCCTATTTTCCTCAAGTACCAAAGAGTGGCTAATGGATCTCCAGCTTGATTCCCCTGCAACTGATATGATCTTATCACTGTCATAGCCTCTTATCATTTTGTTAAAAAAGTTGTTGACTCTCTCCTTATTAGAAATATCCTTAGGTAGTGGATCACATTTGGAGATTTGATTCTCGGCCCAATTATCATCGAAAAAATATACACTTTTACCCTTTTGCAAAACCTTTTTTGCCTTAATGAAGCTTCTCTAGACAAATGAATCTCCAGACCTCACTTTGCAATTCCAAAAACTACACTTTCTCAGATATTTTGCAGTGAGGGCCCTAGAACATAGTGATTCCGAGTAAGTTATAATTTGTCATACTTGTTTTGGAAGTAGTACCAAGTTAAAAAGGACAAGATCCCTAAATTCCGGCCCCAATTGCCTTTGTTTTGCTCGTTTCTTTCCGTGCAACCTAACTAATCTTTCTGTTTCATTCTTACCTAATCAAAACCTACTTAAAATCTTATTCATCTAGTTGCAAAAAACTTTCGGGAGAAGAAACATACTAATTGAAAAACATGAGATTGCTTGGGTTAGTGGCTTTATTAGAATTTCCTTGCTTTCTATGGATAGCAATTTCTCCTTCTAGCCTTAAATCCGTTTCAAAATTCGTTCTTTTAAGTTCCTGAAAACTACTTTCTCAGACCAACTAAGACAAATTGGGAGCCACAAGTATGTGCCAAAAGTAGAATCTCTCACCCCCATTCTGGATAGAAAGGCTCTTTGGTGTCCTAATTTGTATCAGTGTTGAAGGGCATAGCCATCTTATCAAAGAAGACTTAAAGTCATTCAACTTCACCCGGTGGCTAATAGAGGTCTTGTATCCCACCATCCGCTAAATCCATTTCCTGCTAAAGCCCATTTTCTGCATCATCTCCCTCAGGAAAGTCCACTTTGCTCTATCATACGCCTTAAACATGTTAAGCTTTATGGTCACATCTTCCCTCTTCCCCTTCCTTCTCCCTATTAATTGGTGCACAGTCTCATAGGCTATAATCATATTATTTGTGATAAGGTGCCTTAAAACAAAAGCACTCTAGTTATTTGAAATAATTTAGCTAAGGCAACTCTTCAAATGATTAACCGACACCTGTGCCAATATCCTGTACACTACATTACAGAGGCTAATTGGATGAAAATCATTCATCCTACAAGCTCCCTTCTTCTTTGGAATGAGCGTGATGAGAGTAGAATTCAGTTGTGACAATTAGCCATTTAATGTGTTAGGATCCTCACATTCCATAACTTGTTTGCACATGTTAAAAATATATATACAAACAACCTTCCAATGTCGCTAAAAGAACCCCTCCGACATCCCATCCAGCCCAGGTGCCTTCATCGGAATCATAGCCACCTTTTGCGAAGTAATTGTCTTCGACGGTCATTTAATCCTCCTGACCATCCACTTACCTTCTCGCATCATCTTGCAACTAGTCAATATAATTCGCTCTCTTTCTAATGGAAGTTGCCCTTTGGAAAAAATTTGTTTTGCTATCACCCAACTGAAGCCAATGAACATTTGACCACTGTTTCCATACTACGTCCTCATATGCCAGTAGTTTATTTATTTTACCTTCCACCACATGAATCTCCCTATCTCTGCCATTAGACACATGTTGCTATTCAGTTGAAGGAGGGTTTCCATGTCACATTTGATTGCTGCCTATTTGTGTTTCTTCTATTCCTATTCCATCTTCCAAGATTTTGACTACACTGCTGAATTTTTTTGCAGACCAATTAAAAAATAGAGATGTTTCCTCTGACAAATTTTGTCCATACTTCTTTAATGGTCTTCAAAGCATCATCTTCCTTCGCCCATTGTAGTTCATATCTAAACTCTTTTAGGGGTTTCCTTTTGTTTTTTCCATGATCAAGATTTACATAATAGGCAGTGATCAGATGTAGAAATAGTTAAATGATGGAGCTTTGCGAGAAGAAATAAATCAAGCCATCGAGTCGACGCAAGCCCCCTAACAAACCTGCCTTTCACTCTATCTTCGCCCCTCCTCTTATTGCTCTAGTTCATGGGGTGGGGGACCACGGAAACCTGGATCAATTAATCGGCAATAGTCTAGTACATTTTTGAAGCCCTCCATTTGGAAGTCATGTTGTGACCTTCTACTGTTTATCTTTGAGATACCAAGAACTTCATTGAAATATTGTAAAATCAGCCAAGGAAGATTGTTTAACTCGTGCAGATGGGTGAGAATATCCCAGGAACCAGACCTTCCATTCACTTTAGGGTTTCCAGAGAAACCCGTATGCCTCAATGGAGGGGAATTATTGTTGCAATTAACCACAATATCAATGTGATTCCCCGAGTACCTAGAAATTTCCACATTTGGACAGTCCTTCCATAAAAGTGCTAGTCCTCCATTTTTGTTCTTACTATCCACTGCAAGACATCGATCAAACCTCATTCTTCTCTTTACTACATCTATTTCTTTGGCTAGGTACTTGATTTCACACAAAAAAAAACACTGTGAGATCTTTTCTGCTCAAGACCTAGAGGAGGTGTGAATTATCTAAGGGTTCCAAAGCCCAGAACCCACGGACAATTCTAGGCCATAGTTGACATTTAAGCCTGGTAGGGCAGAGCAAAAAACTCAGCCTCTGCTTGATTCACTTTTGACTCCCTCCATTATTGCCTATTTTATTTTAGCCTCTTTCCTCTTCCTATAACCAGTCTTGTCTAGCTTCTCTTCTCATCTTGTAATTGGCTTTTCAGAGGTATGACGTCTGCAAGTGCTCCTTCGTTGCCAATATTGGTTGAGTCTTATTTAAACCTCTTTATTGTTCTCTATTTTTTCTACTAAAATGCTGCCCCCTGGCTATAAGGTTCCTCTAGTTGTTTTCCCCCCTTTGTCGAAAATGTTATCCTTTGCTAAAGATGCATGGCCTAAAGTATTACATGTAGGTTGTTGACACTTGCATATCTTCTTAGGTTGACTTCATTTTTGGATGATTTAGGTTAGTGTTGGCTATATTGTGCAAATCCTTGTAGCTCTCTTTGGATTTTTCTCCAGAGATCTTGAGTTTACTCTCAACCCATTGCTCTCCTTTCTTTTTTGTTGATTTTTCTTACCCCTCATTTGAATCCTATTCCCCACTGTTTGTCTGGGTCCCCCACTATTATTTCCTTTCCCATTTTGCCCCTTCTACACTATTACTCCTTCCATATCCCTTTCTCATCCCCTCCCCCTCCCTCATCTTCTCTGGATCTATAATTCCCTCCCCTTCATCTTCCTTCTCCAAACTCCTTTTTTCAGTCAATTATATCTCTACACTTTCTTCATCCTTTTCTAAAGATCCCTTTGCTAGATTGATATTTTCCTTTCTTTCTTTATTTCTTTTAGCTTCATCATTGGTTCTGCCTTCCTCGTCATCTTCAAAAAGATCTTCCTCATCATTATTGTCATTACTCCCTCCAATTTCTATAGTGATGTCCCTTAAGACCCTTTTACTGCTACCTATTTCTCCACTCTATTTTAGCTACCTCCAAATGCCCTCTTGTGGTACCATCATCACTTCTTCAGTATCCATATCTACCATTAGATTTTCATAATCTTTTTTGTATTTGATTTCAATAACAGAAGTCTTAGAAAAAACTAAGTTACCGTTTCCATTTTCTCCTTCAGTCCTAACACCTTGAATCTTTTCTTAAGGTTTACCCCATAACTAAAATTTATTTCTTCATGTTCATTCTCCCCTTCGAATTTTTTGCATTCCCCATATGCTCGTCCTATTCTTCCACAAAGAAAACAGAAGACTGGCAATCTCTCATGTTGGAATGGAATCCATCTTCTTCCTGCCAAATCACATTTCATGAATACTTCCCTTCTTGTTGGGCCCCTTACATCAATCTCAATCCTCTCTCTCACTCCCTCATCTTTTGGCTCAACCACAAATTGGAAACATACAGAGTTACCTATCACCGTGCCCAGGGCATTTTTGTTAGCCAAAAACGGTGCTTCTTTTATGACCAGCCAGAATGGAGAAGTGTGTAGATCGATTTCATCTCTTTCCATCGGTTCCTTAATAAACTCCATTCGTATTAGCTTTCTGTCATACAACCACGACCGAATGCAAGGATGCTAATTTTTTCATCTTTCTCACCAAATGTGACCATAAAGAGGTTATCCTCAGCCTCTATGAAGGTCACTGACATTTTTGTCTTCCAAATTCATTTCATTGTTGAGATGAATAGACCCCAATTGTAGCTTCTTATTGTCCACAATGAGCTTAAATTGATGGCTTATTGTCAGGGTTCATTTTTGGAAGGCCCTCCACTCCAAGCGCTAGGGTTTACATTTCCCTATCAAGAAATTCCTCCTCATCTAATGCCATGAAGACCCCCAACTCGATTGCTCAACTGGTTTTTCCCCATCTCTTATTAGATTACTCTGGCATTTTTATGTAGAAATCAAGGAATAATTGGTGCAGACTTCACTTCTTGAATATAAACTTGGAACTTCCCCCAATACTTTCACTTAGAACCACGCATGAAAAAAATTGTCTTTCTGGCCCCACTTGGGATAAAATAAAGGTGGAGCTAAAATAATATTTCTTTGTATTTGTGTATTTTATGTTGTTTATATTTATATTTGAATACATTTTTAACATATTGTAATTATTATTATAAATGAAGTATATTATCTTAATTTATATTTATCTTTTATTTCTATCATTTAATTTTATGTCCATAAATTCTCTTTCTTTATATTATATTATTTTTTATGTTAAATTTTCTTATAGAAATATTCTTTAAATTACTATATTTTTAAAAAAATCTGTAGCTTAGCTATATATTATTATATTTACTCATATGATTTGTTATTATCATATATTCATAGAAAATTTTCAACTTATTGCTCTTAAATAAAATGTAAATTCATCTACTTACATTTCTATCCGAAACTAATTTTTAAAAAATGAGGTTAGGGTTTAGGTTTTACAAATGGGGTTAAGGTTAGGATTAATGTTTTATAAATAGAGCTAAGGTTAGAGTTATGGTAAACTCAAGTTTTAGAAGCCCGAGTTACCCCTAAGAGCAAGAGGCTAATTTGAAAAATTTTAGCTACTGGCTGGTGGGGGGCATATTCGCAAACATCTCTCACATTTAATGCCTGACAGGGAGCTACTTTTAAATTTAAAATTTGGACAAATACAAATTATCATTTTGAATTGGTCAAAAATGGGAATTTTTTGCATTTTAGTCCCTTTAACCATGCATATTTGCTTTCTTGCCCATGAGTTTCACGTATTTATTTTTTAGACCTTATAAGTTTACCCTATTTGCATTTTAGTCCCTGCGGTTAATAACGTACTGTTAACTCACAGTTAGAAGGACCAAAATGGAAAAACTCCTAAAAATGGAAGACATAAATGAACGCAATTCTTTATTAGTTACCTTTTAATAGTGTTGTAAATGAAAGGACGTGGGGTGTTGGGTGTGGGCGCTGGGGCCGTTAATTGAGGCGATTTAAACTAGATATAAGGCCACATGACACTTGAACTTGTTCTTGTGGCACAGGTCCAAAGGCACACATCATGTTTGCATAGTTTGTTTCACCTTGCATAATGTGTAATCCTCTTGATGATGCTTCCTCTAATACTAATGGAACATTCTGTTTATAAGCGCCTTAAATGTAGCAACAAATTTATTCACTTAAAAGTGTATAATTAAGAAATTAAAAATCACATCACATCATATCAAAAGTGCAAAGGAAGTAAGTGAACTTTTCCTTCTATTTCTCGAACACAAACGGTAGATATATCTATTCAATTATTCAAATATTTCAATATTTGAGCCATCTTAATTGTTGCTTCTGCATCTACCATTACATAGTCTAGAGAGAAAAAAGAAAAGCAGAGGACAAATGAATAATTAAGTGGATTAGTGGAAGGATGAGTTTGAGCCATCCTCCTTATCATTGATTTATTTAGAGCATCCCTTTCCTTGACCATTTCCACCAAAATAAACTGTGTAGCCAGGACGAGCAGTACCTTCCCCATAATTTATGCATTGATAGCAGTGTTTCTTATTGGCAAGACATCGGCTACCATATGGCGTTTGCTCTTTGTTGTACTGTGTTATGTAGCGGGCTTCAGCAATATATGTCGATGCTTTAAATAAGCCTTCTGATGGGTAGTGCCCGTTTCCCATTTCGGTTGTGGAGTGACGATGATCTCCTTGGTTACCCGATGATAGGCCCACGTCTCCTCCCCAGTTGATTGTGTCTGCTGTTGATAAATCCTTAAAAATAGAAGCTGGCCAGTATCCCACTGGTGTATCAAAATAGTTTAAGCACCAATTATTCGATTCCTGGTCCTGTATATATGTACATATGCGTATATGTATATATGCATGTATTTGTATGTTAGTCACTGAATAAATTCTTTTGATGAATCAATATATAACAATTATAATTCAAGAAATACTATTGGTAATGTGCCTAGAGTAATTAAATACTATTGTTTCACGTTACCAAGTAAATTGTGACTTTAAATTCAGCTTGTTCACCACCGTAAGTTGAAGTCATGTTGAAGGTAGCTCCCAGATAGAAATGTGGGTTTGTTTGAACAAAACCCGGACAATTCAGATTATGACAGCCAGTTTCCTCTGAACCATCCGCCTATATATGCACCATGATGATAATAAATGAATATGAAAATAAAAATGTAAAGGCAAAAAATTAGTGAGGGAATTTTATTTGCATAGTCATAGTCATTCTATTTACAGAACAGGTGGATAAGACCAAAAAGCTATGTGATATATATAAGTATACATTTCCCCACTTTTTACAACAGTTTAAGACCAGAAAGCACAACTTATGAAAACATGCATGAGAATATCGCTCTCATGGAAAGGACGAGTCCGAATTTTCGTAAGCAACATATGGGCATAATGCTAAATAAAGCCTAAGCTCATGATTAAATCAAATCTGCAATTATCTTTATGATCACCATTTTGGGTTGAATCAATGGAATCATGCTAGTTTCTTGGTTTTTCCCCCTAGTTTATTGGCTTTTAACCATGATACTTTTCATAAAACCAAACAATTCATTATTAATAATTACTTTTTGTAACATGATATCGTGTGCTTGGGTGAACTTAGCTTTTAATGTATCAGGGTACAAATACTCATTTTTTAAATTTTTTTAAATTTTTTACACAATTATTAATTTAAGTGTATTTAATACGTGTATCAATTTTTATCATTTTTGGAGATTAAATTATTAAAATGCCACTAATTTTAAAAATTCAAAAAAATATCTGCAAATCATATTAACAGTTTTATAAAAAATTTAAAAAAAAGATTAAATGCACCCGGCGCACTGAGCCGAGTCAGGTTCTTATTTTTTTAATATAAAAATCATTATGATTAGGTTGAACCTTTGGTATACCTGGAAAAACACAAACTAAAAAAATTATCTTAAAATTCACTAAATCCATTTAAAATTAAATATTAATAAATATAATATGGCTATCAAGTAAATTAGGACATGGCTTCGCTAACCCGACTCAGTTTTCACACTAAGTAGAATTGATAATATTCAATCCTTATCCTCAACCATCTTTTGCAACGGTCACTAAAAAAAGTGTGCTGAATCGGTGGGATCAGTCGGATCCGTAGACCCTAAGCTGCACGGACAAAAAGGTCCGATCTGCTCACGGTCTGCAAAGGTCCACTCGCGGTTCGGTCCGCCCACGACTCAAGCGACAAAAACTAAAAAAGTACATGAAAACTGCAACTGAAATTAATTTTCTCATGAACTTTTATGTTTCTCTCTCTCCAATGAATCTGCACGCAACAACCTAGAGCCAAAATAATTGGCTTTAATTTATATTTTTATTACTTATGTTGTATTTTATGCTTATAGAACCTTGCAATAGATAATTTTTAATATTTTAAATAAATTGGAATATTTACTCAAAAAAAATTTGAAATCAATTACAAATTTAGTGTCGCATTAATTATTTTATATTAAAGACATGGCTTCTATAAAACTCTTTTATGTTACCAATTTCATTTTTATAACTTGACTCTTGATTAAAAAAATTTATTTCTTTACTTTATTTAATATTTTATACCACGGTTTGTTTCGAAAGTAATAAAATTTTCGATGAAACTTCGCAGAATATAAGTTTTTGAAACGTAAGAAAATAATATAATAACATAAAGGTAATTGTGAGGAGTAAAAAAAAGTTAAAATAGATAGGTTATATGTATGGGTACTTATGTAGAAATGATTAAAACATAGAGTACTTGTCTAGGCAGAAATAAAAAGAATAATTATGAAGAGTGAAAAATTTTAGGTGTTAATAAATACCCCCCTGTGCCAACTGAACCGTAGCTCAGTTCAGCCAAAGTGTGTTGAGATGCGATCAAATCCACATGACAACATTTGGTGGCAGCATGTATTTATGGCAGCCTTGTGGCATTTTTTTCCCCAATGCGCGTGGGATAGTCTACAGTGAAGAAGCAAGAGCAGTATTTATGCGATAAAAATAGGAAAAATTGTTAGATATATGTAGATCTGTTAAGCAAGAGCAGTATTTATGAGATAAAAATAGGAAAAATTGTTAGATGTATGTAGATCTGTATAATAAAATAGTTTCATCATTATAAGAAAATGTAGTATAGCCAAAATTTTGATTTGGCCACATTGAATTAACGGCAAAGATTTTTTTGTCGTAATCAAATATAGTCAAATCCTATATTAATTAAAAACAAAAAATTTATTACTATTTACAATAATTTCAAAAAGTGGCCCCATTGAACCAAATATCTTTACTCAAAAGCACTCAATTAATTATAACTAAATAATTAATTTAGTCAAAGTATATCCAACAAAACTGAATATATATTATACATGACCAAAATATTAGCTATATTAAATGAAATTTATAGTGAATAGCTATATTAAGTGAAATTTATACTGAATGTTAAATATCAGTTAAGTCTAAATGCACCCGGGTGCACTTAGGCTCGGTACACCCAGGTGCATTTAACCTACTTTTCATTTTTTTTGAATTTTTTTTTAAACAATTGTTAATCTAAGTGTATTTAATATGTGTATCAATTTTTACTATTTTTCGAAAATTTTAGATTTTTTAGAATTTTTTAAAATCAATGGCATTTTTAGTAATTTAAAATTACAAAAATGCCACTGATTTTAAAAAATCCAAAAAAATTTAAAAATCTTCTTAAATGGTAAAAATTGATACATATGTTAAATATACTTATATTAACAGTTGTGTAAAAAAATTTAAAAATAAAAAATAAGTATTTGCACTTGGGTGTACTGAGCCTAAGTGCATGAAATAACAATCCATTAAATATAAATTTTAAAATTGCATTTTCAACATCAAAGTTATCTAAAACACTATTAACATGTGGATAAATAATTTTGTAATATATTATTGTATTCTAATATATATTTAATGGGTCTGAGAAGTTTTCATAATTTATGCTTGAATACATATATATATATACATATATTAGCAAAATATGCCCTATGCACATATTTGGTAAGGAGGAGTTTTAGTTTTCTAGCTAAAAAATAATGTTAAATATGATAAATAGAGTACTTCTATTTAATTTAGTTATAGAGAGCACTTACATTAATGTCATATTTAAAGCCCTTATATTAATGTTATACTCATAAATATTGCTCTTCGTGGAGGTTAAACTATTAAATGATAACAACATCTTGGACTTTTGTTTTAAGGGACAAGAGGTTCATCATTACCTCAAACAAGCTTTTATTTAGTTTATTTTTAATTTTGTAACTTCAACTATTTTTATACTCTAATATAAAAAATTTACTTCCTCTATTATATTTAATATTATTTTTATTATTAGAGAAAATTTTCACTATCTAATGTCATTGTGTACAAATCCTCATTTATAAATAAAATCAATACTAAAAAGTTTAATGCTAAATATTGATTTTAAGCCTCCACAGCAGTGCCCAATAATACCGGTTGTTGGCATGCACACTAGTGGCATGTGATTGAAACCTACCAGATGTGGGTATAGTATTTGCATTGTCCCTTTGAAAAAGTGCAGGTTTTACGAATTTTCTCTTGAGATAGGAGTATTTGAGAAAAATTTCCTCCTTATAGTATCAATTGTCACAGTGTATAAAAAATCATTAAAAATATTAATTTTCAACATTTAAACTATCTAAAAGATCATTATTATGTAGATAAATGATTTAATAAAGTATTGTTGCATTGTAATGAATATATGAATGGATATAGGCATTTATTCATAATTTACGTATGAATATATAAATTTGAAGTAAATGCGGCTATGCACATCTTCGATTTTGATGATAAATTTTTTTTTTATCAATCATCAAAGTATTTCAAATAGGGAGCATCATATGCTCCCATCAATGTTATTTTTATCTTGAGGTTTTCAAGCATTCATTGGTCATATTATTGTTATTATTTATTCATCTTAAATATAATTTATTTTTCTATGAAAAATATAATTTATTTATATTTATGTTCTAGTGTGAAATTCTTTTCACAATATATCCTAATTATTCTTATTTTGAGTGGTATATTATTTCAATAACTTCCTTAATTTATTTGTTAGATTTTCGACCCAACTTCAATCACTTTTGTAAGGCTATTTAACGGTGAGTTGATATTCGAAAAATAGGATTGAGTTAAGATTTCATAAATAAAATTATGTAAAAAAACCTAAAACCTCAGTCAACTCGATTTATAGTCTTAACTTGCTTGTTTAAACAACACCAAACCCAAATCAAAGCTCTTGGATGCTTAGGCTTGGTTGGCTTGGCGGCAGTTAAAAATATAGTGTACAAAGCTTCATTTGATCTCACTTCATTCCCACCAAACATACCCGGTAATGATCTTTTAAGACCTAGGATTTTGAAATCCTAGTTCAAAAACATATCTTTTTGCTTTTCTTAAGTTTTTTTTATAAACTGCTAATCTAGTCATATTTAATCTATAAATTAAGTTTTATCAGTGTATGTGTATATATTTATTTTGGATTTTTAAATACATGGACACATCCAAAAATAGTAAAACTTAGTTTATAAATTAAATATAACTTAATTATAAAAATTCTAAACTTAAAAAAATGTTTTGTAACGGTCCGAACGTACCAAACATATTGCTTTTGTAGAAGTTTTGAATCATTAAACACCTCATCAAATTCATAAATAGGCTTGCCGCCGCTTAAGCGTATCAAACGAAGCTTAATCTTGAAGAATATAGTCCAGACTACCACTGAAATAAGTACCTAAGGAAGTTTAGTAATGATAGTAATAATAAAATATCAGAAGAGATACTTACAGTCCAAAATATGGTTAATCTTGTTTTCTGGTCTCCATATACTGGTTTAGAAACCTGATAAATATTTAAGACGTGTAAATAAAATCAGTGCATGATAAAAATACATCCTCTTTGCCTATCTATGACTTTGGTTAATCGTAAGCTGTACCGTCCATCCGGCAAAAATATAATTGACACCGGCTGTAGTATTTCTACCAATGATGATGTTAGCATTGCTCTCATCCATGGGCTCGACATGCTGCAAATTCCAAACATTTATGTAGCCAGAAGCTCCATAATACTTGCCTCCTTTCCCTCCTAAAATCAACTTAGCATGCTGTTTATATCATGCATTAGTCAAATTAGCCAACTTAATTAACAAAATGCTGCAATCAAGGAATTAACCAACATATTTAATTTAATTAAAAACAATGCCAGTATGCACGCGCGTGTTTCTGTTTAATTATAATTAATATCCACTCACCTCAACGACCGGGGATCCAGTTGGACCATTTTCTATAGACATGTCGTTGTTCCGTGTTCTCAATATTGGGATGGTTCCTCGAGGACACTCTCTATTCAAGCGCCTTACTTGCGCCGATGATGATGCTACTGACGAAGATAGTGAGAATGCATTACTTTTCATTGCCTTCTCTCTGTTGCTGTCGCTAGGCATCATCTAGAATTGTAAATTCTTATGATGAGCTGCTATATATTGATCTAGACAGTTGTATGCGTATTTGAATATTGTATTGGATTTTTTTGTAGAGCAAGGAGAAGAATTAGGAACCTGAATGGTATGATTTGTGGGTGTCAGATGGTCAAATGCAGGCTGCTTGTAGATGTCAACGCAGTCGATATTGTCTCCATCTTCACTCTGTTATTTCATTTATAGAAATAATGATCTTTTTTTTTTTTTGAAAATGGCAAGATGTAGATATACAGAGAAATGTGAGCTAATGAATTAGGCTCGCACCACGTAATTAATTAGTACGCAAAAGTAATTGAATTAACAAAACAAATATATAAAAGGCGGTCACAAGTTTACTTAACGATGCCACTCGGTACAACTTGACTTGGTTTGGTTTGGATAGTAGTCTACTCTACCTATGGTCTTGTACCCTGTTTGCAGAAGACTTATCTTATCCTACTAATTTGTCGATGCGGTTCATAGTATACCTCACCTTGCCCATTACACATAGAGTTGGTTCCGATTTCAATTCCAAATCGGTTTATTTAATACTTAAATATAATATTTCTAAAAATATTTCTAGGTTATTTTAAGTAATATTCATTTACATTTTAAAATCATAAGTATGTATGTTATTGTTTACATTCTTATATTAAAAAATATAAAGTACAGACCATCACAACCCAATTATTAAATTATTAATATATTACTATTACAATTCACAAGTTTATTTATAAAATGTTTTTGGAAGTCAATGACATATAAATAAACGAATTAGTTTCTTACTTTACAATCCACAACTTCATGTGGTACAAGATTTATTTGAATTTGAATTTATTAAAATGGGTGTGCACATAAGATGTCACAAACAAAATACAATACATACTATAATATATATATATATAATTATACATCTAATTAATTACTTATATAAGTACATATAAGGGTTGATTCCAGATACCCAATATATTTATCCTACTCATACCCTATTTTAGAGGACGGATAATAATTTGCATCCCATCCATTCCCATAGGTAATATTTTCTATCTCATCCAAATTATGATTAGGTCAGTGGTACCCATGGGTACTCTACCCAAGTAGATATGTTTAGATCTATTTTTATACGTATTAGAATATAATAATACTTTATATGGTAATTTATTTACATAGAAGTGATATTTGGACGGTTTAGATATTAAAAATATAACTTTAAAATGATATGATCCAATGCAATGATATTAAATAAGTGAAAGAATTCCTAAGATATTATAAATGATACTAAATACAATAAATAAAATAGAATTTTCGTCACTCATCAAAATATTCAAAATAAAAGATGTTACAGTAGAAATTGCTCAATTGTGGATATAACAATTAAAAAATTAAACTCAACAATGACGTACCTGAGTGGTTCTGATAATTGCTTCAGGCTTCTTCAATGGTTTGACAAGACTGGTTGTCCTGGAAATTAGATTTACTCCACCAGTTGCTGCAGCTCCATCAACTGAGAAGAATACCATATTCTTATTTATAGCTACTAGTAGAAATCAACAATGACTAAAGAGATGAGCGATTAGAACGTTCTGTAGAACGATTGATCTAGAGAAAGAATGCTCACCTTTTCTTTTCGTTTTTTTTATATAAAAAATTAGAGCAGTTCATATACCAAACTATTTTTTGATTTTTGAAATTAAAAATATAAATTTTGATATGTCATCTAACTTGGCACAAATTTTAATAAAAAACTACAAAATAAATAAAATGTGGTTACAGAACCTAAGCGCAACTTACCCAAGTTACACCGAGGTGCATATGATCAGAACCCTTGATTATATATTTATTTATTTGCATGTAGAAGCAAGGAATAATATTTTACAGAATAGACTATGCATCGTGATTACATGTATATATGATTCCAAAATATAGCAATAAAAACTAGCTAATATTTGCAAGGGGAACAATTTAATGCAACTCGCTGCGTACTACAACAAATTCCATTAAAAGTAGCTATCTTTTAATTACATATAACTTTTATTTGTCATATACATCAATTTCCCTATATATCTATATATATATACGATTATGCATACATGTAGAGGCTTGATTATATACAATATATTTTACATATGCTTGACTTATAATATTCATTTTTTAATTTTATTTATTTAATCTTAATTTTTTCTTCATAAACATGTTTTTCTTTAATTCATATACAGAATTTTGCCATTTTACAATACTTTACATATTTATCTTTTATTTTTAAAAATTGACTTTTTTAAGGGATGAAAATGACTTATATTCCCCTAAAATTGATGATTTAAAAATAAAAAATAAAAATGTAAAAGTATTGTAAAATGAAAAAATTGCAATGTTGTCAGAACCGAACCAGTGATTGAACCGATAAAGGAACCGGTCTGGTTCAAACCGGTTCAACTGGTTAATCGAACCGGTTCGAACCGGTAACGTCAGCATGACATATTTATAATGTCATAAATATTATATTTTTAAAATTTTAAATAAATATATTGATAAAATTATGTTTTTATTAAATCCTAAATATATATGTTAGATTTTAAAAATCACAATATAAGTACAAAACATACTTGAAAAAATTTTAACAATTAAATAACTTATAATAATATAAAAATTAAGAATATCTCCTATGTTAAGCAAAAAATGAAAATTAGAAGTCTATAAACCATTAAATTTAGATATCTTTTAATTAATTATAATATTTTATTAATTATATTACAGTTTTTATTTGCTACATTAATTATGTGCAGAATTTTGTGCTATATAATTAATTATGAGAGTGATATTAATTACATGAGTTGTATATTATTTTCGTATGATTAATTAGAATAGATTGATTATATGAAGTATTTTTGAAGGCCCAAAATTTCTTAAAATTTTGAAGATATGGGAGTCAATAATCCTCAGTCTCGTAGAGTTTTTTTATAATTACGTAAGATTTTAGGATTGTTTAATGACATAATTAATATTATAGGATTGTTTAATATCATAATTGAATTATTGATAATTTGATATTATAAGAGACATACTCAAAAAATTAGGCAAAAAAAATTATGTATTAATGACTATGTACGTGTCCCGCGAAAAGAGGATTTCTGACGAAAGGTAAACCAGATAATATAAATAACATTGAATTTCATCAATAAAAAGTTTCATACATGTTTCTAGTTTTTTTTTCTTTAGACTAAACTGGGTTAAATTTTCCCACTTATAATTAGTCACTAATCAAATTGGATATTTTAATTGGGACATTTCCAACCAATCTTAAATGATCAGTCCCGTACTTAGATTACGGATACCATGTACTAAAGTATATGGATGAAACATGCACTGGAACGGTTTTTTTTTTTTTAACCAAATTCCCTGGAATGCGGATGACTTCGGGAATTCGGATGGAGCACAGTTTTCTCAAAAGTCGTGCATGGTGAATCAAACTGGCCTATGCAGGATTTTCAGACGCGGACCTCATTTTCCTTCTTCGGGCGGCGTCGGTGCGAGTGCGGGCGCGGCGGCCAGGCTATTTGTCCGACCGGTCGAACCCGGTTGGACCGGCTCTTCCTGTTCAACTGCCGGTTCGCCGGTTCGGACGGTTTTTTGTATATGAACCAAACCACACCTAATCGAACCGGAAACCGGACCGGTCCGACCGGTCAGTCTGGTCCGGTTCTAACAATACTGCAAAATTGGCATATAAATTAAATACACTTAAAAACATGTATATAAAGAAAAATAAACAATAAATGAAAATAAAATTTAAAAAACGAATATTATAAGCTAAGCATATGTACACTATATTATATATAATCATGACTCATATATATAGGTGATTAAGGACGGTGACACTTGCTTAGATATAATCAACTTTTGCCTTACATACAACCAAAATTAATAGTTAATATATTTATCTAGATTTGAACACAAACAATCATAGTAAGTTTAGCTTCGAAATGAATGCAGTTGACTGTCTTTGATGCCAGATGTAACCAAATTCGAATTTGTTCGTGTGAAAAACTAGCCACTTATAGAAAGTTCTGTTTCAGTGGAAGTGTCTATCTAATCTCTTTTTTTTTTTTTCTAATTTTTAACCTTCTTAAAGTTAATTTAACAACAGAGTTTTTACTTTGTTCATAGCAATTCAAATGACAAATGATTTTATAATATATTATTTTAATGAGTCTATAAATGAATCTTAATATTTTTCATAATTGTTTATTTTTTATTGGTATTAGATATGCTATGACTTCTAATATTACAAATGAGCTCATTTATAATTTTCGTTATGAAAAAAATATCTTGTAAATACCCTTACACTGAATTAATGAAATGGAATTTGAATTTGATTTATTTGGGATAAAATTTTCCTGCAAGACACAAGGACGATAGTATATTTTCGAAGGAGATCGACAAGATATCCAGCTAACTTTTGAGTTTTGAATGGTAGAATTCAGCAACCATTGACCGATTCAGATCTTCTTCTTTTTTTTTTCAGATCAACACTGATTCAATTCTTTAACAGTTGCTAGTGGCCTAGGAAATTAATTAAGATTGGACCTAAATGATGATTAAGTATAAAAAGATGTTAGCACTAAATGGGATTACATAATTATTGCATAGATAAAATAGAGTGCATATTCCATAATTGGATGTGCTTCAATATTGCTACAGATATGATCGAGGATTTGAGGGACGATTTTTCAATACTTATGTAAGTACTGAAGCCTCCATACTTACTCTTCATTTTTTAAATTTGAAATATAATTATTAAAATCTAAATCATTGATGATGTTTAATACATTTGTTTTATCATGCTACCAAAAATAATTTTTATTAGAAACTTACATCTTGTAAAAACAGTGTCTATTAAGAGTGAATATCTAATCGCTAAAAATTTTGAAAAATGTATGGTATATATAAATGTTTTCTGTGCATGTAGGTTTTAGAAACAAAAAAATTCACATGGATAAAAATTTTAAAAAAAATGGTAAGAGAGACTTCAAGTTAGAAATGGCTTTTCATAAGCAATAAATGGTTGCATATGAAATATAATTAGATAGATGAAATATTAGATTAGTTTTGCTTTTATGACATTTCTTTTTTAGAAAAATTACTCTGATTATTGTACTTAGCATAATTTTTATTATCATAAAAACCACTGTGCACGACCTCTCTATAAATGTATAAAATTATTATAATAAATAATTCAATACTAAATATCAATTTTAATAGTATTTTCAACGTTAAGGCCGTCTAAAATATTATACATATAAGTTACAATATTGCACATCTATATTTAAGTTATTTACTTAAATACATATTTTTCATGTTAAATTACTTGGTATCAGATTTTTTCTTGCTCTATGATAAATAAATGCTTCATAATTAAAATGAACATAAAAATATTATCTGATCAGATCCAAAGTCTAATAAAACATATCATCATCGTATCTGTGCATTATTAATAGATTCACACAATTCTTATGACAAAATTACATTACTAAATATTTCAAATGATTTATGTCAAATAAATGCACAGTAAATAAATTAAATAATGTTTCATCAAATCTATATAATTTTGGACAGATCTACATGAGTTTCGTAATGAAATAGAATTATTAGACTCTTTAATGATTTGTGTTAATAAATGCAAAAATATTATCTAAGAGGATAAAATTAATAGAGTTTCATTAGATATACATAATATTTAATAGATCCATATAATTCTTTTTATAAAATAGCACTATTGGATATTTTTATCACTCTCCATCATTAAAATAGAAATAAATACACAATATATAATTCAGACATAAAATAATAAAATTTTATAAAAATAGTTTCTATCATATCCTAATATTTTCGAGTAGTTCTCACTCAAATTTTTAAAAATATTGTAGAAATATTTTTCTATAAATTTAAATCTATTAAAGCAAGAAATAAATTCCTCAGAATTCAAAATTTTTTCTTTAGAAGTCCTTTTCATCTCCTCGACATCAACCCACGACCGTCCCTATTTTATAAACAAAAATGAAAATACATGACCCTAAATTCATATTTATTAATAGGATTTTTTCCAAATATACCTATTACATTTTATCATAATCTCAAATATACCTATTACGTTTGAGCATAATCCTAAATATGCCCCCTCCATCATAGATGTGAGAATCCAATGTAAAAAATTAAGTAAAATTACTATGTTGCCCATCAAAATAGGGCTATGTGTTTATATATATAGATATAATATTTTCATACTTTTAATAAAAAACGTGTCATTTAAATAAAACTTTTATGTTAAAATTATTGAAAAATTATGTTTCATACAATCCTTATTTATTAAATTTTAAACCTCAATGCATGTCATCGATTGTTTATTCGAGTCTATAAAACAATTCTCATCAAAAAATATATAAAATAACTAAATTTTTTATCAAACTTGAGATTAAATAAATAATTTTACAAACTAAATAGAAATGAAACAAATTTAAAATATTTTTTGGTCTGTTCAATTTATATGGGTAAAATTACATATCACTTTTGGTATTTTGAATCATTTGTACGTAGCCGCATGTGCACAGTTTCATCGTGCACAGGAGGAGCACCAAAAGATGGTGCTCCATTATCTTCAACAAAGCGGCCATCGCCATCGTCGATACCCATTCTAAGTCCTATCCCTTGCAGTGACAAATTACAAGAACTTGCCAACCATTGTTTGCAAAAAAAAAAAAAAAAAAAAAAAAAAAAAGAAAACCATTCAACCACGCAGTCTGTTTTTCTCCTCTGGCTGCATCGTTCTTCTTCAAGGCCGATGAAATCAAACCACCATGTCCGCCGGCTATTCTTTCATATCCAATGCTAGGAGCCATTAATCAAGAAATCCAAGCCAAAAAATTGATTCGCTAATTGGAAGCTGCACAAGATTAGCATCCATAGTGTCGATCTTCATAATCTCCAAACGCAATTGTTGCCCCCTATTTTGTCATCTCATTCATCTCCATTAAAGTCGACGGGCTCCGACACTGCCACCAGCTTCTTCAACCAAAATCCATGGCTAGCAACAAGCAAAACGAAACTACCAACAGCAATCCTTAATCAGAAGCAAACTTCCATTGAAATTAAATCCAAAAAATCAACATCCATAGCTTTGATCTTGTTCATCTCCAACCACGATCGATGCCCCTATTCAAACATCTCATCCATCTCCATTAAAGTCGATGGGCTTCGATATTGCAACTAGCTTCTCTGACTGAAATTCATGGCCAACAGCCAGCTTCTCCGACGCAATCACATCGCTTATGTTGCTGACGAATTCAATAGGGGCATTCTAGGTATTTTAAAAAAATTGACCAACATTTCACAGTCACTTTATTAATTAACCTAATGGTTGGTGACGAAGTGGACCTACCGAATTTCATTCATCCATTCGTCCATCGGTAGGTGGATGGGCTAATATTTGCACGCATAAGAGTAGGGGTGCAACTCGGGCTCATGAAACTTGGATTTACCTCAACCCTAATCCTAATCCTATTTGTAAAACTTCAACCTTAACCCTATTTATAAACCTCAACCCTAACTTTATTTTTGAAATTCAGGTTCGGGTTGAGTTTTGAGTTGACATTCTCCTATTAATATATCTTTGTTACTCATCCTATTTATATAGTTTTTATCACAAACCTATTGTATACAAAGTTTAAAAACAATTTATTATACGAAAGCAAGAAAAATTCAATGTTGAGTTTTGGCTCGCCAATATTGTCTTGCATATTACTTGAGCTATCCATATTGATTTGATCACTTAAATATTATTTTTTATAATTTACAAAAATAATTAGATGATCTAGATGCATTAAATTTAGGTGATTAATACTCAAATTATATTAAAAATTGGGCATATTATTATTTCAAAGAGCCATTAACAACGCCTTTAAAAAAATTTTAGCAACATGAGTATGAATGAAAATTTAAGTAAAATACATAAAAATATTTGGAATAAAGAGTTAAATTTTAGGGCATATGTGGAATTTGACCTTATTATTATTATTATTTAAAAATTTTAGAATTTTCAAATGACTCTTCATTTGTAAACATTTTGTTATATTTTTATACACCCAACTACTTTTCCATATAGCTGGTGAGAATTGCTATATAGGAAAAAGGTAGAGTAATCATGGAAGACCAGAAATGGTTGTTTTGAACGGATGTTACTCGTGAAGAGAATTTACACAAAAAGTCTGTAGGTGGGGTCATGTGAAAATTTTCATCGTTCAGGTACATATCACAAAATTATAAAAACTGGGAGGTCATTTGCAAAAAAATTGTGATGGGAATAAATTGTAAAAACATGAAAGGGTTCATTTATAAAATTCCCTTCAACTCTAGGCTTCGTGGATTGCATGCTAGCGTACGTAATAATGACAGCTAATGATCTCCTGCGAACGTTTCTTCATACATAATTTATGGAGGTTTGCAGAATAATTCATGTAACTTTACCTACAGCAAATTAAAACTTCTTTTATTATATTTTTACTCAATTTTAGATGAGCCTGCACATGTATATATATTTTTGTCGATTAACACCTGCACACATATTTGATTATGATAAAACTTAATATCTTACTTTTTTTAAAGAAAATATCTTACTTAAATGCAAAGGATGAGTATATTCGTGGATAAAGTTCTAACTTGACTTATTTTTCAATCTAAAATTATATATATTATGAAGAATCAAAATTATATTGAGATGTAAATGTTTGGCAAATACACTCTCGTGCGCGTAAAGACATATAGGCCACACCACGGCTGCCCGCGAGAGACATTGGTACTTGGAACATGCATGATCATTTCATTCATCGCAACGGTTGTAAATGAAAGAAAAGAAGAATGGAAAGGAAGGGAACAGGTTTCGGTGGTTGTTTGCCTCTCCGCTTTAAAACCAGAGAGATACTACGCAGTTCTGCTCCCTTCTTCTTTTCTCCTCCGCACAAACCCACCTGCCCTGCATTCCTTCCTAGATGCTGCTGACGACACGAATCTGACGGCAGAGATCCTGTTCGACAGTTCCATGGCTCGATTGTCACACAAGCGACAGAGCTTCAACAAGGGCGATGGCGATCCTCCGCCTTTGCCTGACGAATCCTTCTTCTCCCCAAAATCCTCCTTCATACGACCTCATACGCCCCAAGCTCCCGCAGTCGCAGAAGTGCTGCCACTGCCAGAGAAGCCCGTCCGCGTCTACGGACAATGCCACAATATCCCCATCAGATAATCCCACCGATCGGCGCAATGGACGAAGCAAACACAGAGGGGCAGAGCAGCGGGCTGGAGCGGGAAGGAACTGGGAAAATTAAGCTGCGACTGAGCGGGAAGTCGATATTAGGGCACCGTTGGGAAAAATTCATCTTATTAATAGGGGTGCAACTTGGTACCCGGGTCGGTCCGAACCCGCCCGACCCGACCCGGTACCAAAACCAAAAATGGTTTTATTTTTTAGATTTTTTCAAAGTAGACCCGGTTTCAACCCGACCCGTAGAAACCCGAAACCAAAACTGGGTTCGCACCAACCTGGTACCAAAACCCGACCCGGTCCGAACTCGATGTATTTTATATAATTTTTTCATAAATTATATATGTTTTTTTTGTAATATTAATATATATACATGTTTCAAGTATTACCAACTCTAGTTCAGACAAATCACCTCTTCCTCCATTACCAAATCATGCTTGAGGTAACTTAATTTCTAGGATGATTTTTTATGATTATTATCTTCTTATTGTTAACAGTTGTATGCATTTTTTTTTATCTAGATTGATGCATATTATTTTCAAAGATGTAAATCGAGGAGGAAGAACTTGACATTAGAAATGCAGAAGGAAATCAAGAGAGAAACTACTTAAAAGTCTTTGAATAGTTTTTTAGTTTTTTTGGAAATTTTGGAGACATGAACTCATTTGAATTTTGAATTTGTTTAAAAGTGGATGTAAACTTATTTAAACTTGAGATTTGTTTATATTGCCATTTTAAATTTGGATTGCACTTAAATTAGATTAGAATGTTGAACAATTATGCTTAGTGTATTTAGATTTAGTTGCTTTGAATAACTGTTATATGGATTATGTTTGAATTTGAGTTGACATGACAAATCTATTTCATATTATACTTTCTGTTAGTATGAGAAATCTGTTAGTTTGAATTTCAGATTGTAGTATAAATTCGATTCATATTTTAAGTTTATTGGTATGACAAGTGGTCAATTTCTATTTTAGTAATTTGTATGATAAATATTCAGTTTGAATTCAATTTCAGCAATTTGTATGATAATGTTTAGTTTCAACTACAAAGTTGGTATGATATGTTCATTTTCTATTTGCTACACTTGAGTCATTTTCATTAAATAGAAATGACCAACTAGTCATAAAATTAATTAATTTATCATTTATTTGTGTCTATAGGGTGCGGAAAAATTGCTTGTAGAGTTCATTCAAAGAATATTGCAGAATTCAGCATAATGTTGTAGAATTCTTTGAAAGGATGTTGCGAATTCAGCGTGAGGCTTGACTTCATAAACACAGGTATGTATATTCTAATAATTTTCTTTTATATTACGATTAAATTTGGAAAAAAACAGTTTATTGGTAACCCGAATTCTAACCCGAAACCAAACCAATGCCAACCCGACCCGAACCCGGATTAAATTCTTAGGGTTTGGGTTTGGGTTTACTCCAACCCGGTTGGCTTAGGGTTTGGGTTTACTCAATCCCGGTATAACCCGACCCGAGTTGCACCCCTAATCTTATATGGCTATTGAAATCGGGTTTGGGTTGAGCAGGTTAGGGTTCTTATCAACTCAAAACCGGACCGATTTCAAATCAGGCTCGGGTTCAACCCGAAAAATCGGGTTCGGTCTCAGCAACAGTAGGTTCCAACACTACCTAAATCCGGGTTCGGACCGAACCTGGCCCAAGTTGCACCCCTACATAAGAGCACTGTTAGCTGGGCTCTCTTGACAGGGCTCAAGTCGAAAAGCCATCCCACCATCTACGTCATAACAATGGGCCTTGAACAGTAGAGTATGTGAGCCCAAATTGGCGTCGACCCACGGCGATCTCGCATATCACGATAAATGCTAGCGACCAACTTCTACAGTCCTCAATTTTGTTTAAAAAAATTTCTTAGATTCTTAATTTCAAACGGTCACTTTCCTTCAACTATAATTTTTTAAAAATATTTTTATAAAACCTTCTAAAAATGATCTTTCATTTTAAAAATAAATTTGATCCATCTTTTTATATTTCAAATTTAATTTCCTACTCATTTAATAATAAAAGTTTAAGTAATAAATTATAGTAATATATTTATTATTTTTATTCTATTCTATTTTATAATTCTAAGATAATTTAATTATCAAATAAAAATTAAGGGTCGTTATATTCTTCTCTATCGATAAAATGTTGCGTCCTAAAATTTGACCTAATTGAAAAAAGATTGGTTGTTTTTTCAAAATTTTATCCTTCTACTATCAAGTTAGTTCACATTCCTAGCCTGCATATCAGAAGTTTAGGGCCCGAATTCTGTTGGGAGAATTTATCCTCCACTGTGGCTGGCCTTTAGTTTGTCTACTGTTATTTCTTCTAGTGAACAATGACTGATATGTCAATAAATACTAATATATTTTGTAGTATTTTATGCAAATTCAATGGATGATTATTAGATGCAAATATGAAATTCATTTAAATTTTTTTTCTTAATAGTATTTTGGAGGCGATTTGGCAATGGGCAAAAATTCAAGACATTTTTTTTTGAACCAAAAAAACTGATGGGGATCCTTAATCCTAATCCACACTCAAATTATGTGGGGACCATGTGACGATGGGCCATCAGAACCTTCATTAATATAAGACAGATCTTTATACAATTGTTCAACTATACAGAAGGGTAGATTTTGCTACCAAACAACTTCTAAAATGCCTTCTCTCAGCGCATATACTACCAAAAAATGATTGACTGTGGTGTTCAATCAAAGCCTCTAAATTATTGTCCTTTTTGAAGATGAACTCTCTGAATTTTTCTCTCTTAAAAAACGGAGAGACATTAAGGGTGCATTTAGTAAAACCAAAAAGAACTTTTTCATAAAATTAATTTACTTTTCAATTACTTTTGGGTGTGTTTGGCAACAACCAAAAGTTTTCACCTAAAACTTTTCAATCTAAAACTTTTCATTCTCTATAACTTTTCTATTTTTTAATTATTTTTTTACATCTCCCTATACAAACCACCCTACTTTTCAATCATTTCTACACAATTACCTATACAACTAACCTATCTATTTTAACTTTATCCTCTTTACTCCTCATTATTACCCCTATCATATCACATCATTTGACAACTTTTATTCTTCAAAACTTTTCACCAAAAGTTTTATACATTCCCAAACATATAATTACCCTACATTTTAATAATTTTTCACATTATTCTGTAGAACTACCATTTATTCGTAATTACTACTCCTAGTTAATCATATCACTCTTACATTTTTTTAAAAAAGATTTCACAACGAATTTTCTATATTTTATCTAGATTACCAAACAATCTAAAAGAGAAGGATTTATTTACTTTTTAAAAATATGAATAGGTGGATTTTCTAGTTGCAACATTGAAATGAGGAGTTGATATTTCCTTCATCTTGCTATGAAGATTATTGGCCTAGAACAGAGACAAAAATTAAACTGAACATGACATATAATAAGATTAGAGTGAATCATCAATTTGACAATGTGAAATTGAATATTGTGTCTAACCACAATCAATCTGGATTTAATGAAGATGCTTTATCATGTACATAAAGAAAACTGATCTTCTACAGTCCTACAACCATTCAACAGCATATGATCATATTATGATGAGTGAATTGGCAATTGACCAAATTTAGTCAAAAGCTTAGATTATATAATATAATTAGTGAATTGAAGTTGATCAGATTTAGGCCAAGCTCAATTGCTAGAAATCTTATAGGTAAATTATTAGGCACCGGCAGTGAAAGCAAGCATAACAGTTATAGATGAGAAAATTCAAATTGAACACAAACCACGAAGATAGAATTAAAGATTAAGGAATTAGAGAAAATTAAGATGTTCTAAAAGGAGAGATGGTGAGAGCTGTTTTAACTAACAGCGAAGACAACAAAGATAAGTGTTTGGGATTTTTATGTTGACTCTAATAATATTACTAAGAATTTCATTTTAACAGGTAGCTAGTAAATTATTGGGTAAGAAACTGATATTTTCCTCAGACTAGTGGTGGCTTCTCATCTGTCTGTCAACTTCTGTTTATATTAAGTTTCTGATTATTGAATTTTATTTTTGTTGCAAAAATATATGACTATGTTATTTAAGAATAGCAAGTTTTTTCTATTGTGGTATTTACAGTCATCTCAACTGTATTATAATCAAGCTTTGAGACATTCTAATAAATTTTTCTATTACATTTTCACAAATATCTAAGAGAAATAACATACGATGGACACTCCCGTAAAACAGGAGATTGATGCCACCAAGCTGCCGTTGTACCCATGTGCTATGTCCATGCTCTGTACTCTTGGCATCGTGGCAGGAACAACAAGTATTGAGATAAAGGTAAAGAGGAAAACAAAACAATATTGTTATTTGATAGTTATTCCTTAGATTATCGTTAGTCATATTTTTTTTTTTGCGGGTGCTTGTCTAAAGTTAAAACTTTTCAACATAAAATTTTTTACTTTGTAACTTACCTTTTTAATTATTTTTCACATTTTATTGTACAACTATCTTACTTTTCAATCATTTCTACACAATTACCCATACAACTAACCTATCTATTTTAACTTTATTCACTTTATTTTTTATCATCCCTCCTATGATACTATATCATTTTTTTCATTTCAAAAACTTTTACAACAAATAAATGTAGAGGGCGATTTGGAGCTTGCCGCTAGAGGCGGCCTCCCACTGGCTAAATTGTGCTTCTTTTTCCATCTGTGTTACAAAGGCAAATAAAAAGAAGATTACCAATAAGTGAATGTTTGATTCTAATAAATTCATCCATTGCAGATAAATTAAACACTACAGAATGTAAGTTCTACCATGAGCAGCCTGGCCAGCACCTCTACCTTCGGATCCCCCAAGACAGTGACAGCAGCACAAAAATACAGAGCAATACCAGATGAGTAAAACTACCTTTTCGATGCTTAAGGGGTGTCTTCTTCCTCCTTTATACATCTCCCGTCTGGTTTGGGCGATGACCATGCCTGTTTTATACTTGTAAGTGGCAACCAAAACAGGAAGGCCGACTTTGGAAGGGAGGAGGGAAGTCCTTGCGTAGTGCTTCGTAAGACTCAAACGTGTATATGATACGTAAATGGTTTCTAGCAAGACGCCTGAATTTGTCATTCAAATTACGCACGCGGAACGCTGTTGTATCATCTGCACCGTTGATATGCATAATGAATCGAATTAGAATTGAGCATTGCTACCATTTTTCTATCCTTTAACTGCCGCTTGTTTGAATTGGAGAACGAGCTCAATGGCAACCATCCCAAGTTTTAATATTTTTATTTGTTAATTCTACCGCACATGCAATTTAAAATGCAATTTTAGCCATTCTAATAAAAGTCATATAAATCAGATAGTAATGTAATCTTAAGTAAATTTTGTAAAATTTATGTATTTAGCATATAAAAAATAATACTAAATACTTTTAATAATGTAAAAAGACTTTTTTAGACTCATCTGTATGGAGATATTTTAGGATCTTTTTCCAAATATATTCATTAAGTTTGATCCTAATCCTCAATATGCCAACCGAATTTACGAAATTCCAGATATATTCACTACGTTTACGATTAATAGTAAAAAATGCTCTATCTATGAGTTAACATCGCTAATTAATATGTTAAATTATTACTATGCCCATTATATTTTGTATATAATTAAAAAATTGGATATAACTATATTTTGGATATAATCCTAAAAAATTTCTGGATTGCTGGTCCACCTGCCTTGCTGATGTGGCTAGACGGTTAACATGATTGGGAGATGATTTGAATGTTGTATGGTCGTGATGATGGGCCAATCCATAATTAAAATCTAGTGTGGTTATATTTGGAGTTACCCAATTTATTAGTCTACGTAAGATATTAAATCAAAAAAATTCATATACATACAGACGACCGGTTGATAAACTTACCTATTTTAGACAACCTTTCCCTACCGTTAGATGTTGCGGGCAAAATATCAGTCGTGCGATTGCATTTTGGAAAGTCGCCCGCTGCCACTCCCGAAGATATTTAGCCAACCATTTGTCGTTAGGAAAAAAAATCACATGCTTCAACGAACCATCACAACTGAATAAACTTAAATGCAGCACCCTTAAGCTCATCTGATCATACCACCTTTGCATACCAATGCCTTTATTGCATGTTTCCATGCATGCTTTCCTTCTGCATGAAACCGTGCAAGCTTGTTCTCCACCTTGCAGTAAACGGCCTGAACGAGAGAAGATTAGTTTTTAAATCAACCATATGACGATCATGTAACACCTCATCTACATCCAGACGAAATTCCTATATTCCCATTGGAACTCTGCCTCATCCTGTTTTGAGCTCAGAAAAATTGAATTTTAATTCTTCAAACAACTGATCTCTCTCTGTAGAACCCAGATAGATATCTACCTCATCCTATTTTAAGCTTGGATCAATTTGAATTTGTATTCTTCTAACAACTGTGTCCCTCTGTGAAAGTCTAGATCAAACAGCCTAACGGATCTCAAATAAATTGAAAACAGTGAACCACACTTTCCTCTATATTTGAGGTTTGACGCTTGACAACTTCTCTCCTTCAAAACCTCCCTCAAATTCCCACCCCCAAACTCTCCAGAATCGACAGTCGAACCAAAACCTCTGCTCCTTCCTCAGCTCTCCTGCAAAGACTCTGATCGATCCGCAATTGTCAATCTCATTGGCATGAACCTTGACGTTGATTTCCTCTCCGTCACCTCCTCACCTCGAAAAGCCTCAAATGCCTTTCCCTCATCACTTCCAACCTCTCTGACACTTTCCTGGTAGTGTCTCCCGAATTCACCTATAGCAAGTTGCTTTCCAACCTCAACATCTTTAGAAATTTGCTTAATCTAAGGATAACTACATTGCTATTCAAATCCCTAATCCCAGCATCCATCTCAAAAGCCGGAGCCCCAAAGCCGCCATCTTGTCTTAAGACTAAATCCACAAATTCCGTCTCAAAAATCTGAGAGAGCATAAATGAGGTCGTCCGTGAGCAGGGAGATTTTTGGGGAGACTCTTGCTAAGAGAGAGAGAGAAGAACCTGAGAGAGAGAGAGAGAGAGAGAGAGAGAGAGAGAGAGCAAGCTAAAGTTGTTGACGACGACGGAGACAGGTAGCTTGCGACGTGAGAGGGAGAGGAGAGAGGGAAGGGAGGGTGGGAGAGGAAAAGCAGGCAAGATGGAGTGAGGGCTGTAAAATTTCTCCTGCATATCAGCGCCTGTTTTTCAAAAATCATCCAACGGATGATATACAACCTGCCTGAACGAATGAGGTAGCCAGCTGGTAGAAATCCTGCCCTCTATTCCATTGATTGTAAACGATTAATACACATACACATATGAGGAGGGATCTTTTATGCCTTCTCAAAAATTGCTGCTATTTCGACTATCCTTCATTGTCATCCGATCTTAGGAGGTTTACCTTTGCCATTGGATCCAATTTTTTGTGCCTTCGTTAGTAAAATATATGAAGGAAGGATAATTTCAAAATGCTCCTCCCATCTATGATTTTCTCTATCTGTCCACAAGACAAAACCTTAATTTCAGGTCGTCTCAACAACATCGCCACTCTCATCATCTCCCACATCCCCTTCTCCCACCATGCCCACCTTAAAGCTATTTACAGATCCTGTCACAGCTTCCTTTCCTCCTACCGGCCCTTCTTTCTTCCCCCTCTTTAGCAGCTCCATTTGCCCCACGCCCACCACCCACCCCAGCCTCCTTTACATCTTCCCCTAAGACCCCTCCCTCACCTCACCCTTCTTCTTCGACCCTACCTGCCTCCCATAAACCCCCTTCGCTTGCCTCCCCTGTAGTGTCAGGCACTACCTCTACATCCTCGGGGGCTCCCTCTTTGACGTCCGCTCCTTCCCCATCAACCAACCTTGCCCCTCTACTACCACCTACCACCTCAACCTCCCCGCCTCCTCCTCCCCCTCATAGACATGCCTCCCTCCCATGATCTCCTCACGTGGAAGTTTCATCTGCACCCGACCCTAAGCTCAATTCCATCCTCATAACCAGAGGAGGCTTTCTCCATACCCTCTTTGGCACCATGGCATTCAGATGAGCTCTGTCAAGAGGTTCAATGTTGGGAGGGGTGAGTGGATCTGTCATCTACTTCAAATTTGATGCTAACAACACACTCTGAAATCCCTCGCTCCTCCATTAATAAATCTAAATGGCAAAAACCATCTGCTCCCTTATCTGAGATCTAACGTCAATGTGCTTGCATTTGAAGGGAGGGCGTCTGCTACAACCATCCCCATCTAGTCGGTGTGCTTATGCTGCAATATATATCTATCGACCGCTTACCTCATCTTTGGCATCGACGTCTAAAAAGTTCGACAAAAATTAGACTGAATTGCCCTGCTGTCCCATGACGACGTACTTCTTCAAAATTTTAGTAATAATTGGTGGTTGGTGATTTCAACAAGAGAGGAGCTGCTTAGTGAGGAAGGAGACTGTCCAATGAGTAGGAGAAGATGCTCAATATTAATGTCAGCTCAAACGAGTGAGAAAGAGCTGAGAGAGATAGCACTCCACATGTTATTATGGTTGGCAAGTCTAACAAGGGTATATGAGCAAAATTTCCTAGCATTAATTGCAACAATTCAAATGCTTTTACCCAATGGTTGAAATTCTTCCCACAAAATTGAACGGGATCAAAAGGCCAATTTAACTTTGATGAAAGCTTTAGTAACCAAAAATGTTGATCTACAATAAGTTGTCGATAGGAATACCCATTCATTTAGCAAACTAGGCTAGTAAAATGGATTTTGTCACATGGTTCTGGTGAGGAAATTATAATTTCCTTAGAGAAGTAATTAGAATTTTAATTATTTGTTTCAATTCAAATGCCCTAAATTCTATTCTTATAAGTTTATTTTTTATGGTGTTAAGACAAATTAAGAATCTTCATAAAACAAAAGCCAAAATTAATGGATGCTAAGAGATTGGATTCTCAAGATGAACTGAACTAGGTTATAATTTCCCTCTCACTTCATCATTTGATTTTATAAAACTATCTTATTTAATTTTCTTTGATCGGCTAATTAATCTAGGGCACTGAAGAATTAACATGCACCTTCCGATGTCAAATAAGCCTAATGACCTAATTCAATTTTCCATATTCCTATGAGAATTAAATTAAATTACAGTATTAATATCAAGCCTCATTAGGATTGCACAAGGTTTGCAAATATTTCCTATTCATACTAACAAATCACTAAACCCATCAGTCTTGATGAATACTTATCCCTAGCGTAGTATCTCGAACTCATATTGCTCAATCTCTGTCTAATAATTCACTAGCTCTACCTAGTATTACATAGATTTTCACAAGAATCTAATAGATTCCCACTAATCTAATAAGAGCATTAAACATAAATTAAATGGATAATCCAAGCCATATCAATCCGTTAAAAAATATTCAAAGCCCAAATATCCATTCCAAGTTCTATTATAACTCTAGAAAAAGAATTTAACTCATGCAATGAAAGAATTTTTTTGTTGTATATTGTTGGAGGATCTTGCAAAAGACACTATATGTTTGGAGAAAATGATATTGTAAAATTAAAGAAGCACTAAAAAATGATGAAATTATTAGTGGATGAGGTTTAAATGAAGAAAGTACGCTAAATGACTAAGTGACACTCATCAGGGATCATATTATGGTATGATAATAAATTTAATTCTTATGATTTCTTTAAATTCTTGAATATATTATGGATTATGGTCTAATGCTTGAATAAAGAGCTAAGACTAGCAGTTTATTGGATTTAGTAAAAACATTTGACTTTCTATTTATTTTACATTTGATGAAAAATATTTTATGAGTTACAAATGAACTATTACTAATATTGCAAAGGAAAAACTAAGATATTGTTAATGCATAACACAAGTTAAAGTTTGTCAAAAATGACTACAATCGATAAGAGACAATGGATGAGAAATTTTATTAAAAGAAGTGTCTTTATTTTGTAGTACTTATGATATTAACATTTCTTATATGGATAAAATATATACATTAAAGGGAAGGTCGCATCATAAAGCTCAACATGTTAGAAATCTACATCACTAGCGTGTAATTTTATTTAATAGAGTTATAGATATGCAACTTCAAGAGCTCAATGATTGACTTTTAAAGACAACAACTGAATTTCTTCTTTGTATTGGATGTCTGAATTCAGGTAATTCTTTTTTTTTTTTTTACTTTTAAAATAGTAAAGCTAATTCACTTTGTTCAATTGTACCCATTTAAGTTTTTTGACATTGATTTAACTACATTTGAGAATCAAATTGAAACTTATATAAGTGATATGTGCTCATGTAGTGATTTTGAAAGCTTAGAAGAAATAAGTGTCTTGGTTGAGAAATTTGTCACAGATAGAAGAAATACTTTTTATCCACTAATTTACAAGCTTATAAAATTAGAAATGATTTTGCCAATTGCCACTGCAATAGTAGAGAGAGTATTTTCTGCTGTGAAGATCATGAAGAATCAATTATGGCAGATAGTTGGATGAATGATTGTCTAATTACTTACATTGAAAAAGATATATTTGATAGTGTTGATAATGAATTATTATAAGATAGATTTCAAAATATGAGAACCCATCAAGGACAATTGTAAATTTTGTACGTTTATTTTTAAATTAATAGTATTACAAATTAACTTTTTGTACTTTTCTATTTAAGGGTATATTTGGAAAGTGATAAGATTTTTCGTAAAAAATTTTTGATGTAAAAGTTTTGAAACAAGAGAATATAATTTGATATGATAGGGGTAATGATGAACAGTAAAGAGAATAAAGTTAAAATAGATATGTTAGTTGGACAGGTAGTGTAAAAATGACTAAAAAGTTGGGTAATTATATAGAAAAAAGTAAAGAAATAATTTTAAAATAGAATAGTTGTAAAGAATAAAAAGCAGATTGAAAAGTTTTATGTTGAAAATTTAAAGGATAAGCAAATACCCCAGTGTTATAATTTCATTTACCTAATTCAATATTGAGGATAATATTTAAAAAATATATTTCAAATTTTTATAAGATAAAAATTATTCTTAACATATAAAATTTTAAAACAAAGTATAAACTTTACCCCCATTAGCCAAAGGTCCAGAATCTACCACTGCGCACAACACTAAAAGGGAGAGAGGGGCCTACTATTCGAACATTTGAAAGGGAGTGGAAGACCAGTATAGGGCTAGGGCGAAGGAGAGAGAGGAAAGAAGAGAAATGGGGCAAGTGATGGCAAAGTGGACAAGATGATTGGTGGGAAAGAGCGCTGAACAAGAGGAGAATCGCACGAGGTGGAGGAGAGACATGACACTGTCATCTGGGAGCTCTAATTTTTATTTATTTTTTGTCTTTTGCAAAAGGCATCCTCTCTATTCATAGCTTGTGGTGAGGAAAATACAAATCATCTAAGTTAATCAAACGGTGCAAAATCCACATGCCAGATCTGATGCTCATGCGTGTGCTATGGTGGAACTACCGAAGTTGCTGCAGCTTTGGCCTGGACACATGAAGTCGCATTCATCTTATAATTACCTCTATCATATAGTATTACTTCTTTTGTCTAAAAAACTTACACTAGAAACTTCTAATAATTAAGGCCAAATAACTGAAGGCAACTTACACCAGGTAACACACTACACAGTACTGACATCTTTGATTAGGTCACAAATATAAAAAAAATAAAAATATCTGAATTCGACAGCTGACTAGGGGTGTAAATCAAGTTAGATTGACGGTAAGCACAATAAAAATTTGTTCAATTGAGTTAGAAATTGAATTAATAAATATATAATATTTAAAAATATTGTACTTAATTAAATATATTTTGAAAATATAAATTTTTATGAAAGAAAAAATAACCGTTTTTATAGGAATATCTTTCAATTTATAACTTATACAATAATATAATTGCTAAATAATCTTATGTCAAAATAATAATATCTAGTTAATAACTATATATTATGTGTTAATGTATGAGTATTTTTATAATCTATGATATTTTATAGTAATATATGAAATCAAGTTTTTCAGGCTGAGTTGACAATCGTTTAACCCAAACCAACTCATTTTTGAAATCGGGTTGGTTTAAATTGGGCTACATAATTTTTTTCAAACTGTTTAACCCAACTCTATTATAAATTAGATTGAGTTAGTTTAAATTTGGATTAAGACCAACCTCATTTACAGCCGCAGGCTCTATTTGCACTCCTGTGGCTGATAGCGGTTGAAAATTTTCTCCACTGCACTTTGATGGACTGGAGGCTAAATAACAGTGAGAGCCAACCCGTAGTAAGTTGTTCCTCGAAAGCTTGCTATCTATCATTTATTTTCGTGGACAGTTGAGATTTTCGAGGATAGTTTCGGCATCATAAATATTAGTAAGGATGTGTCGATTTTGGATGGGGTGTGTACACGCATTAACGCATGCCCTTCTTCTCTTCCACTTTCTCCCTTCATTCCACTGCAACTAGGGCTCAAAATCTTCATGGCCATCCAGATGTCTCCAGTGACATGTATCTTGTAATTTCAAAATAGGGCTCTGAGATTTAATTGGCAATTAGTGAATAGGGCTGCCAAATGTGAGTTTATCACCGGCTGCAATCAATGGGAGAAAGCTGGTGGATTTGATGCTTGGCAAGTGGTTTAGTGCTTGGCATCATTGGCGGATGTTGTTTTACTACCGTGGTCGGCTGCAAAATATTGATCTTAAATTTGAGGAGGAGGCAGCGGAATATCCTTGACAGTTTTACTACCAAAAATTTAATGAAAAAATTATTGTTGTAATTTTTTATTTTTTCGTTGAAAGTAGGTCACAATTTAGTGGGTTCCATGGTCAGAATCTGTGGCTACGTCAAGGAATAGATGGGGCACCATGTTGCTTCTGCGATTAGGCATGGTGGAGCATTGAAATGGTGCTCCGGTAGTGCACACAAAATTTATACACATGCAAATCCGTTAATTGATATGCAACGTATTGATTTAATATAATTATTTTAATCGGCTATTAATATTTCTAATTTAATTTTAAGCTTATAATTTGGATAATTTAATGGAGTTATATTATTTCATTCATGTTAACTGATTTTACACATATTAATTTAATAAACTAATGAATATATCTTGAGACTATTTTTGTTCTTCATATTAAATATACGTGTATATATATAAATATAATTTTTGTACATTAATCTAACATGATAATAGATATTTTTTTATTTTTGAATCAATTTTAATTTCATTGAATATATATGATTTCATTTTACTACCGAATACTATTTTGTACCCATATTTCAAAGTGAATGTTAGTTATTGATGGTGTTTAATTTACCCCATCTAAGTATCATATTAATTTGCCTCAAATTATTTAGTAGACTAATAAATATTTTAAATTATTTTTAGCCTATTTAATTCTTTCAAAACGCACCTACAATAGCTGTTTCGGTCTATCTCAACTATCAACTAAATTTAATTATTTTTAGTAGTATGTTGTCTCTAAAATACTTTGAACCCATTTGATTTCTTTCCTATTGATACAATTTTTTAATATAACTTCATCATTTTTATAACAAACTTATATTTTTGAAAGCGTTAAATTTAACCTATATATAATTGCTCTAAGCCATTTAAAATATTTATAATTTTGCCCCAAATTATTAAGTACATTATCAAGCATTGTAAGTTATTTTATTTTTAAAAAATACAGTCTCAAAATCATGGTTTAGATAATTCAAAAATGGTTTAGTAAATTTATATGTTTTTTAAAATACTTAAACTTATGTAGTTTATTTTGAGAATATTCAAATTAGATATGTCAAAAATATAAATATACAAAATCACAAATCTATTGTATATAAAAACCTAATAATAACAAATTTAAATTGATGACCAATTACTATATAAAATGATGATATATAACCATGGAGCCCTAAAGAAATCTTTATAAAATTTCTATTTACTAGAAATATTTATTAAATAAATTTTTTCATATTGATTTAATTTAATTTAAATTAATATTTATTTTAGATTGAAACAAGCAACTAGAGAGATGAGTAAAGTGTATGAGTTTTTGAAGCTTTAAGCCACCATGTTTGCAAAGTAGCTCAATGTAATAAATTAATCATATTTTTTATTAATTGATTAGATATTTAATTTAATTCAAATTAATGCTTATTTTACATTGAAATGACTAGATGGAAAGATAAGTGAATCATACTTGTTGTTACATATTTAAGCAACTAAGTTTAGACAATAATTTAATATGATAAATCAAGTGTACCTATGGTTAACTTAATTTAATGGGCAATATGCATATATACCTATATAGTTTCACCGATATTACGGATATACCCACGTTGTTTCACGAAGTGCATATTACCCCCACATAGTTTAACCAAAATTGCATATTATCCCTACACTGTTACTACCGTTAATATCTGCTGTTATATTTTCAAAAATGATGAAAATGCCATCATCTTCAGGAAAAATATGGAATTTTGGTGAAACTATGTAGGCTAATATGCAATTCGTAAAACTATGGATGAGGTCATTTTTGTTATTTTTGAAAATAGAATGACAGATATTAACGGCAGTTAACGGTGTGGGAGTAATACGCAATTTTGGTGAAGCTATGTGAGAGTAATGTGCATTTCGTGAAACTACATAGGTATATCTACAGTTAGCGTCAAACAATGTAGGTATATATGCAAATTACCCTAGTTTAATAAATAACTTAATAACAAAGTAAGACATGTCTTTTTCACGTGGACTTCCTCAATTTAAAAAATTGGATAAAGCAATTACAAAAGATGCATTGACAACTAAAAATAAATACATTATTTTTAAGGAAAATAAGATATTTTTATTATGAAAGGTGCATGGATAGTTAAAATATATATTATTTTTTGGAGAATTGTTTTTAGAATGATTTGTTGTAGAAATTTATAAAAATCTAGTAGAAATTTATAAAAAAAAATATTTTAGGGTGTGTGCACATCAATGAATTTTTTAATTTGAGGTATTTCCTAAAATAAATTCTTTATTTTTAAAGAATTGGTAATAATATAGAATAAATTTGACGAAATAAATTAATAAATAATTAATAATAAATTTTTTATAATTCTAATGGATATACTTTTAATGGAATTACATAAATTGAGAAGAAAATGATAGTTATCTTAAAATTATTCTCTTACAATTTTTTGTAATAAAGAATTAATTTTGTAGTTGAATGCTGGAATTTAAGTTATCTAGCTGCTGGATCTAGCTATTTCTCTTAAATTATAAATTTATCTATTGAAAAAAAATTAAAAAGGAATTGATTTTACATTTCAGGAATTTTATTGATCGATTTTATGTAAACTATAACAATGCCATTTTAGATAATTTGGATATATTTATAAACACAAATTTAATTAAAATTATATTTATTTTTATGAGATTATATAAAAGCTAATTAGTATAAATGTCTCACAAATTCATATGTATTTATTTAGTTTATTTAAATCTAACATATATTTTAATCATTATTAAAATAGTCTCAAAAAGTCATATATTTATATTATTAAATCTAAATTACAATCACATATAATTTAAATAAAGATAATTTATCACATGTTTACTTTTATTATAATAATTTTATATATTTAATTAAAATTTTATTTTATCTAATTTATATTAATTACTATTTAAATTATAGATTTATATTTTTTTATTTATTAAATTATTTGAAGGTTTGTGTAGTTCTAAAATTATCAAAGTTTTAAAGGCATCATTTAAATAAAATTATAACACTTTATTAAGATTTTATGGAAATATAAATTATATTTCTTCATTTTTAAAAAAATTAATTATTTTATTTTATATCATTCAATTTTATGTTTGAATGCATGTTTTATATATTGACTTTATATTATAAATAAATCATATTATTTTGATATAAATGTGTTAATCATTTTTGTTTGATTAATATTCATTTGAAATTAATTTTAATCTTGAAAATCGAAGAGATGTTCATGAATTTTATTACAGACATTCTATTTAATAAAATATTGTTAAATTCATAAGTTTATATTCATTTATTTTACTTTAAATTAATCTTTAATTTTATATAAATTTTATCAATATCAAATTAAAATCACCAGCATAAGATAAGTGAACATATAGATTGCTACAAATTTAATTCATAAATTTGTAAAAGTTAATTATTTTTTATGTCTATCCATGTAGTCACTGCTTGAATCCATCTTTATATACATTTTTAAAATTATTTTTGTTCGTAGGCCACATTTGGGATGGATTTGCTAGTAATCCACCATGAGACTAATTGGCCAAGCATGTTCCATCGTCTTATATTCTACATTTGAGATAGTACATTATTTTGAGACCTTCAGCAATGGCCATTGTGAATTGCATATTTGAAATCAATACTCCATGGTCTATTTTTACTTAGGGTTGCATACGAGATTTTTTTGATTTAAATGTAAAAACATAACATAATTAATGTTGATGCAAAATTGTAGATATATTTTTACATTTGTATAAATTAGAAAGGCATAATATGCATTGAATTGAAACAATTATGCATAAGTTATATATAATTAAATAAATATAATTTATTACAAATTTTTTAGGAAGTCATATATAATTATCATTACAGTTATATATATTTTTGTAAATTTTTATTTCATTTAATTTAAATTAATTATTATTTGTAATTATACCTTGTATATTTATTTAGTTTTAAAATTATTTAAACATTTCCATTGTCCTAAAATGATTTATTAAATGCATATCTTTTTGTAAAATACATAAATTTATGTAAATATTTTCAAAAATATTAAAATTAGATGTTGTTAGATGTAGTTAAATATTGTTAGGAGCTGTTAAATGGCGTTAGATTTAGTAGAATTTATTAAATCCTACTATCCCTATTGTAAATTATGTAATTAAGGTATAAATGATCTTATAAGAGGCTTAAGTTATAAGTGTTAAATTATGATTAACTTATTAATTTCAAAAGTTAGATTAAGTTAGATGTTGTTAGATGTTATTAGATCCAATTAAATGTTATTAGATCCGATTAGTTATTGTTAGATGTCATTAGATATTATTAGATATTATTATATACAATTAGATTTAGGTGAATTTCATTAAATCTTATTATCTGATTTTAAAATTTTGTAATTAAAGTATAAATGACCTTATAAGGGGATTAGGATTATATTACAAATGTTAAATTAAGACTAATTTATTAATATCAAAAGTTAGATTTCGTTAGATGCTGTTAGATGTTGTTAAATCCAGTTAGATGTTATTAAATATCATTACATGCTGCTAAATATGGTTAGATGTTGTTGGATTCTAATAGATTTAGGTGGATTTCATTAATTCATATTATCTAGGTTTTAAATTATTTAATTAAGTTATAAATAAGCTTACAAGGAGATTAGGATTATACTATAGGTATTAAATTAGGATAAATTTATTAATATCAAAAGTTAGATTCGATTCGATATTGCTATATGCCGTTAGATGTTGTTAGATACTGTTAAATGATGTTAGATGCGGTTAGATGCTATTAGATTAAGATGGATTTCATATATGCTATTATCTAGGTTTTAAATTTTGTAATTAAGGTATAAATGACCTTATAAAGGCCTAGGATCATATTATAGGTGTTAAATTATAAATAACTTATTAATATTAAAAGTTGTATTCGGTTAGATATCATTAGATACTGTCAGATGCTGTTAGATTTGTTTAAATGTTGTTAGATATAGTTAGATGTTATTCGATATAATTAGATACTATTAAATGCCATTAGATTTTGGTGCATTCCATTAAATACTATTATATGGGTTTTAGATTACGTAATTAAGGTATAAATGACCTTATAAGGAGTTTAAGATTATATTATAGGTGTTAAATTAGAATTAATTTATTAATATAAAAAATTAGATTTGGTTAGATAGTGTTAGATATTGTTATATCTAGTTAGATACTGTTATATATTATTAGATGTTGTTAGATGCTTAGGATCATATTACAGGTTTTAAATTAGGATTAACTTTTTAATATCAAAAGCTAGATGTGGTTAAATGTTGTTAGATTCTGCTGGATGCGATTGGATGCTGCTAGATGTAGTTAAATTTAAGTGATTTTATTAAATCTTATTATCTAAGTTTTAAGTTCCATACTTAATATATAAATGACCTTATAAGGAGCCTAAGATTATATTACTAAGTGTTAAATTAAGATTAACTTATTAATATCAAAAGTTAGATACAGTTAAATGTTGTTAGATATTGTTAGATGCAATTAGATAGTATTATATGTCGTTAGATGTTAGATGTTGTTAGTTTTTATTATATTCAAAAAATAAAAAATATTTTTAAATTTTTAAAAATTCAAAAATGAATATTGAAATCATTATTTTCGAGAGTACCTTAATTACATGAACTTTAAATAATATAATGTAATTCCTTATATAAAATATATTTTTCAACTTTACCACTTATAATGAAATCTTATTAAAAATAATTTTTTTACGTAAATATTTTTAAAAAATGTCAAACAATGAAAAATTATGTCTACATACATTTTAGTAATTGATCCAACAAATGAATAGAATAGATTGAGATTTTTTGTATAAATAATAAAAATTTTATCAAAAAACAAACATAATCATATTTTTAAACAAATATACTCATATTGTAAAATTACCACAATGCCCTTACTTGCTTTTTTACCCCTCATGTAAGCCGCTTCCCATGGGTTGGGCTCCATACAACAATACAGTTGTGATTACCGTGCACTTAATTGTATCCACTACCCACAAGCAAATATGCTTGATGTCATGCCATAATACGCTTGCCAAGTAAGTCATCATGTCATCATAAATATCCATAAATAATTAATGAATTTAACTGAAATCTGAATACAAAACCAAGCTGAACTCGATATTTTTCATCAAGCATCCATAAATAATTTATGAATTTAACCGAAATCTGAATACAAAACCAAGCTGAACGCGATATTTTTTATCGAACACTTAACATGTAGTTTCAACATAAAAATTCTTCTCAGAAAAATGCTAAAACAAATCCAAACTTATTAAGGTTCTAAACCGTAATGACAACATGTAAAATAAAAACATTTCGTAAACTTATACGAGAATCCAAAATCGATAAATTCTATTATATGAACTATATACATAGGGGCCGATAAAAAATAATAAAAAATTATAAAATATAAAATACACTAGGTTGTTACTTAACATTAAATTTCAATGCTCACACAAAGTTTTCTTTTTTTTTTAGATTTTTTTAATTTTTTCGTATATGTGGGCCCAAGCAAGATCTTCCCAATAAAAATTTTATATTTTATGTTTTTAATTTTTAATTTCAAAAGTGAAGAAATTTTGTATTTTCAGGTTCCAATACATGAAAAATGTAAGTTCGTAATTTTTTAAATCCAAAAATATAAAAATTTAAAAAAAAATAAGATTTTGGGCAAAATAAATTCTTGTTTGGGTCCTCTTACATATGCGAAAAATGAAAAAGAATAAATAAAAAAGGCTTGCACAAGTACACAAGCGTTGGATGCACATCATATCAAGCGACCTCATACAAAGCACCCATATGCACTTAGTCTCGGTGCACGCGGACGTTTTAACTTATTTTTTTATTTTTAAAAGTTTTTTATACAAGTATTAATCTAAGTATATTTAACGTGTATCAAGTTTTACCAACTTTGAATTTTTTTAGCTATTTATTTTTTATTTATGAAAACATTGGCATTTTAGTAATTTACTAATTTTGAAAAAGCAAAAATAAAGGAACCCAATTATGTACACCTGGGTGCATTCAGACTCGATGCACCCAAGTGTACTACACCTATTTTTTTTTATTTTTTTTTGAAAATTTTTTCGTGAAGCTGTTAATATAGGTTTATTTAACATATGTATCAATTTTTACTATTTTTGGAGATTTTTAGATATTTTTTTTCGATTTTTAAAAATCAGTGGCATTTTCCGTAATTTAAAATTACAGAAAATGCCACTGTTTTTAAAAATCGAAAAAAAATATCTAAAAGTCTCCAAAAATAGTAAAAATTGATACATATGTTAAATAAACCTAGATTAACCATTGTGTAAAAAAATTTTCAAAAAAAAATAAAAAAAAATAGGTGTAGTACACCTGGGTGCATCGAGTCTGAATGCACCCAGGTGTACATAATTGGGTCCCAAAAATAAATATCTAAAAAACTCCAAAATTGGTAAAACTCATACACATGTTAAAAACACTTAGATTAATACTTGTATAATTTTTTTAAAAATAAAAAATAAGTTAAATACACTCGGATGCACGAGAGCATTTGTATAAGACAGCATATTTGTTGCACAATGCAAGATAGCATGTATTTTTCACGAGGTTGTTTTCCATAAAAGCAAGATTATGCATGTAAGCAATGCAAAATAACAGTGTACTTCTAGTTTCTTTGAGAACATTGAAGTGCATGGTGTAATGATGGACACACTTCTACGCTTTTTTACAGACTTGCTTTTACTGTTATTTATCATCCACTCATGTAAAAAGAATCTGAACCTTCATTGCTATTACTGATCATCCACTCATATAAAAAGAATATAAACCTTCATTGTCATCAATTGATGAACTGATAATTATAGAACCCTAACGAATTAAGAGCTTCCATGGTGGAAAATTTGAAGGCCAACGAATTAAGAGCTTCCATGGTGGAAAATTTGAAGGTCATATATTGACATAGCAACTTAAGGGGTGTTTGGTGAGTCATGGTACAGTACACCCTCCGAAAAAATTCATTTTTTATATTTTCTAAAATTTTTTTATATAATTGTTATTCTAAGTATATTTAATATATTCGTCAATTTTTACTATTTTTGGAGATTTTTATATTTTTATTTTTAAAATCAGTGGCATTTTATAAATAATCATTTTCAAAATATTACTAATTTTAAAAAATAAAAATCTAAAAATTTCAAAAAAGGTAAAAATTGATACATATGTTAAATATACTTAGATTAATAGTTGTAATAAAAAATTTTAAAAATAAGTCAAATGCACCTAGGTACACCATGTTTGGTAACCTATAAGGCCTTTCAAATTAAAACTTTTCAACATAAATTTTTTTCTCCACAACTCCATAACTATCCTATTTTTAATTATTTTTCATTTCTTTATATATTACTATCCTACTTTTCAATCATTTCTACACCGCTACTAATGCATCTAATCTACTATTTTAGCTTTGTCGTCTTTACTATTCATCATTATACCAATCATATTATATCATTTTTTACCTTTCAAAAACTTTTATATCAAAAACTATTCTTCAAAAGTTTTATTAATTTCCAAATATACCCTTATTTTATAAGTATGTCTAGAAAATAAATTGCTATTTAATAACATTAATACTTTCACACATCAATGCTAAAATTTTCTTTAATTTAATTTGTTAAAATTTAGAGTTTTATTTGATTTGAACTGTTAATGATGCATGCATTCCGTTAAGTTCACAGCAGCTGTACAAACCAATTTTATGCTTTATCTGTACAAAAGTTTATGGTTTATCTATTCATTGGCATGAGACAAGCATGTAGGGGAGCTGGTAGTGCCGTGGGGTAGTTTAGGAAGTGTTTGCCATGCATTTGGTAAAAAAATGGGAATTAAAAAAATCAATGGAAATTGTTTTGAAAAAGGTAAAAAGTGATGTGAGACAATAGGAGCAATGATTAGCACCTAATGAAATAACTTTGAAATAAACAATGCACTTGTATTGAAAAATTATATATATATATATATATATATATATATATATATATAAAGTATGGTAATTGTAGGCAAAGTGTGTGGAAAAGTAAATGAAGTTTTTCTACCACGACCAAATTTCTTCCACCAGAACCTCACTTAATAAAATGAACCCGAATTTTAAAGTGCACCATGCTCTTTTTCTTAGATATATGGAGCACTTTCAAAACTAACTTTTTTGTTTTAAAGTGTAACGAAAACTCTAAACCATTTATTTAACATTTTCTTCTCATTAAAATCACTATATAGAAAGTCAGGTATATTAGATATATATATATATATGTATGTATATAAAGGAGTGATCCTGTTAGCCCAGGCTAAGTAAATGTCCCACTTAGCCCACCTTAAAAAACTTATTTACAATAATTTTTTTAAATTTTTTCTTCATGCATTTGTTTATCTAAGTATATTTAATATATAGATAAAGTTTTACCATTTTGAATATTTTTATCTATTTTTTTGAGATTTTTAAACATCTATGTGTATATATGTATTTAAAATACCCTTATATATATATTTAAAATGTCCTTATTTTAAAAATCTAAAAAAATATATACACATATCCAAAAATGGTGAAACTTGATTTATATATTAAATACACTTAGATAAACAAGTATATGAAGAAAAAAATTAAAAAAATTATTTTAAATATAATTTTTGAGGTGGGCTAAGTAAGACATTTACTCAGCTTGGGATAACAGAATCATTATATATATATATATATATATATATGTCCTGCTTTTATGTAACCTTCTATGTAACCTAGTTATATAGAAATGAATCCATGTGACTCCTTCAAAATCTAAGATTTTGATCCTTAATAAAAAAAATTCAATCCATTCATTGTATTTAACATCATTTGTTTATCTAGAAAATCAAGTTTCATCTCAATCAAGTATGTTTATGGGCCACATTTATTGAAATATATATTCATGTGTAAATTATGAAAAATGTTTAGATCTATTTAGACTTGTATTAGAATGTAATAATAGTTTATATAATCATTTATTCATATCGAAATAATATTTTGGATGGTTTAGTTGTCAAAAATAATACTTTAAAATTAATATTTTATGATTTTTATAATTTGTACATGGATATATACATTTTGTAATAAATGTGACCCATAAACATACTTGTTGGGTCGAAATTTGATCATCTAGATAAACAAATGATGTTAAATACAATGAATGGATTAGATTTTTCATCAAAGATCAAAATCTTAGATTTTGAAAGAATTACATGAGTCTGCTTCTATATAACCCGAGTACATAGAAGTGGAGCCCTATATTTATATGCATTAAGTTACAATTAATATTAGAAATTAGACTTAACTTGTTAAATGTATATGCATTTCTTTTTATAATATAATAAAATATATTTATAGCAAAAATGTTAAGATAATAGAATATTCATCGAACTTCTATCAATTCAAAAATGAAATATTTTATTATTTAATCGTTGAAAACAATAATTTGTATATTATAGTATTACATTTTAAGTAGAATAAAACTAATGATTTTAGATATTAAAAATAGATTATACATAATATATTTTCTTCAAGTGGTTCACTGTTGTGGAAACAATACAAGATATGAATAAAAGGAAAGGAAGGCAATACAAGAAAATTTCTCAAATGCAAGAAATTTTTAAGTTAAACATGCATTTGTTGCATAAAACAATAAAGGTAGCAACCTATATAGCAAATTATAATATTAGTTGCAGCAAAATGAATGTAGCCGCACATAATCTTATATGCAACTAAAATTTAGCTGCATATAACATTATTTGCTGCAAATTTTAAGAAGACTTCTGCATCTCTTCGAGTGCCACAATGTAAAAGCCGCAAAACAAACTACCACAGTTTTACTTCATATACATATTTAGATTATTTGTAGCCAATATTTTTTCCTATAGCGAGCAACGTGCTTTGTCTGAACTCGGTCTAGTAATGTGAAAAATCCACATGCAATTAGGCGGGCACAAGTGAATTTTTAACAAGATTATGAGCACCAAATATGAATGAGTATCAATCAAGCTCTTAAAACAGCAGTCTTGTGTGTGTGTGATCAATCTATATTAGAGCATCTTGCATACTGTCCTCGACGTACTCCACGAGCACGGCGATCCGAGTGCGTATGTTGCCTAAACTGGCTTGTTGATTTAAAGATTTCTAGTCAAGTGATAATTGGCCGTGTACATGATGATTTTTTAAGTGCAAACTCTGCTTCTGCAGATGCAATAAATATTAAAAAAAGACCCAGGATTTATGCTTAAGTGAGTAATGTTCTTAGGTTGAATAAAATGCATTTTTATTTTATCTACACCCTATGGCTATCTTATGTTGGAATGCTGTCATATAATTTCAATCTACATACATTGCAAAATCAATCAACTAGTCAAGGAAATAGGATGTGGACAGATTTCATACGTTACATCATTATATCTGCTTAGATTGTCAATTATATGTACCTTTCAAGTTTTCATTTCTACTTTTTTCGTAGTTAATTTATTTACATTGGTTTGTAAGTAGTCTTTTATATGATGTGCAACGTTTATTATTGACGTGACAGATAATCCTGATTAACTATTACGAATTTTTATTTAATCTGTATTTAATTTTACGTTATTTCTTTTTGTTTTTTTTTTTTTTTGATGGCCTGTATATTAATGCAGACATGGCTACCTCAAATCTTGCTGAGCAACCCCAGGAGACCCTCTCCTGGATGCAGGTAAATAGGTTTATTAAGTTTAGCAGTAACGGCCACTGAGGTCGTGCCTCAGTGGTGCAGGACATGACCTCACAAGTAGGTGGTCCTGGGTTCAAATCTCCCCAGCAGCATTTCTGAAGTGGTGACGTTGCAAGTCTCCTCAAGTTTGTGGGAGCCGTCCACCGGTGGGAAAGTTTAGAAGTAGTAGATAATTATTAGCAAATTGTAAGAATGTCTCAGAATTTAATTGTAATACCAGTTGAGATTGTAATGTATGAATACTCATCAAAAAAAAAAAGTTTAGTAGTAACGTATTTGGTAATTGCAAAAATGGTGCAAGGCACGCAGCTTAGCCCGCGTGCACCCTGAGCCACCTGAGGATGGCTTGTAGCTAGATTTAAAAAAAAAATTCTTATGAAAAGTTGTATGAACTTATTACCCTCCCTCCGGTGTGTATGTCGGTGGGAGAACTGTTGTAATGATGATTGTTTATGATTACTCATAAAAGGATACATGTTAATGGTGATTGTTTTCTTAGTGATAATTAGAAAATGGTCGCTATAAAATGCAATTATTACCAGCTTTTTAAATCCAACCGTACAATGTAACATATGCCAAATCCAACAGTAAAATGTAACATATGCTAGATCCGTCTTCATGGGTGAGAACGCCAAGCAATGCCTAATTATAACTGCACTTTGAAACGCCGGGACTATAGACTTCTCTCTAGAAAGGTTAATAATCACTCAAGAATGTGCGGGCACTACATGAAAATTTCCACCAAAGGAAGTTGCTAGTAAAGATTATGTGAGATTCATTTTATATTGGGTGTGTTTGTTATTAAAGAAAAGTTGTCGAGTTAAAACTTTTAATCTAAAACTTTTTACTTTTTACAACTACCCTATTTTTTAATCATTTTTCACATTTTTCTATACAATTACCCTACTTTTTAATCATTTCTACACAACTACCAACACAACTAACTTATCTATTTCAACTTTATCCTATTTATTACTTATGATTACCCCGATCATATCACATCATTTGACAACTTATACTCTGTACAACTTTTCATCAAAAGTTTTACCTATTCTCAAACACACCCATTATTATGGAAACTCATTATTAATACCGGTTCAACCGGCAAAACGGTTTGACAAATTACTCAATGGTCGTTGCAGTGCACAACCTCTTTCCAAAGTCGTTATTGCTGGGGTTGCAGTTGTATGCACCTGAGTGCATACAACCATTTTTTTATTTTTTTTAAAATTTTTTTACACAACGGTTAATCGAAGTGTACTTAACATATTTATCAATTTTTACTAATTTTGGAGATTTTTAAATATTTATTTTAAATTTTTAAAAATCAGTAGCTTTTAATAATTTTAAATTACTAAAAATGCCATTGATTTTTAAAAATCTAAAAAACTAAAAGTCTCCAAAAATGGTCAAAAATTGATACATATGTTAAATACACCTATATTAATAGCTTCATGAAAAAAATTTCAAGAAAACTCTAAAAAATAGGTGTAGTACACCCACGTGCGTTTAGACTCAACACTTGGGTGCATATGATTGCAACCTTGTTTAGGTTGCATTTGCTCATTGCACCCGGGTGCATACAACTATTTTTTTTATTTTTTTCAAATTTTTTTTACACAATAGTTAATCTAAGTGTATTTAATATATTTATCAATTTTTACCAATTTTAGAGATTTTTAGATTTTTAAAAATCAGTGGAACTTTTAGTAATTTTTAAATTTTTTTTAAAATAGTGGCTTTTTAGTAATTTTAAATTACTAAAAATGCCAATGATTTTTAAAAATATAAAAAAATTTAAAAGTCTCTAAAAATGGTAAAAATTGATATATATGTTAAATACACCTATTTAACAGCTTCATAAAAAATTTCCAAAAAATTTTTAAAAAATAAGAGTAGTACACTCGGGTGCATACAACCATTTTTTTTATTTTTTTAAATTGTTTTTACGCAACGATTAATCTAAGTATATTTAACATATTTATCAATTTTTACCAATTTTGGAAATTTTTATATATTTGTTTTAAATTTTTAAAAATTAGTTTACTAAAAAGCCACTGATTTTTAAAAATCTTAAAAAATCTAAAAGTACACAAAAATGGTGAAAATTTATGCATATGTTAAATATACCTATATTAACAACTTCATTAAAAATTTTCAAAAAAAATTTAAAAACATAGGTGTAGTACACCTGGTTGCATACAACAATTTTTTTCAAAAAATTTTTTACACAACAATTAATCTAAGTGTATTTAACATATTTATCAACTTTTACCAATTTTGGAGATTTTTAGATATTCATTTTAGATTTTTAAAAATCAATGGCGCAAGTAGCATTGAAATTTGAACAGCAGCACTCAAGCAACAAAGGGGTGAGACACACGATCATTTCTTATTATTTTTCTTTCTAAAAGTTATTTTATATTTTTCCTACAAATATTTTTTCTTCATTTAGCCAATTTAGCCTGCGTTTTATTTACTTGCTTTTGTTTTACCATATGTATATATATATATATATATCGCAAAAAATGAACAACAACTCAAAATTTTTTTGTAGAATTTTTGGCTGACGCCTATCTCGGGTAGCTTGTAAAATAAAAATAAAATAGACTCAACTCTTTTACGTATACCTTTCAATATCATTTAACATCTTAATTATTTAATTATTATATTTTCTAAAACTTTATATATATTTACAGACAACTATTATATCTATTTTAATTTGATTCTTCATACTCTCGACATTAGTTGTGGCATCATTTTCTTATTCTTTTATATAATTTTCTCACTTTTTTAATACGTTACTCCCCCAACATTTTGATAAAAATTCTTATTCTTACTTTTCATCTTTACACTTACATCTTTACAAAAGGACTCTTAAGACCTTAACAACAATTCTTAACTAATAAAACGTTATTTTGTATTAAAGATTAATTTTATTTCTATTATAAAAGAAAATCAAAAAATTTTACTTTTTAATAACGTTACATAAATTAATTGGTGTAGATCAAATTTTATAAATTTTCACAATAAATAATACTCATTAATTTAAATTAAAAATAACATTTTTATATTTAAATATATTTTCTTGTAGTTTTCCTTTGTACTACAAAGAATGGAAGAAAATTTACAAGATCCCCTTTTTTGGATGTAAAAAAGATCACCTTCTTTAAAAAATATAAAATTGACATTTTTTATGTGTGAATATTTCTATATGTTTTAAACTTTGCAGCATACATTGTAAAATCCAGCTGAAATTTTAGTTTCACATTGCGTGAAGCTACATGCTTGTTGTTATAAATAATGTTGAAGTTTGTTATTTAGGTCGCTGCATTAAATGCATATTAATTTGGCAACAAAACATTGTTGCATATGAAAACTTTTCTTAAACTAGTTTGCAAATAAATAAGTTTAAGAATGCACAAATATCTTCATCAAAAAAAAATTACGCAGATATATATATATATATATTTTATCAAACTTAAAGGTACCTGTCCGATTAATCTATAATATTGATCTTTTTTTTTTTTTATTTGCGAGAGCACCCCGCTCAATGGCATCTGCTGGAGCCAGAGCACCCCGCTCAATGGCATCCGCTGGAGATGGGACTTGAATCCCGGTCGGTGGGCACGAAACCCACACGCGAAACCAACTGCCCTATGGGCAGGTTCGCCTATAATATTGATCTTATTGAGGTATTAAAGTTATAAGAAATGAGGATGACAGTTGACTTTGGTAAGGTCATCTTGACTGCATGGTCAAAGTGCATGCAATACATTTAACGTCACCCATCTAATAGCAATTACATTGCCGTTATGTTGACACGCTATTTATCCAAAGGTGATGAGGCGTGTTCGAAATACTGTAGGAGCATAGCACAGGCATCTGTAGCATTTGTCTCTCCAGCTTGTGAGGCACCTGTACCGTGAAATCCTTTTCTGTTAAGAGCCCAACTTATGCGGTCCGGACGATATCGTCCTATCGCTGCGCCTTGAACAGTGCCTGTTTAACAGCGCGGGACGGTAGTGCGTGGTCGAATCAAAATTTAGGAGATTTTTATCGGTAAGCCCCTGCGTTCTCACGACGCTGATCTCCTGCACCTGCCTGCTCCCGGGTGCACACATCCATTTTTTTTATTTTTTTTTGAATTTTTTTTAAAATGTTAATATAGGTGTATTTAACATGTCTATAAATTTTTACCATTTTTGGAGTATTTTAGATATTTATTTTTTATTTTTAAAAATCAATGGCATTAAAGGTAATTTAAAATTACGAAAATGCCACTGATTTTCAAAAATTTAAAATAAATATCTAAAAATCTCCAAAAATGGTAAAAATTTATACACATGTTAAATACACTTGGGCTAATAATTTTATGAAAAACTTTTCAAAAAAAATAAAAAAAAATGGGTGTATGAGTGCAGGAGATCAGCGTCTGCGTTTCTCAATAGAAACAAAAAAAAAAAAAAAAAAAAACCTATCGTTCCCTCAATCCCCCGTATCTCTCGTTTCTCCTATTCTTTCTCATGGTCATAATTTCCAATGAAAATAGGCTTTCCTCCTTCAATCCATGAATTCCAGCGAGTATGTGCAGATACAAGTATGTGCATATCTCTCTAATACTTGTTAGAAAAAAAGTGAAATAAGATAGATCTTTCATACGAAGCAAACTTTAAGAAAATTAGAATTCAACAAAAAGAAACTAGATCAATCCAAATAAATATAGAAATCTTAAAATAGCAAAAAAAAAAAAAAAAGACTTACTTTGTAGAAATCAAAACCAGACCATCTAAATCATCAAGGTCTTGGGCATTTTTTTATTTTCAGACTTTGAAATATAAAGAGGAAGTTTAATGCTAATAATAAATTATGAATCATTAGATAAAGTTTTAAAAATAAATAAGATATCTGATTTCAAACAAAAATGACTTACTTATAGAATAATAAATACAATAATCTATGTAAAATTTCATATGAAATTATGATTTTGGCAAATATAAATTGAATAAGAAGATAAGTATAAAATAATATTTACAATTCCATTTGAACTTAAAAATGTACCATTAGAATCTTTAAATTTTATGAATGATATTTTAGATCTTTACATAGAATTTTCAATTATTAGAGATAATATTTTAATCATCTCTAATATGATGGAACAGTACCTTAAATACTCAAACAACTTTCTGAAGGTAATCCAAAAACGGATTAGTTGTGTAAAAAAATAAAATATTTGTTACTTCAGACAAAAATTAGATTTTTAGAAAATAAAATTAACCAAAATATAATTACATCAACCCAAAGATTATTAGAATTTTAAAATAAATTTTTAAATAAAATAACAAACGTAGCTCAACTATAAAAATTCTTAAGAGTCCTCAATTAAGTTTCTAACTTTTACCCAAGTTCAAGAACAATATGCAAAACCATCTTACTAAAAGCTTAGAAAAATGCACCCTCCAGGATGGACTAACTAATACATTAAAATCATTCAACAAGTAAAAAACTAATTAACAACCTTATCCATCTTAGCTCTAGCAAACCTTATAACTAAGAAAATAGTAGCAACTAATGCCTTTAATATAAGTTGTAGAGGTATCCTAAAAAGGTTAAAATAATAAAGAAAAAGTTGCTCAATATCACTCAATCATATGGAATGATACACAACAAAATTTCTAAACAATTAAAAAGAAAATCTTATGCAGTGCTTGTACATTAAAAATTTTAGTATGATTTATTTCATAAAAAAATTTAGTTCATGTTGATTACCCAGAAGTTAAATATGTCCTACAAAAGGATATTCAAAATCTTGTTTCTAAATAAATATTTGCAAGATGATAGCTATTTTTGTCTATTTTTATTTTGAAATTAAGTTTATAAAAGAATCTTCAAACTCTAAGCTGAATTTTCTATTTCTCTAGAGAACAAGAACTACATTTAAGAGCATCCATGTCACACCAAAATAGATAATCTAAAAATCAAACCTCAAATGCCTAGTCTTATAGCCAATATTCAATAGTCATGGTTCAAACAACTTAGCAAACTAAGCCAATTAATTTCAACTTAGTTGATGAATAAATGGCTCTTGCACTGATTCAAAAAAGACCTAAGTTTAAACAACTTGAGCCTTTCAAGTCTATATGACTTAAGGCTCACAAGGGGATTTACCTCCAATTCCCAAATTCAAATAGCAAATAAAGAAACTCAACCTCATTCAACTTCTCCAAAGTCAAATCAAAATATATTACCAAACAAAGTTCTCTAACAAGAACTACATTTGAGAGCATCCATGTCACCCCAAAATAGACAAACTAAAAATCTAACCTCAAACGCCTAGCCTTATAGCCAATATTCAATAATCATGGTTCAAACACCTTAGCAAACTAAACTAATTAATTTCAACTTAGTTGATGAATAAACAACTCTTGCACTGATTCAAAAAAGACCTGAGCTTAAACAACTTGAGTCTTTCAAGTCTACATAACTTAAGGCTCACCAAGGGGATTTACCACCAATTCCCAAATTCAATTAGTAAATAAAGAAACTCAACCTCACCTAACTTCTCCAAAGTCAAATCAAACTATATTACCAAACAAAGTTCTCTATTGCCACTCCTCTACTTGAGCTCGACTTTCGAACTTCAAAAGACTTGACTCAAGTTGCGAAGAAATTATTCCTAAAAATACATCATGATAGGCTTATAGATCACCTCAAAACTCAAAAGTTCTATGAACTTTTTCTTGTGAACACCTAGTCAATCTCTAAACTACAATAAAATCGAAAAAACTTTCTTATCAATTCAATCCTCAAATTTTACACACTAAGATTATCAACAGGTGTGGCGCCCCGAACTGAGGTGCCTAGAAGCCTTACTCCGGGATCGTTTAGATTGGTAAATGTGACTCAGGATTGTTGCCCTGATCACACGGCAGGATTTTTTTTTCATCCGTAAATGGAAAATTTCTATCATTCGTCTAACATGAAATATATTTCACATATCATAGTCATAAACCCAAAACTATTTCATAAAGCAAAAATATTCATTTTTATCTCAAAATTATCATCATGGTCTTTACATAAAATTTACATATACAATATTTCATCAAAACTGCGTGTCATTTTACATGCGGCTTTCATCATCTTTTCCTGTCTGTCGTTAAAAAAGCATGGGTGAGTAATAATACTCAGTAAGCAAGCTATACATAATTTTTCAATCATTTTCATGCATTTCATAAAATGCAAATGCAATGCATATATAGCATTCATGACACTCCTTTGAATGCGACGCTAGCTAGGCGCCCATCCCATACATGCTCCCATCTCAGGGAGGTCGCCGCCGGCCTGGGCTTATTAAGCGACTTGGCAATAGCGATGGGGACATCCGGTCCGCTTACTACCTCGACTAAGGCCTATTCCTCGTGCACATGCTCATTCATACACATGCCGACATGATATTTGCAAATCATAAACAATTTCACAAAAAGCATTTCATAAATAATTTCACAAAACAAACTTCAGTTCATGTAAAGCAGTTATAGGTATGGCCAACCTTAAATAAATTTCATAAAGCAACTTGCAAACAATTTCAAGCTTTTTGGAAATAATTTGCAAAACATATAACTTGCTTACCTTTTTAGGATGTGTCTTCAATCTTTTCTTTTTCTTTTCTTATTCAAGGAGAAATGATATTTTCATTTCTTCTATTCAAGCTATTTCCCATGCATGCTCTATATTATTTGGGTATTATTTCTTTTTGTGGATATTTTTATCCATAGGTTCTTCAAAATTTTCATCCTTATATTTAAATATAAATCTTAAATTTCTTCAAAATCACGTTATTTACTGTAGCATATTACTGTAGCAAAATCAATGTTCATCCGTGGTTACTGTTCACAGCAACGTGGTTACTGTTCATGCGTTTCAAAAATTGATATGTTTTCCAAAAATAAAAAATACCATGACATACCTTATGCCTAGTATATCATTGGATATTTCTTATATTTTGAATTTATCATCATTTACTTGGCCAAAAAAATCATCATAAATTCACTTAAGCATAATCCTTAATTCCAAAAATTATGAAATTAATATATCATTATTATAACATCATATTTATCATAATCATACATCCAAAATCATCATTTATCAATTTTGGAGCATTATTTTCACATATCATATGCTATCTTCCCGAATACCCTATCTTCGCTCCAAATTTTTGATGTTTTGGCATAATTCCATTTAAACATTTTATCTATACTTGTTTTCTCATGCTTAGTCATTATCTAAGCATGATTTTACCCTACTTATTATCCAAAAAAAATTTGGGTAGAAATCACTTACCCGAAGTGGAGATACGTCTTTTTTTCTCGCACTTTTTCTTTTCAACCTCTATTCTTCAAGGCTAAAACGTGTGGGGATGGAAAATGAAGTTGCTCAAGTGATTTTTGAGCTGGGATGGATATAAATTTCGTCCATGGGCTGCTCCTCTATTTATAGGGGTCCATTTTTCATAAATTTGGAATTTACCCCCTCTTGCTTGAGGTGTAAATTTGCAAATGTGTTCTTTTCTAATTTTAAAAGGTGTATGAAGCATTGTGAAGCCCCCCTAAGCCTGCTCCAGCAGCCCTATTGTAGCCCTATTTTTACCTATTTTTTTATTTTTTTTTAAAATTAATTAATTTAGGCTAAATTAATTCTAGTCATTGATCTTTGATGAAGATGATCATGGGCCATTGGATCATGCCCCAAAAGTCCATGTTCCAGCAGCAATTACAGCTTTTGATTAATTATTTATCCATTTAATTAATTAAAATTAATCCAAAGTCAAATGCTAATTAATGAAAAAGTAAAGCTACTTTTTTATCTTCAGATAATGTTTAATCTTGACCCTTAATTCATAATTTTTGATCAATCTTGGACCACTCATCATGTTCATCATCATATTTTGGCCATCCATAAAAAATTTCATCGAATTCCGACGCCCGGTTTGCAATTTATGAATTTTTTTCTATTTTTCCACAAAAATCTAAACTTGGATTAAAATATCCAAAAGAATTGCTATTTTGTCTTGTAGTGATTAAATCTCTATTTTATCTTTTTATGATTAAGTTAATCCAAGTAATTAACTCTTAATCATGTGTCTTAGCCCTTGGTTACTATTCACATGCACTATTCACGGGGTTAGATTCCTAATTACATTATTTCAATTTCCAATACACATATTCATTTATATAATTAATGAATTTTCATTTATTCATAAAATAATTACAAAATTACAAATGTCAAAATGACGTGTATACGGTCAAAGTAACGCGTATACGGTCAGGGTTCCACAATTCTCACCCCCTCCTTACAATAGGTTTCGTCCCGAAATCTATCTTTCTTCGAATAATTGAGGGTACTTTCTTTCAACTTCTTCCTGTAACTCCCATGTGGCTTCGGATTCTGAATATCAATTCCATTGAACTTTTACATACTCAATTTCTCTATTCCGAAGCTTCTTGATCTTGAAATCCAGTAACTTGATTGGCCTTTCCTCATAGTTCAAGTGTTCTTGTATTGGCAAATTTTCCGCTATCAACACATGGGTTGGATCTGAAACATATTTCCTACGCATGGAGATGTGAAACACATTGTGGATGGCACTGAGGGCTAGTGGCAGAGCTATTCTATAGGCTAAATTGCCTATCTTTTCCAAAACTTCAAAGGGCTTAACATATCTTGGGTTTAATTTTCCCCTCTTTCCAAACCAGGTGACTCCTTTGAATGGCGTTACCTTAACAAATACGTGATCCCCAACTTAGATATTTAAATCTCTTCTTTTGCAATCGGTGTAACTCTTTTGCCTGCTCTGGGCTATGAGTATACACTGGCGAATCACTTGAACTTTTTCCGTCATTCTCTTTGAGAGGTCTGGAGCCAATTTTCTTTCTCCCACTTCATCCCAATTTAGAGGAGTTCTGCATTTCCGTCCATATAAAGCTTCAAATGGGGCCATTCGAATACTTGCTTGATAACTGTTGTTATAAGCAATTCTGCCATAGCCAAATATTCATCTCATGATCCTCCAAATTCCACTGTGCACATTCTCAGCATAACCCCTACTATTTGATTTATCCTTTCTATTTGTCCATCGGTTTGAGGATGAAATGCTATAGCTGTGTACCTAAGGTTTGATGTAAACATTTCCAAAATCGAGAGGTAAAACTGGAATCTCGATCGGAAACTATTGACTTAGGTACTCCATGCAGTCTTACTATCTCCTTATAATAAGTTTTAGTCAGTCGCTCAGCAGTAAAATTTTTCTTGATGACTAGGAAATGAGCTACCTTTGATAATCTATCTACTATGACCCATATAGCATCATTTCCATTATGGGTTCTTGGCAACCCTTCAATAAAATCCATAGTTATATCATCCCATTTTCATTCTGGAATTTCTAGCGACTGTAATTTTCCAGGGGTTCTTTGATGATCAGCCTTAACCCTTTGACATGTTAGGTACTTAGCCACATATTTAGCAATTTCTCTCTTCATATTATTCCACCAATACATCTTTTTGATGTCTTGATACATTTTGGTGCTACTTGAATGCATCGAAAATGGAGAGAAATGTGCTTCTTTCAATATCTGTTCCTTTACTTCCTCTTGATCAGGTATACACAGGCGACCCCTATATCTATACATCCCCTATTCATCTTGTATGTATTTTCTCCACATAATTCTTGAAATCCCCATTTTCTTGTTAAGCCATTTTAATTTGCTCAAATAAATTTGACTGGATTTGTAATTGAGACAATCCAACTTGTACCCTAGGTGGGATTACAATTAGCTCTAATTGTCTCAATTCTTGTAGTAGCCCTTTTTCCTTTGTGATGAGATGTGCTAAGCTAACATTTCTACTTAGCGCATCGGCTACTACATTGGCTTTACCTGGATGATATAAAATGTCGAGGTCATAATCCTTAAGTAACTTGAGCCATCTTCTCTGCCTGATATTTAACTCCTTTTAAGTAAAAATATACCTGAGGCTCTTATGATCAGTATAGACCTCACATTTAACTTCATATAAATAATGTCTCCAAATTTTCAAGGTAAAGACTACTGCTGCCAATTCTAAATCATGGGTTGGATAGTTTACCTCATTTGGCTTGAGTTGCCGAGATGCGTATAATATAACTTTTCCATTTTGCATTAGTACACATCCTAATCCTTTCTTTGAGGCATCACTTAGATCACAAACCCTTCCTTTTCCGTAGGTAGTGTTAGAATTGGAGCTTTTACTAGTCTTTTTTTTTAATTCCTGGAAGCTATTCTCACATTCCTGTGTCCATTCATACCTAACTCCTTTCCTTATCAGCTTTGTGAGTGGAGCTGACAATTGTGAGAATCCTTCCACAAATCTTCTATATTAACCAGCTAGCCCTAGGAAACTTCTTATATCCGTGATATTTGTTGGCTGTGGCCACTTTGTTATTGCCTAAATTTTTTGAGGATCTACTTGTATTCCCTTCTCGAATATAATATGGCCGAGAAAGGCTACCTATTTCAACCAAAACTCACATTTCTTGAATTTAGCATATAATTTCTCTCTTCGAAGAATTTCCAACACTATCCTTAAATGCTTCTCATGTTCTTCTTCTGTTTTTGAATAAATCAATATATCATCAATGAATACCACCAAAAATTGATCCAAAAATTATCGAAAAATTCTGTTCATCATATCCATAAACACAGCTGGGGCATTCGTTAGTCCAAATGGCATGACTAAGAATTCATAATGCCTATATCTTGTTCTGAATGTTGTTTTAAGGATGTCCTTTGGACATATCCTCAACTGGTGGTAACCTAACTGTAAATCAATTTTTGAAAATGTAGAAGCTCCTTTCAACTGATCAAAAAGATCATCTATTCTTGGGAGTGGGTACTTATTTTTCACTGTTACTTTGTTTAATTCTCTGTAATCAATACAGAGTCTCAAACTCCCATCCTTTTTCCTTACAAATAATACCGGAGCTCCCCAAGGTGATGCACTGGCTCTAATAAACCCCTTTTCTAATAAATCCTGAATTTGTACTTTTAATTCAGCCAATTCGGCTGGTGCCATCCTATATGGGGCCTTAGATATTCTGGCTGTCCCTGGGATAATTTATATTTTCGTATCCTTTTCCCTTTCCGGTGGTAAATTACATAGCTCCTTTGGAAAAATATCTGAAAATTCCTTTACCACTGAGATTTGTTCCATAGGTACCCCATCTCTTATTGTGTTTATAGAGGCCAGATAAGCTGTACCTTGTTGGCGTATCAACTTAGCTGCTTTCATGGCTGATACCATCCTTATTGTGTTTTCTGGTTGTCTAATTTTACTGATCTCTATTTCATCTTTTGGTGCTTCAAATTGCACTTTTTTATTTCTACAATCATTTGTCGCACCCCATTGACTTAGCCAATTTATCCCTAATATGACATCAAACTCTGTCATGGGTAATAGGATGAGATCAGCATCCAATATTTTTGTTCCTATCCTGATAGGACATGCTGTGCAGATTTTATTTATACTTGTCAATCTATATACTGAGGATTCTACATGTATAGTACTACTAGTTTCCTCTACCTGAAGTGCGTGTGTGATTACGAATTGGTATGATATAAATAAATGCGTAGCTCCAGAATCAAATAAAGCTACTGCAGAATTTCCCAAAATGAAAATCATACCCGTAATCACTTTTTCCTCCATCTCTTGTGACTCTGTTCGGGTGAGGGCTTGGACACGCACTGGGTTGGTAATAGTACCTGGTTGATTAGCGATGGTGGGGACTTTTTGCTGGGCCAGCCTCCCTCGAGCTTGTGCTCTTTGTGGCTTATTCGAACAATTGGGCGAAATGTGTTCGACTTGACCACAGTTGAAGCATTTTATTATCTTGGCTTCATCGGTCCTGCAGTCCCGGGCCACATGACCCGTTTGTCCACACTTGTAGCATTTCCCCATTCCTTGTAAACATTCGCCTGAGTGGCGCTTGTGGCAAGTTCTGCAAGTCGGGGCGCTTTTTGTCTGGTCACCAATTTTCTTTCTCTCGGTGATTCCCCTTTTTCCTTTATTAGCCTCACCTTCCTTCGAGGCTAAAAAGAATTATTTTTGAGCTTGCCTAAGCTCTTGAGTCATCATAAACTCCATCTCCAATGCCCTAGCCCTCTCAATGCTAGAGGCATAATCCTTTATTAGAAATGGGGCTAACCCCTCTCTTAGCTGGGGTCTCAATCCCCTTTAGAACCTTTGTGCTTTATTTTCTGGCACATTGGCTATCCATGGAACATATCTTACCAAGGCGTTGAATTTTGTAGCATATTCTATGACTGTCATTCTGCGTTGATAAAGCTTTTCGAACTCTATCACCCTCTGGCTCTATAGCCCTACAGGGAGATATTCTTTATTGAATTCTTCCAAAAACTCATGCCACGAAACTTGCTCTGGATGTGGCATAGTGACCATCAGCATTTCCCACCATTCATAAGCGTCCTTTATCAGCAGGTGGGTAGCGCACAACACTTTCTGCTGATCATTGCAGGGTGATATCCTAAATAATTTTTTTATTTCTGTAATCCACTGCTCTACAATGAGGGGGTCTGGTTCTCCTGCAAACTTAGGTGGGCGTTGGGCAAGAAAGGCATTGATAGCCTTTCTGTCAGCCTCAAGGAGACTATCCTCCACTCCCCTTGATGTGTCGGGATTGGCTGAGAGCCCTGGTCTTTCCCCATCTCCTCTTGATGGTGGGGCTTGTTGGTTCCTCATTTCTTGCAACAACCCAGCAGTCTGGGCTGTCCATTGCTGCATAGCTTTTTGGATAGCCGCAGCAATTCTTTCTTCTATGTTGACCTCTGCTTGAGGTCTTGGGCTTTCCTCTCACTGTGGGCGGGTCCTAGAGGATTGCTCCTCGGATTCAGCCCTATAAGTTCTTTTACTGGCTTTGCCCCTTGTTTGATTAACTGATTCTTTCATCGGGGCCTTTCCTTTGTTGGCTCTCGCTCTAACTCTGGTGAGGGGCATTTTCAACTTCATGAAACATTTATTAGTATAACATCAATATTCATCAATAATAAACAAATCAATCATGATTTCATGTAATCTAGCTTAGTTATTTCTTTTCTTTTCTGCTTATTTACCAATCTATGCTTTGATACCAACTTCTGTGGCGCCTTGAACCGAGGTGCCTAGAAGCCTTACTCCGGGATCATTTTGATTAGTAAACGTGACTCAGGATTGTTGCCCTGATCACACGACAGGATTTTTTTTTATCCATACATGAAAAATTTCCATCATTCGTCTATCATGAAATATATTTCACATATCATAGTCATAAACCCAAAACTATTTCATAAAGCAAAAATATTCATTTTCATCTCAAAATTATCATCATGGTCTTTACATAAAATTTACATATACAATATTTCATCAAAACTGCATGTCATTTTACATGCGGCTTTTATCATCTTTTCATGTCTGTCGTTGAAAAAGCATGGGTGAGTAATAATACTCAGTAAGCAAGCTATACATAATTTTTCAATCATTTTCATGCATTTCATAAAATGCAAATGCAATGCATACATAACATTCATGACATTCCTTTGAATGCGACGCTAGCTAGGCGCCCATCCCATACATGCTCCCATCTCAGGGAGGTCGCCGCCGGCCTAGGCCTATTAATTGACTTGGCAATAGCGAGGGGGACTTCCGGTCCGCTTACTACCTCGACTAAGGCCTATTCCTCGTGCACATGCTCATTCATACACATGCCGGCATGATATTTGCAAATCATAAACAATTTCACAAAAACCATTTCATAAATAATTTCACAAAACGAACTTCAGTTCATGTAAAGTAGTTATAGGTATGGCCAACCTTAAATAAATTTCACAAAGCAACCTGCAAATAATTTCAAGCATTTTGGAAATAATTTGCAAAACATATAACTTGCTTACCTTCCTAGGATGTGTCTTCAATCTTCTCTTTTCCTTTTCCTATTTAAGGAGAAATGATATTTTCATTTCTTCTATTCAAGCAGCTTCCCATGCATGCTCTATATTATTTGGGCATTATTTCTTTATGTGGATATTTTTATCCATAGGTTCTTCAAAATTTTTATCCTTATAATTAAATATAAATCTTAAATTTTCTTCAAAATCACGCTGTTTACTGTAGCATATTACTGTAGCAAAATCAGTGTTCATCCGTGGTTACTGTTCACAGCAACGTGGTTACTGTTCATGGGTTTCAAAAATTGATATTTTTTCAAAAAATAAAAAATACCATGACATACCTTATGCCTAGTATATCATTGGATATTTCTTATATTTTGAATTTATCATCATTTACTTGGCCAAAAAAATCATTTTCTCCATATACTAAAAATCATCATAAATTCACTTAAGCATAATCCTTAATTTCAAAAATTATGAAATTAATATATCATTATTCTAACATCATATTTATCATAATAATATATCCCAAATAATCATTTATCAATTTTGGAGCATTATTTTCACATATCATATGCTATCTTCCCGAATACACTATCTTCGCTCCAAATTTTTGATGTTTTGGCATAATTCCATTTAAACATTTTATCTATACTTATTTTGTCATGCTTAGTAATTATCTAAGCATGGTTTTACCTTACTTATCATCCAAAAGAAATTTGGGTAGAAATCACTTACCCGAATTGGAGATACGCTTCTTTTTCTCGCACTTTCTCTCTCCAACCTCTATTCTTCAAGGCTAAAAAGTGTGGGGATGGAAAATGAAGTTGCTCAAGTGATTTTTGAGCTGTGTTGGATGTGAATTTCGTCCATGGGCTGCTCCTCTATTTATAGGGGTCCATTTTTCATAAATTTAGAATTTACCCCCTCTTGCTTGAGGTGTAAATTTGCAAATGTGTTTTTTTCTAATTTTAAAAGGTGCATGGAGCATTGAAAACCCCACTAGGCCTGCTCCAGCAGACCTATTGCAGCCCTATTTTTACCTATTTTTTTATTTTTTTTTAAAATTAATTAATTTAGGCTAAATTAATTCTAGCCATTGATCTTTGATGAGGATGATCATGGGCCATTGGATCATGCCCCAAAAGTCTATGTTCCAGCAGCAGTTGCAGATTTTCATTAATTATTTATCCATTTAATTAATTAAAATTAATCCAAAGTCAAATGCTAATTAATGAAAAAGTAAAGCTACTTTTTGATCTTCAAATGACCTTTAATCTTGACCCTTAATTCATGATTTTGATCAATCTTGGACCACTCATCATGTTCATCATCATATTTTGGCCATCCATAAAAAATTTCATTGAATTCCGACGCCCGGTTTGCAATTTATGAATTTTTTTCTATTTTTCCACAAAAATCCAAACTTGGATTAAAATATCCAAAAGAATTGCTATTTTGTCCTGTAGTGATTAAATCTCTATTTTATCTTTTTGTGATTAAGTTAATCCAAGTGATTAACTCTTAATCACGTGTCTTAGCCCTTAGTTACTATTCACGTGCACTATTCACGGGGTTAAATTCCTAATTACATTATTGCAATTTCCAATACACATATTCATTTATATAATTCATGAATTTTTATTTATTCATAAAATAATTACCAAATTATAAATGTCAAAATGACGCGTACACGGTCAGGGTTCCACAATTCTCCCCCCCTTACAATAGGTTTCGTCCCGAAACCTATCTTTCTTCGAATAATTGAGGGTACTTTCTTTCAACTTCTTCCCGTAACTCCCATGTGGCTTCGGATTCTGAATATCGATTCCATTAAACTTTTACATACTTAATTTCTCTGTTCTGAAGCTTCTTGATCTTGAAATCCAGTAACTTGATTGGCCTTTCCTCATAGTTCAAGTGTTCTTGTATTGACAAATTTTCCGCTATCAACACATAGGTTGGATCTGAAACATATTTCCTAAGCATGGAGATGTGAAACACATTGTGGATGGCACTGAGGGCTACTGGCAGAGCTATTCTATAGGCTAAATTGCCTATCTTTTCCAAAATTTCAAAGGGCCCAACATATCTTGGGTTTAGTTTTCCCCTCTTTCCAAACCGGATGACTCCTTTGAATGGCGTTACCTTAACAAATACGTGATCCCCAACTTGGATATTTAAATCCCTTCTTTTGCAATCGGTGTAACTCTTTTGCCTGCTCTGGGCTGTAGTTAAAAACAACATTTGAAATCCATGCATAAAAATAGAATAGGTAATTTAAGAAACCAGACTTCTGTAATTGAATCTAGAGGTTCAAGGATTAAGCTATAACATTAACTTAAGACTTGAAAGATGATCTACCAAATCTAAGATTTATAGGTAAGCATACCATTGGTAATAAGGACATTAATGAAGAATGAGTGTAAGATCTATTGGCATCTCACAAAGCAATATTTGTTAGGTTTATCATCTTTGTTGATTATATTGTTGTCAAAAAATGCAAATCAGGCAAGTTTGAGAGGAGATCAATTTGGATGTAGTGGTGAATGACTACGAGGACAAGTAAGGGTGTAACTTAGGTCAGGTTGAGCTTGAACTCGGCCTGACAAACTTGAATTCCAATTGTGCTAGATTACAACCCAAACCTGAGAATCCCGATTTGTAAATATGATAAGGTTATATTCAAGTGAACCTGAGCCCAATTTCTCATTTTATATTTATTATGTGGAACCCTGACCGTATACACATTACTTTGACCGTATACGCGTCATTTTGACATTTGTAATTTTGTAATTATTTTATGAATAAATAAAAATTCATGAATTATATTGAAGAATGTGTGTATTGGAGATTTAAATAATGCAATTTAACCACGTGAATAGCGCACGTAAATAGTGCACGTGAATAGCGCACTTGAATAGTAACCAAGGGCTAAAACGCGTGATTAAGAGTTAATCACTTGGATTAACTTAATCACAAAAAGACAAAATAGATATTTAACCACTACAAGACAAAATAGCAATTCTTTTAGATATTTTAATCCAAATTTGGATTTTTGTGGAAAAATAGAAAAAAATTCATAAATCACAATCCGGGCGTCGGAATTCGATGAAATTTTTTTATGGATGGTTAAAAATTCATGATGGACATGATGAATGGATCAAGATGTGATGAAAACCATAAATCAAAGGCCAAGATAAACCGTCAAACAAAAATCAAAAAGTAGCTTAACTTTTATCAAAAGCTACTTTTGACTTTTTGTAAAAAGTAAATAATAAAAAATAAAAAAAATTAATTGCATTGCAGCAGCTGCAGGGACGTGGGCAGGGGCATTTAATGGGCCACTTGACTTTAATCAATGGCTCAAATTCATCCAAATCATAAATCAAGGGTTTAGATTTAATTTGCCTAAAAATTAATTAAATAAAAAATAATAAAAATAGGTAAAAATAGGGCTGCATAGGGCTGCTGGAGCAGGCATAGGGTGGGCAGCTCTTGGATCAATGCGACTTTTAAAATTAAAAAGAAGTACCAATTTATAATTAAATACCTCCAAGCTAGGGGGTAAATTCCAAATTCATGAAAAATCAAGCCCTATAAATAGGGTCCAAGGGGAGAACGACCAAGGAAGTCTCAAGCTTGAGCAAGAGCTCATTTTTCACCCCCAATTTCGTTTTAAGAGAGAAAGAGAAGGTTAGAGAGAGAAAGGGCAAGTTGGAGGAGGAATTTTCCACTTCGGGTAAGTGATTTCTTCCCAAATTTCTTTTGGATGTTAAGTAGGGTAAAATCATGCTTAGATAATGCCTAAGCATGAGAAAATAAGTAATGTTATAATGCTTAATTGGAATTATGCCGAAACATTAAAAATTTGGAGCGAAGATAGAGTAATCGGGAAAATAGCATATGATATGTGGAAATAATGCTCCAAAAATGATAAATAATGATTTGGGATGTATGATTATGATAAATATGATGTTGGAATGATGATATATTAATTTCATAATTTTTAAAATTAAGAATTATGCTTAAGTGAATTTATGATGATTTTTAATATATGGAGAAAATGATTTTTTTGGCCAAGTAAATAATGATAAATCCAAAATATAAGAAATATCCAATGATATACTAGGCATAAGGTATGTCATGGTATTTTTTATTTTTGAAAAAAATATCAATTTTTAAAACCCATGAACAGTAACCACGTTGCTGTGAACAGTAACCACGGGTGAACAGTGATTTGCTACAGTGATTTGCTACAGCAGGCCCCGCCATAAAAAAGAGACGGGAAAAGACTAGGGCCCTCAGCCAATCCTGGCACATCAAGGGGAGTGGATGATAGTCTCCTTGAGGCCGACAGAAAGGCTATCAATGCCTTTCTTGCCGAGCGTCCGCCAAAGTTTGCACGGGAACCGGACCCCCTCATTGCAGAGCAATGGATTATGGAGATTAGGAAATTATTCAGGATATCGCCCTGCAATGATCAGCAGAAAGTATTGTGCGCTACCCACCTGCTAATAAAAGATGCTTATGAATGATGGGAAACGCTGATGGTCACAGTGCCACATCCGGAGCAAGTTACGTGGCAAAAATTTTTGGAGGAATTTAATAAAGAATATCTCCCTGTAGGGCTGCAAAGCCAGAGGGTGATAGAATTTGAAAAGCTTTAGCAAGGCAGGATGACAGTCACAGAATATGCTACAAAATTCAATGCCTTGGTAAGATATGTTCCATGGATTGCCAATGTGCCGGAAAACAAGGCACAAAGGTTCCAGAGGGGATTGAGACCCCAGCTAAGAGAGGGGTTAGCCCCATTATTAATAAAGGACTATGCCTCTAGTATTGAGAGGGCTAAGGCATTGGAGATGGAGTCTATGAGGACTCAGGAGCTTAGGCAGGCTCAAAAACAATTCTTTACAGCCTCCAAGGAAGGTGAGGCTAATAAAGAAAAAAGGAGAATCGCCGAGAGAAAGAAAATCGGTGACCAGACAAAGAGCACCCCAACTTGCAGTACTTGCCACAAGCGCCATTCAGGCGAATGTTTACAGGGAATGGGGAAATGCTACAAATGTGGCCAAACGGGTCATGTGGCCCGGGATTGCGGGACCTACGAAGCCAAGATAATAAAGTGCTTTAACTGTGGTCAGGTCGGACACATTTCGCCCAATTGTCCGAATAAGCCACAAGGAGCACAAGCTCGAGGGAGGCCGGCCCAACAAAAAGTCCCCGCCATCGCTAATCGACCTGGTACTACTACCAACCCAGTGCGTGTCCAAGCCCTCACCCGGACAAAATCACAAGAGATGGAGGACAAAATGATTACAGGTATGATTTACATTTTGGGAAATTCTGCAGTAGGTTTATTTGATTCTGGAGCTACACATTCATTTATATCATAGCAATTCGTAATCACACACACACACTTCAGGTAGAGGAAACTAGTAGTACTATACATGTAGAATCCCCAGTATATAGATTGGTAAGTATAAATCAAATCTGCAAAGCATGTCCTATCAGGATAGGAACAAAAATATTGGAAGCTGATCTCATCCTATTACCCATGACAGAATTTGATGTCATATTAGGGATGGATTGGCTAAGTCAATGGGGTGCGACTATTGATTGTAGAAATAAAAAAGTTCAATTTGAAGCACCGAAAGATGAAATAGAGATCAGTAAAATAAGACAACCAGAAAACACAATAAGGATGATATCAGCTATGAAAGCGGTTAAGCTGATACGTCAACAATGTACAGCCTATTTGGTCTCTATAAATACAATAAAAGGAGATGGGGTAGTAAAAGAATTTTCAGATATTTTTCCAAAGGAGCTATGTAATTTACCACCAGAAAGGGAGATGGATATGGAAATAGAAATTATCCCAGGGACAGCCCCAATATCTAAGGCCCCATATAGGATGGCACCAGCCGAATTGGCTGAGTTAAAAGTACAAATTCAAGATTTATTAGAAAAGGGGTTTATTAGACCCAGTGCATCACCTTGGGGAGCTCCAGTATTATTTGTAAGGAAAAAGGATGGGAGTTTGAGACTCTATATTGATTACAGAGAATTGAACAAAGTAACAGTAAAAAATAAGTACCCACTTCTAAGAATAGATGATCTTTTTGATCAGTTGAATGGAGCTTCTATATTTTCAAAAATTGATTTACAGTCAGGTTACCACTAGTTAAGGATATGTCTAAAGGACATCCACAAAACAGCATTCAGAACAAGATATGGGCATTATGAATTCTTAGTCATGCCATTTGGACTAACGAATGCCCCAGCTGTGTTTATGGATATGATGAACAGAATTTTTGGAGAATTTTTGGATCAATTTGTGGTGGTATTTATTGATGATATATTGATTTATTCAAAGACAGAAGAAGAACATGAGAAGCATTTAAGGATAGTGTTGGAAATACTTCGAAAGGAGAAATTATATGCTAAATTTAAGAAATGTGAGTTTTGGTTGAAACATTTAGCCTTTCTCGGCCACATTATATCCAAGAAGGGAATACAAGTAGATCCTCAAAAGATTGAGGCAATAACAAAGTGGCCACAACCAACAAATATCACGGAAATAAGAAGTTTGCTAGGGCTAGCTGGCTACTATAGAAGATTTGTGGAAGGATTCTCATAATTGTTAGCTCCACTCACAAAAACTGACAAGAAAAGGAGTTAGGTATGAATGGACACAGGAATGTGAGAATAGCTTCCAGGAATTAAAGAAAAGACTGGTAAAAGCTCTAATTCTAACACTACCTACGGATAAGGAAGGGTTTGTAATCTATAGTGATTCCTCAAAGAAAGGATTAGGATGTGTACTGATGCAAAATGAAAAAGTTATATCATACGCATCCCGGCAACTCAAGCCGAATGAGGTAAACTATCCAACCCATGATTTAGAATTGGCAGCAGTAGTCTTTGCCTTGAAAATATGGAAACATTATTTATATGGAGTTAAATGTGAGGTCTATACTGATCATAAGAGCCTCAAGTATATTTTTACTCAAAAGGAGTTAAATATGAGGCAGAGAAGATGGCTCGAGTTACTCAAGGATTATGACCTCGATATTTTATATCATCCAGGCAAAGCCAATGTAGTAGCCGATGCGCTAAGTAGAAACGTTAGCTTAGCATATCTCATCACAAAGGAAGAAGGGCTACTACAAGAATTGAGACAATTAGAGCTAATTGTAATCCGACCTGGGGTACAAGTTGGATTGTCTCAATTACAAATCCAGTCAAATTTATTTGAGCAAATTAAAAAGGCTCAACAAGAAAAAGGGGATTTCAAGAATTTCGTGGAGAAAATGATTAAGAAAAATCCCAGTGAATACATACAAGATGAACAAGGGATATACAGATACAGGGGTCGCTTGTGTATACCTGATCAAGAGGAAGTAAAGGAACAGATATTGAAAGAAGCACATTTCTCTCCATTTTCGATGCATCCAGGTAGCACAAAGATGTATCAAGACATCAAAAAGATGTATTGGTGGAATAACATGAAGAGAGAAATTGCTGAATATGTAGCTAAGTGCCTAACATGTCAAAGGGTTAAGGCTGATCATCAAAGAACCCCTGGAAAATTACAGTCGCTAGAAATCCCAGAATGGAAATGGGATGATATAACTATGGATTTTATTGAAGGGTTGCCAAGAACCCATAATGGAAATGATGTTATATGGGTCATAGTAGATAGATTATCAAAGGTAGCTCATTTCCTAGCCATCAAGAAAAATTTTACTGCTGAGCGACTGGCTAAAACTTATTATAAGGAGATAGTGAGACTGCATGGAGTAACTAAGTCAATAGTTTCCGATCGAGATTCCAGTTTTACATCTCGATTTTGGAAAAGTTTACATCAAACCTTAGGTACGCAGCTGAAATTTAGCACAGCATTTCATCCTCAAACTGATGGGCAAACAGAAAGGGTAAATCAAATAGTAGAGGATACACTGAGGATGTGCACAGTGGAATTTGGAGGATCATGGGATGAATATTTGGCTATGGCAGAATTTGCTTATAACAACAGTTATCAAGCAAGTATTCAAATGGCCCCATTTGAAGCTTTATATGGACGGAAATGCAGAACTCCTCTAAATTGGGATGAAGTGGGAGAAAGAAAATTGGCTCCAGACCTCTCAAAGAGAATGACGGAAAAAGTCCAAGTGATTCGCCAGTGTATACTTACAGCACAGAGCAGGCAGAAGAGTTACACCGATTGCAAAAGAAGAGATTTGAATATCCAAGTTGGGGATCATGTATTCGTTAAGGTAACGCCATTCAAAGGAGTCACCTGGTTTGGAAAGAGGGGAAAATTAAACCCAAGATATGTTGGGCCCTTTGAAGTTTTGGAAAAGATAGGCAATCTAGCCTATAGAATAGCTCTGCCACCAGCCCTCAGTGCCATCTACAATGTGTTTCACATCTCCATGCTCAGGAAATATGTTTCAGACCCGACCCATGTATTGATAGCAGAAAACTTACTAGTACAAGAACACTTGAACTATAAAGAGAGGTCAATCAAGATACTGGATTTCAAGATCAAGAAGCTTCGGAACAGAGAAACTGAGTATGTAAAAATTCAATGGAATCGATATTTAGAATCCGAAGCCACATGGGAGTTACAGGAAGAAGTTGAAAGAAAGTACCCTCAATTATTCGAAGAAAGATAGGTTTCGGGATGAAACCTATTGTAAGGGAGGGGGTGAGAATTGTGGAACCCTGACCGTATACGCGTTATTTTGACCGTATACGCGTTATTTCGACATTTGTAATTTTATAATTATTTTATGAATAAATGAAAATTCATGAATTATATTGAAGAATGTGTGTATTGGAGATTTAAATAATGCAATTTAACCACGTTAATAGCGCACGTAAATAGTGTACGTGAATAGTGCACGTGAATAGTAACCAAGGGCTAAGACACGTGATTAAGAGTTAATCACTTGGATTAACTTAATCAAAAAAGACAAAATAGATATTTAACCACTACAAGACAAAATAGCAATTCTTTTAGATATTTTAATCCAAATTTGGATTTTTGTGGAAAAATAGAAAAAAATTCATAAATCACAATCCGGGCGTCGGAATTCGATGAAATTTTTTATGGATGGTTAAAAATTCATGATGGACATGATGAATGGATCAAGATGTGATGAAAACCATAAATCAAAGGCCAAGATAAACCGTCAAACAAAAATCAAAAAGTAGCTTGACTTTTATCAAAAGCTACTTTTGACTTTTTGTAAAAAGTAAATAATAAAAAATAAAAAAAATTAATTGCATTGCAGAAGCTGCAGGGACGTGGGCAGGGGCATTTAATGGGCCACTTGACTTTAATCAATGGCTCAAATTCATCCAAATCATAAATCAAGGGTTTAGATTTAATTTGCTTAAAAATTAATTAAATAAAAAATAATAAAAATAGGTAAAAATAGGGCTGCATAGGGCTGCTGGAGCAGGCATAGGGTGGGCAGCTCTTGGATCAATGCGACTTTTAAAATTAAAAAGATGTACCAATTTATAATTAAATACCTCAAAGCTAGGGGGTAAATTCCAAATTCATGAAAAATCAAGCCCTATAAATAGGGGCCAAGGGGAGAACGACCAAGGCAGTCTCAAGCTTGAGCAAGAGCTCATTTTCCACCCCCAATTTCGTTTTAAGAGAGAAAGAGAAGGTTAGAGAGAGAAAGGGCAAGTTGGAGGAGGAATTTTCCACTTCGGGTAAGTGATTTCTTCCCAAATTTCTTTTGAATGTTAAGTAGGGTAAAATCATGCTTAGATAATGCCTAATCATGAGAAAATAAGTAAAGTTATAATGCTTAGTTGGAATTATGCCGAAACATCAAAAATTTGGAGCGAAGATAGAACAATCGGGAAAATAGCATATGATATGTGGAAATAATGCTCTAAAAATGATAAATAATGATTTGGGATGTATGATTATGATAAATATGATGTTGGAATGATGATATATTAATTTCATAATTTTTGGAATTAAGGATTATGCTTAAGTGAATTTATGATGATTTTTAGTATATGGAGAAAATAATTTTTTTGGCCAAGTAAATAATGATAAATCCAAAATATAAGAAATTTCCAATGATATACTAGGCATAAGGTATGTCATGGTATTTTTTATTTTTGAAAAAAATATCAATTTTTAAAACCCATGAACAGTAACCACCAGTAATTTGCTACAGTAAACAGCGTGATTTTGGAGAAAATTTAAGATTAATATTTAAATATAAGGAGGAAAATTTTGAAGAACCTAGGGATAAAAATATCCACATAAAGAAATAATGCCTAAATAATATAGAGCATGCATGTGAAGCAGTTTGAATAGAAAAAATAAAAATATCATTTTCCTTGAATAGGAAAAGGAAAAGAGAAAATCGAAGACACGCCTTGAAAAGGTAAGCAAGTTATATGTTTTGCAAATTATTTCTAAAATGCTTGAAATTGTTTGCAAAGTTGCTTTATGAAATTTATTTAAGGTTGACCATACCTATAACTGCTTTGCATGAACTGAAGTTCGTTTTGTGAAATTGTTTATTAAATACTTTTTATAAAATTATTTATGATTTGCAAATATCATGCCTGCATGTGTATGAATGAGCATGTGCACGAGGAATAGGCCTTAGTCGAGGTAGTAAGCGGACCGGATGTCTCCCTCGCTATTGCCAAGTCGCTTAATAGGCCCAAGCTGGCGGCGACCTCTCTGAGATGGGAGCATGTATGGGATGGGCGCCTAGCTAGCGTTGCATCCAAAGGAATGTCATGAATGCTATGTATGCATTGCACTTGCATTTGATGAAATGCATGAAAATGATTTAAAAATTATGTATAGCTTGCTTACTGAGTATTATTACTCACCCATGCTTTTTCAACGACAAACAGGAAAGGATGATGAAAGTCGCATGTAAAATGACATGCAGTTTTGATGAAATATTGTATGTAAAATTTTATGTAAAGACCATGATGATAATTTGGAGATGTAAATGAATATTTTTACTTTATGAAACAATCTTGGGTTTATGACTATGATATGTGAAATATATTTCATGTTAGACAAATAATGGAAATTTTCCATGTATGGATGAAAAAAAAAAAAATCCTGCCGTGTGATCAGGGCAACAATCCTGAGTCACATTTACCAATCAAAACGATCTCGGAGTAAGGCTTCTAGGCACCTCGGTTCGGGGCGCCACATATTATAAAATATATTATATATGTAATATCTAAACAATATGTTTTTGAAAGAAAGAGTATATTTCATTATTCACAAAGAGAATCCATGTACAAGGAATTTATGATGTGGTCTGGTGGTTGTCCCCACCAAGACCATTCATTTTTACACATGGATAACGCAGACTTTGCAAAAAATGTGCTAACTCATTTCTAGTTCTCTAGACATAGAGGAATTTTAATCATTTGAAGCAAGATACATAAAGTAAAATGTTCTAAATGATTTCTCCTACCACTGAAAGAACTGGGCATTTCTCTTTTAGACACTTTACTAATAAGAGAGAATCACTTTCAATTTTCACCAATTCCACGTGCAAAATTTTGCCTCCTTCAATGCTAAGGTTGCACGCCAATGCCTCTAATGACAGTTTGTCGGTGCATCCCTCCTTTCTCCAGCATTAGTTGCAACAAAAAATCCATTGTTATCCTCAATAATTGTTAAAAAGCCTATTTTATTTGCCTCCACACAAATGTTGCCATCAACATTGATTTTAGGAAAGTTAACCATTGGCTTTACCCATCTAGGAACTAGGTCATTTAGAGAGATACCAAGACCTACAATGTGTTGAGCAAAGATGAGTTAATCATTGAAACTTCTAAAGATGGGCTAATCATTGAAACTTTTAAAGATGTCCTAATAATTGAAACTTCTACACTATGATGGGAAGTTAGCAATACTAGAAGAATCACCCGATAATTTGTTTTGGTTCCTTACAAAACCAAGTGTACCAATAGAAAAGAATGACAAGAGATAGCACCTCTGGAATTTTTTCCCACTAACATTCTAATAATGCCTCTTATGGCATCTATTGACATCCATATGCTCAAGTCTGGGACAATAAGTCTCCTTTGCAATTTGATTGTTGCACAATTACCAAAAATGTACCTTGAATCTTCAGCCTTGACCTTACATAAATCACATATTAGGTTAACTGCCCCTCCCTGATGGATGAGGTTTCTTTTTATTGGAATGACTTCTGTGTGTAACCTACACCCAAAGACTTAGATCTTGTTTGGAATTGAAAGTTGCCATAGTTGTTTAAAGATGAGCTTTTCCCGATTCAAGTGGGCCACTTCTCTCACCAATGTTCCTGTAAAAGATAGATTGTTAGATGTTAAGAGTTGATATGGAGACTTGACAGAGAAGACGCCATTTGGCTTTGCATTCTAGTACCACTCATTCATCTTGCTTTCCTCAAGTGCCAGAGAGTGGCTAATGGATCTCCAGTTGGATTCCCCTGCAACTGATATGATCTTATCACTGTCATAGCCTCTTATCCTTTTATCAAAAAAGTTGTTGACTCACTCTTCATTAGAAATATCCTTAGGTAGTGGACCAAATTTGGAGATTTGATTCTAGGCCCAATTATCATAGGAAAAAATATACACTTTACCGTTTTGCAAAACCTTTTTTGCCTTGAGGAAGCATCTCCAGACAAATGAATCTCCAGGCCTCACTTTGCAATCCCAAAAACTACACTTTCTTAGATATTTTGCAATGAGGCCCTCGAACATAGTGATTACGAGTTAGTTATAATTTGCTATACTTGTTTTGGAAGTAATACCAAGTTAAAAAGGATAAGATCCCTAAATCCCATCCCCCAATTTCCTTTGGTTTGCTTGTTTCTTTCCATGCAACCCAACTATTCTTTCTATTTCATTCTTACCCAATCAAAACCTACTTAACATGTTATTCATCTTGTTGCAAAATCCCTTTAGGAGAAGAAATATACTAATTGAATAACATGAGATTTCTTGGGCCACTGACTTTATTAGAATTTTTCAGCTTTTTATGGATAGTAATTTCTCCTTCCAGCCTTAAATCTATTTCAAAATTCTTTCTTTCAAGTTCCTAAAAACTACTTGCTTAGACCGACTAAGACAAATTGGGAGCCACAAGTATGTGCCAAAAACAGAATCTCACCCCCATTCTGGATGAAAAGGCTCTTTGGTGTCTTGATTTGTATCGATATTAAAGGACATAGTTGTCTTATCACAAAAGACTTAAAGTATGGGTAATGATCACAAAAGACTTAAAGTCATTCAACTTCACCCAATGGCTAATAGAGGTCTTGTATCCCACCATCCACTAAATCCATCTACTGCTAAAGCCCATGTTCTACATCATCTCCTTTAGGAAAGTCCATTTTGCTCTATCATATGCCTTAGACATGTTAAGCTTTATGGTCACATCTTCCCTCTTCTCCTTCCTTCTCCCTCTCAATTGGTGCACATTCTCATAGGTTATAATTATATTGTTTGTAATGAGGCACCTTAAAACAAAAGCGCTTTAGTTAACTGAAATAATTTGGCTAAGGCAACACCTCAAACGATTAACCAACACCTGTGCTAATATCCTGTGCACTATATTATAGAGGCTAATTAGATGAAAATCATTCATCCTACAAGCTCCCTTCTTCTTTGGAATGGGTGTGATGAGAGTAGAATTCAGTCGTGACAAGTAGCCATTTAATGTATTAGGTGTTGGTTCCGAGTTTATGGCAATTATCCAAGAGGAAAGGAATGAATTGGGTATTTTGAAATTCTTTGCTTAAACAAAAAAATTTTCTTTTTGAAATTAATCCCCTCAGTGAAACAAATAGAAAGATTGAGAGAAATAAAGTAGCAAAACACAAACAATCAAGCCACTCTAAGAGACGAAAATTTATAGTGGTTCGGGTAACCTCACATACTTCACTCTTCCAAGTACACACACCCGTTGTGGTTTGGGTTCCATTATTGTATTTCAATACAACTATTCCAGTTCTAGGGGGCTTGTACAAATTCAACACAAGTAGATTATGAGTCTCCCTCCAGTCAAACGCTACTTTGCCTTCACATGGTTTCGATTTTCAATATCAAATCAAGTGTGAAAAATAAGTAATCAATAAATGAAAAGATCTACACTTTACAGATTCGTGTAGGTAGTTTTCAACACTTACAAGAACTTATAGAAGCAGTAGTAGATACAACAATGCAACTTATTGCAGATTTAAAGCACAGTCCTTTTATATTCTAATAGACTGAATTGAATGCAAGAGAGAGTGGAAGGTGAGCTCAATCAATGTTTTTCTAACCCATTTATGTTCTCTTGAAGTTCCTTAAATAATGGGAAGTAAATTCAAACGTGTGGTAAGTGGCACTCATCAAATGCGCCAACGTTCGAATTTTCTTGACTATTGCGAACCAAGTCGCATTCGGAGTCGAATTGGCATGCGACTTACTCGCATGTTGGAGTGGACTTTGGGTGCGATTTCACCCAAGTCGCAAACTGGACCCGATTTCAAGTACGACTTCGGTGTTCGGCTTTCACTTCCAAGTTCCAGCTTCAAGTCGACTTGGTTTCAGACTTGACCCAAGTCGTAGGTAGAGTCGACTTCAGATATGACTTCACCAACTACTTAATTATCTTGGAATTTTGAAATCTTACAAGTGATCTTAATGCTTGTATTTTCTTTTCTTCTCTTGTTCTTCATTAAATGTCCTTGATATGCATTATTTTGCTTAAAAACTAAGCAATATACTCTTCTCTTGAGAAGTTCTTTCATGTGACCTTGATTCAAGATGATTGTTCTTCTTGATCTCGTTATCCAATCTTCGATATAATATTTTTAAATTATTAAGGGGTAGCCACAAGCTTGGGTCATACGCTTGGGTTGACTTGGACTTCGACTTTACCCAAGTTGCATGCTGGGCCGACTTGAGATGCAACTTCACTTAAGTCGCAGGCTGGAGTCGACTTGAAAAATGACTTGACTTGGAGATCTCGAAGTCTTCAGCAAGATCATGTTGGAAACAATGCTTCAGAACAAAACAAAATTGACCAAAGATTGAGTTTTGATGATTAACAAAGACTAACCTGAGAATATTTGAAGGACTAATGAGTTTGCTATGTATTTTTAGGAACTTAAGTAGTCAAGTCGATCCCCAAGTCGACTTCGACTTCGACTTAGGGTGAAGTTGATCCCAAAGTCGACTCAACCATTGACTTGAGATAGACCTCAAAGGCTAAATCAACTTGCAGGTGAAGTTGCAGTTCAAGTTGACTCCACATGCGACTTGGGTAGCCAAGTCGCAAACGAAGTCGACCCCGCTATCGACTTCAAACGTGAAAAACTATCCAGAGCTGAATTTTGGGGCACGAAGCTGCCCAAGTCGCAGGCCAAGTTGACTCCAGGTGCAACTTGGGTGAAGTCGCAGACAAAGTCGACTCCATCCGCAACTTGAGAAGCTCAGACTTCAAAGATGCAGTTTTTAAGCCATTCAAAGGACTCTTTCACTCAAGATCAAAGTATGAATTCAAGAAAGAGTTCAAATCAAGTCTATCAAGTCCAAGGAATCAAGATGAAGATCAAACGAGTCCAATTCAAAGTAAAGATTCATGTTCAACTTCAAATCAAGTCTATCAAGCTCAAAGACAAAGATATAAGTATGATTCAAATCAAGTCTATCAAGTCTTAAAAGACCAAATAAGTCCAATGCAAGACAAGATGCATGAATCATCCAAGCAAGAATCAAACTCTCCAATGATTCATGAGATTCAAGCCAATCCAAGATAGATCAAAGCACAATCCTTTCAAAATGAACAAGATCTTCAAGTGTGAGGAATCATTCAACATGAAAATGATTCAAGGGAAGAAGTCTAAGCGAGATAGAAGTAGACTAAATGAAGAGCAAAGCAGTTTTAGCAAATCCCGAACCAAGTCGCAAGCCAAGTCGACTTCAGGTTCGACTTGAGTCGAAGTCTGAAGCCAAGTCGACCAAGCCTCAGACTTGAGAATCTGAAGAACTGGAGTCGCAGACGAAGTCGACTCTAGATGCGACTTGGGTAGTCAAGTCGCATTCCAAGTCGACTCAATCTTCGACTTGGGTATAATGATCAAATTTTTGAACGTTGGAGTTCATTTATTGCGTGCCAACCACTTCTACAACGTTCCAATCCTTCTCCTTCTATAAAAGGACATTCAAATGAACGAGAATCATATAGATACATAATACAAGACACTACTATATACTCTACAAAGTCCAAAGAGAGAAAAGAAGTGCAAGAAAGGAATCCTATTTGCTTTTCTCCATTTCTGAGTGGTTCATATACTTGGCAAGGAAGAAGAAAGCTTCAAATTGCAAGTTGCTTCAATGAGAATTATCCAAGTTGCTTCTGATTTTCTTCCTTGAGCTCAACCTGCCTACACATCTCTGTAAAGTGTAGTTTTGTTCATTTTCATTGTCTTGTTGTACTAAACTTGATTTAGCTTGGGTAGCTAAGATCAAGCATATGCAAAGTAGGGTGTGATTGGAGTGAAACTCATCACCTACTTGTGCAGTAAGTTGTTTATGCCCCCTAGAGCTAGAATCTAGAAGAGAGCAAGAGGCTCTAGTTGTATATGCCCCCTAGAGCTTTGAATCTAGAAGAGAGCGGTGACTCTAAGTATATTCGAGGAATACATAGTGGAACCCAAGTCACAAGGAGTGTGAGCTTGGAAGAGTGGAGTAGGGAAGGTTTGCCCGAACCACTATAAATCTTGTGTTCTATTTCCTTTTACTGCTTTATTTTAAATTGCTCTCCATTTGCTTTCAAAAAGGGGATTAATCTTTCAAGGGGTTAAGATTTTTAATTTATCAAAGATTTTTTTTAAAGAACCCAATTCACCCCTCCCCTCTTGGGTTTAGCCATCAACTTGAGACCAACAGATCATACCCAAGTCGCATCTAGAGTCAACTTGGGTTTGTGACTTCACCTAAGTCGCAAGCGGAGTTGACTTTGACTGCGACTTCACTTGTCTCCAAGTCCCAATTTTAGCTTTGATAAATTTAATGCACTTGAAGTCGATTCTAGAGTCAACTTGGGAATCAACTTGACGTAAGTTCATGGCTGAGTAGTCTTGGGGTTGTGACTTAACCTACTATCTTTTGAATCTTGAATTTTTAAACCTTTGAAATACTTAGCAATCTCATTAGTACTTAATTATTTTCAAATTGAGTTATTAATCATCAAAATATGAATTGTGCTTAATTTACCTTGAATTTCAAAAATCTTCCCTTTTTGATGATTAACAAAACCAATTTGAGATATAATTTTTATTTTCTTTCATAAGTGACATGTCATATTTTGTTTTGGCATTTAAAATAGTCATGTTGTTTTGATTACTCAAGATTTTCATAACATAGCATATCATGTGATCATGTTTATTCTAAATCAACAATTTGCCCAAAGTCATGTCATTCACAAACAATTTCGTGCCAATCATAAATAATTTCATATCATTCATACAATCATTTCATACAAGATGAGTCAAAAACAAAATGACAACATGCTACCCAATCCCAAAAAATTATAAAACCTAAACCCTAACCTAAACTCTAATCTCAAACCTCTCTCTTCCTTTTTGTCAATGTATCAAAAGAGAATATAGGGAAAACAGGATTTGTGGAATTGGAATGCAGTGTTAGGGTAGGTGGTTGGGTAAGCTGGTGGAATAGGTCAAGTGCAAGTCGATGAAAATGAAGGCGAGGTAGCCCCGAACAGTGGGTTCAAATCTCACAGACTCACCCAATACGAATTAAAATCGGGGAGGCTTGGGATAAGTCAGCCATGTCTACTTCCCAAGACTAGTCGATACTTGATTTTCCTTAACTCCCGATCTATCTTATCTTGGTGACCATGCATTTCCATTAGTGTCGTGTGAATGGAACCTAACTATTGTGACACTTGGTCCTCCATTTGATGTAGATACTCCAAGATGGCATGGGAGGAAGTAGACTGGTCTGGAGATCTCGCATGGTGGTCATTGGCTCAAGATCCATGCGATGAGCATGACCCATGCTATTGGGGTGACGCGAGAGCTGCAGGCACAGGAGGTGGAGAAGGAACTGGCTCGTGGTGTGATATCTCCTCCCCCTCAGGATGATCACCCTCGGCTTCAGGTGATCCTTGAAATATATTTTCCATCCTCTCTTATAGTCTTTTCGTCATAAATTCTTCTAAGTTTATCTTCATATGGGTCAGGAGGGCCCGGTTGATGACATTTGTTAGTTTTAGAACCTTAAACAGTTCTCCTTCCAAGTCAACACCAAAATATGCTATTATTTTTGTGGTCCACATCCTATATGGTAGTACACCTCCTGGATTCTCCTTTTAATGTTCCAGGACTTCCAAAAGCAATCTTGGGAGACTAACTTTTACCTTGTTGGAAATTTTCCATAATATTTCGGCTTCTTACCCTTTGGATAAATGCAATGAGCAAAGAGCAGCTTGAGGACTCGTAGTGTAGGAGACAAATCCATATAATGTGGAAATTTAATTCTCGGGTGGTACTTGTTACTATTTGGGAGTTGGTTACACATATTTGTAAGTCCTTTTGGAATCAGTTCATTATCTCTAAGTACCCCCAAAATGTTCAAAATTTGACTAAGGGCATTACCTTTGCTGATTCCATTTCCAATTCTCAAAATTATCTCAACCCCCTTTACATATGTGTTGAGATACTCCTGATCCCATAAGTAGTAGAATAATCTGGTTAAATTAAGATAAATTTTGTCATCCTCTTTCAGCAAAGTAGTCCATCCTTGAAAATCCAAAAGTTCTTCTATTCTAAATTCATATTCATTTAGGAACTTGAAATCAATAATTTTGGGAACAAAAATCTTCCGATCATAAAAATGTCTGTAGAACCGGTTGTGCTATTGTTCGGTTCTAAAGTAATTAGTGAGCATTTTCAGAACTTGCCCTCTCTGAGTGGGTGCCACTTTCCTATTTCCACCTTGTCTGGAACCATACCCGTTGCCCTAAGGATGCGGTGGTCTCTTTCCGGACCTGCTTAGGAGTTCATTGCAATCGTGGCACTCCGTCTGCGACATTGGATTGTGATGGTCTTGAAACCGAAAGTTTAGTGGGTTTTGAAATGGCTTTGGATGCCATGGATTTGGGCTGATGAAATTTGGATATGGAAAGGATTATTTAAAGAGAGCTAATGTGGGAGAATTTGAGAGCTTGGGAGAGTTTTGAGAGAAATGGAAAGGCTGCCGAATTTGAGAAGAAAAAAGAGAAGAAATGGGGAAGATTGCCAGTGCTCCCGCCTTTTGTGCAAAGCAACCCAAACGTCGTGCGGAGTCGACTTGAGCCCTAACCGAAGTCAACTTCGGCCTCTTGGAGTCGACTTCAATGAAGTTATTGAAGTCGACTTGGGCTGGTCAGAGTCAACTTGACTTTATCGACTTGGGATTCTATTTGCTTTCTAATTTGATCCTCCTATCTAAGTTTAACATTTCATGTTTCTAATCAATGTCAATCATACCCATATCATTTCTAATTTTTCAAAATGGTCCTTTTGCCAAAGGTTTGGTGAAAATATCTGCAATTTGGTCCTCAGTTTTAACATATTCTAAACAAATATCATGATTTTGAACATATTCCCTAATAAAATGATGTTTCACATCTATATGCTTAGTTCTAAAATGCAACACAGGATTTTTTGTCAAACAAATTGCACTAGTATTATCAAATCTAATTGAAATATCCTTATAATCAATACCATAATTTTTAAGTTGTTGTTTCATCCAAAATAGTTGGGCACAACAGCTCTCGGCGGCAATATATTTGGCTTCTGCAGTAGATAGAGTAATGCTAGTTTGTTTTCTTAAAAACCATGAAACCAACATATTTCTAAGAAACGGATATCTTCCACTAGTACTTTTTCTATGTACTTTGTAACCGGCAAAGTCCACATCCAAGTAGCCAATTAGATCAAATGTTGAACTCTTTAGACAACATATCTTAGATTAGTAATATTGATTAAATATCTAAAAATTCTGTTTATAGTTATTAGATGTGATTCTTTAGGACATGGTTGGAATCTTGAACACATACAAACACTAAACAAAATATCTGGTCTAGAAGTAGTCAAATATAACAAAGATCCTATCATGCTTCTATATAATTTTTGTTCAATAGATTTACCTTTTTCATCCTTGTCGGATTTGATGGTGGAACTCATGGGCGTGTTTGCTCCTTTGCTATTGAGCATCTCCTTGACGTATTTGGGCTGGTTTATAAAAATTCTTTCGATTAGTTGCCTAATTTGCAGTCCAAGGAAGAAGTTTACATTGCCCATCATGCTCATTTCAAATTCACTCTGCATAATCTTGTAAAATTCTTGGTACAAAGTTTCAGTAGTAGCACCGAATATTATATTATCTATATAAATTTGAACAATAGAAATATTTTTATCCTTATATATGATAAATAATGTTATATCAACTTTTCTTCTTTGAAAGTAATGATCAATGAAAAACCTGCTTAACCGTTCATACCAAGCTCTTGGCTTAAAATCTAGGAGGTTGTTCAACATATACTTCCTCATTTAAATATCTATTCAAAAATGCACTTTTCACATCCATTTAAAATAATTTAAAGTCCATGTGAGAAGCAAAAGATAGTAGGATACGTATGACTTCTAATCAAGCCACATAAGCATAGGATTCCTCAAAATCAATTTCTTCTTCTTGAGAATATCTTTTGGCTACAAGTATGGCCTTATTTCTTACTAGTAGTCCATTTTCGTCTAATTTTTCTTAGAAACCCATTTAGTACCAATAACTGTACAATCTTTTGGTTTAGAAACTAGGTCATACTTTATTTCTTTCAAATTGATTTAGCTCTTCTTGCATTACAGCGATCCAATTTTCATCATTAAGAGCTTGATTAATATAGTTTGGTTCATTTTTAGAAACAAAATGGAAACTTTTAAAAAGAGACTCTTTGTCCATCCCTTGTAGGTCCGATAGACAACTGCAGTGTGCTCGGACCTGGATGAAGGTATCCGAAGAAGAGAAGGGAGATCCGGGGAAATCAGATAGAAGGTGATTGGGTGCCAGGCAAGAAGGGAACGGAGAAGAGAAAATGCCATGAACCCGAACATTGGAGTGCTGCTAGGCGAGGAACTCCAGACACTGGCGATATCTACCACAGTGATAAAAAAGATCTCTCTAGGACCAGATGCTTCAATTTTGTGCTCGCTGTGGCCGTCGAAGACGTATAACAAAGAGATCTTCAAATCCGTTATGAGGAGACTGTGGAGGCCGAAGCACTCTAGCCAATTTAACGAAGTGGGAGAGAACTTGTACCAAGTAGTTTTTGGGGAGTTGAAGGATAAGAATCGTGTTGTTAATGGATGTCCATGGATATTTGAGCGACAGCTGATGTTAATCTCTAAGCTAAAGGAGGAAACTTATATTGCACATGTCCTGCTCGTGAAAACGCCGCTAAGGCTGCACATCTCCAGAATTCCTTTTATCATCGACAAAACCATCTTAGGGACACACATTGGAACATCCTTTGAAATCTGGACAGAAATGGAGGTATCAGAAGCTGAAATCAAGATGAAAGTGGTAGTGGATTGCCGAAAGCCTATCAGAAGAGGCATGTATATTCAAATTGCCTCCCAACAGAAGCAATGGCTATCGTTTCAGTATGATAAGCTGCCGCTGTTCTTCTACATGTGTGGAATTATGGAACATATCCATAAGGAATGCACGGGAAGTACAAAGATGTAGCAGCAGTTGGCAGAAGAGGAGATGCCCTACGGCAGTTGGCTGAGAGCAGGAATCAAATACTTAAAGCCTCGGTTCGAAGTCTACAATACCAACAGAGCCGCACCTATTAAGTACCTAGGGGACTTTTGTACCAGAGGAAATCAGGAGGGGGCCGCAACTGGTATGGAAGGCAGCAGTGGCAGATATGCGAACAGTGGGGAGGGAGAACTGGAAGAAAGGGGGCAATAGACGAGCTCTCCTCTGTCATACAAGCGTCCCTCATGTGTTATGGAGGAGCTCCAACCTAATGATGCAGACTCATGACCTTACAATGATAGAATGATGCAAGGGCACACCGAACAGAACCAGTCAATGATCCTAGCGGATCTAGAAGAGGAAGATAGGCCACGAGAACTATTCTCCCTAGGTATCCAGCAGCCAACGGATCAGAGGCCTTTTGTTTGCATTATGACACCTGTCCTTTCATTAGCATTGGATAGCAATGTAGGGGGTGGAAGTCAGTCCAGTCCTGACAAGGGGCAGCGGGGTCGGGGAATGTACCCGAATCCAGATGATGCAATTCCTGTAGAAGAATAAATGGGGAAGAGAAGAGGGAGCCCAAACAAAATGGAAGGGGAAAGTGAGGAGGTTGGTAAGCAAATGATTGGAAGGGAGGATGAGGGGCTGGTTGAAGTTCAGGTTAGGCTAAGGGATGAAAGCAATGGGATTGGGCGGGGGCCGTGGAGACCTATGGAAAGGAAGGGTAGATGGAAGAAGAGGGCCAGACCGAGGAGCGACAAGGAAAAGTGGGCACTACAGGATGTTCTAATGACAGATAATCAAAAAAGGGGTAGAACCAGTGATTGGATAGCACAAATAAAAGTATAGAAAAGAAGGAGGAGCTTGGAGAGTTCCGATACGGGAGAGGCGGAGGCTGCGGGAAGGGCGCAGCCCCGCCTCACCTAACATGGCCCTACTTGTATGGAATTGCCGAGGGCTTGGGAACCCTCGGGCAATTTGGTCTCTCCTTGATTTAGTCAAGAAAAAAGCTCCGTGTTTGGTCTTCCTTTGTGAAACTAAGTGTCATTCCCAACAGATGGAAGGAATTTGGAGAAGACTCAATTTTGAAGGGTGTTTTGCCGTGGAGCCTCAGGGTACGAGAGGAGGTTTGGCACTCTTATGGAACCACAACAAAGTGGCCGGTATCAGAAGCTTTTCTGACAACCACATTGATGCAAATTTTTACGGCTGACATTTTACGGAGTTTTACGGATACCCCGAAGCTCATCAAAGGCACCAAGGTTGGCACATTCTCACGCAACTAAGTTCGGAATGCACGGACACTTACCCCGTGATCGGGGACTTTAATGAGGTGATGGATCACAGTGAATACAATAGCAAAAGATCCAGGCCTCAGGCCCAACTTGACCGCTTTCGTGACGCTTTGGATTGCTGCAATCTTATTGATTTGGGATTTACTGGCGCACCAATGACATGGAGAAACAACAGAAGAGGACGAGACAGAGTTGAAGCGAGACTGGAGAGAGGATTGTCCACCCCATCTTGGCTTAACTTGTTCCCTCATGCAAAAATTATCAACTTACAGCCTTCAACTTTCGATCATTGTCCATTAATGCTCGTTCTCGAGCCCAATCACGACAGAAGGAAACCGCCAAGAGAATTTCGCTATGAATTATTTTGGAATAAGGACGAAGAAGCCACTAGGATTGTAAACCAGTTTGGGAGGCTCAGCCCATGATGGAGATGAAAGTTGATGAAGAGCTATGCTGGAAATCTGAACGGACTGCATCGGAACTTTCCATATGGAATCGAAGGAGAAGGGGAAATCTCAGGAGAAGGATTGAGCAGAATCAGAGAAAGGTCGAAGCCCTCTCACGGAATGATCCAAGCGACCGAAGGGATGCAACCATGCAAAAACTCAAACTCCAGATCAATCTTTTATTGGAGGACGAAGAGCAGTTATGGAGGATGCGGGCCAAGACTCACTGGCTTCAGGAGGGTGACAGGAATACCAGTTTTTTTCATCGGGCTGCTTCCAACAGACGAAGAACTAATACCATTGAGGTATTAAGGGACCAGGACGATAAGTGGGTCCGGGAGCAAGACCAACTTTTGGATATGGCGGTAAGGCATTTCTCTAAGGTTTTTTCATCCTCTTCTCACTCAGAGGCGCCATGCTTGGAGTCAGTTATTATCAGAAGAATCTCTAACGATCATAGGCAATGTCTAACAAGGCCAATTCTGCCTGAGGAGGTAATTAAGGCGGTAAAGGGTATGAGGCCTACCAAGGCACCTGGGCCTGATGGGCTGTCGGCAGGGAAATGCCATCGCGCACTCCCTAGCTGATATGGTCTCGGCCTCAAATGCGGACCATCTATTGTGGTGGGGTGTTCCACCCCAAGCTGTCATTAGAAAACTTTATACAGACAATTTTTTGGCTATGAATCTGTCGGATTCCTTTGTCCCTCTCCTCTCTCAAATTGAGAGAGAGTAGGGACAGAGGCTATCCTTTTCATCAAAAAAAAATTTTAGAAACAAAATTAAATTTTTCACAAATATTGTGTCTTGACCTTCTAATTCTTACTCTTTCATATATTTTTTCAATAACTTACTCAATTGCATGGTCATTTTGAAATTCTAAATCTGTAGGAGGATTACAGGAATTATTACCTTCACTTATCCTTTCTACCATGAAATTTTCTTGTTTTGTTTCGGCTTCTCTTTGTTGTTCTAGCTGTTCCTTTTTTGGATTCTTTAATGCTTCATCTGCTGAGAAAATTGCGCCATAGACCCTCTAACTATGCGTATTGGCACTTTGGACCCCGATGTTTGCGTATTAGCATTTTAGACCCCAAAAAGTTTTGACCTTTGCATTTTACCCCCGCGCCCTCACAGCGTCAAAAAATCAGCGTTTGGCCATTTGAAATGACGAAAATACCCATGATAGAAAAGCAGAGGCCACGACACCAGACCAGCCACCTAGAGGAAACTGGAGGTTTCTCAATCAACTTAATTTCTAAATGAATCTCGAATTCACGCTTCGTTGAAGCTTCCTCGGCCATAGCCTAGGATTAAGAGTCACATCCTCGATGTCAAACCCTGGTTGGTTGGGGGTGGGAAATCTCTACTTTCCAAGAAACCCCCGTACCTTCTTCCTTTCTCATCTATCATCGACGCCAATCACACCTCTGCTCGCTTCTGCTCCCGCTAACATAATCCAAAAAACCACCGTCACCCATCTAGAACTTGGAGAGCTTTGATGGTTTAAGCTCTGAAGACATTTTCAGAGAGACCAAAAGAACGCTGTTTTCTGACTCTTTTTCATTTAAATTGTTTTTTTAGGGGGGGTTCTTGCTGAAGCTGTTTTTGACTAATTTTTTGTTTGGATTTTGGCAACTCAAATAAGTTCGCTTTTCGGCTTTCATTTGGTTTCGGCTTTCAGTTCGTATTTCCTATTTTCCTCCCTTTGTTTTTCCTCAGTGTTTTGGGTTTTGACGTTTTTTCCTGCCAGAAGCAGGAGGAAGCCCAGCAAAAAACTGGCTTGAAAACTCTCAAAAGTTTCCTGACAAAATGCTAGCTTTTGGATGATATGTTTGGATAATCTCAATTAAAATGCATCATGTTCCTCCCCCCCCCTCCTTCAATTTTATTTTCGAAACTTCTTTCTGGAAGAATAATACCAAGAAAGACCTATTCAATAAATGCAGCAATCCACCTCAAAAATAGATCTTTAGCCGTGGGTTTTGAGCTGTTTCATGGAAGGTCGAAGGCTGAAGAGGCACTGGAATGGAGAACCTGATTTTTTGCTTCGAATCATCTTTTTGTTCTGCTTATTCGAATCGCTTGAATGTCTAGAAGCATCCTATCGGCTTCCTTCATGCCGCCTCGACAGGTTTGTCGCTCCTCCGCGACAGTCTCTGCATCCGATTCTGGAATTCAAGACCCGCTTGGGGAGAATAACGCTCGAAATCCTCTTCGGATGCCTCAGCGGCCTCATTGCTAAGATATTCCTAGCCATTGCAGTCCGCTTCTTCCTGCAGTTCATGAAGCAGACGCCGATTCTTAAAGGCCCTGTAATCTTCTCCTCATAAATCACTGCTCAAGCCCTCCAATCCGCTCTCTTTAGAGAAAATCAGTTGCTGGGATCCAGCTCCCACGGCAAATACTACCGCATCATCTTCAACAACGACCGAGATTTCGCCGTCAAGCGGCTCGAGCCATTTGAGCACGGTTCTCCAGAGACGCAGAGCAAGTCGATGAAGAGACGAATGCAGAGAGAGTTGGAAGTGCTTGCTCAGCTGAAGCATAGGAATGTGATGAGGTTGAGGGCTTATGTCCGCGAAGCTGATCGTTTCTCTCTGGTCTACAACTACATGCCCGTTGGCAGCCTTCAAGATGTTATGAACCGCGTTCGAGCGAACCAGCTGCAACTGGGGTGGGATGTTCAGCATCGAATTGCGGTTGGGGTGATCAAGGGGCTCAGAAATCTTCACTTCGATTTCGGGATGTCGTGGCCGAAGCCGCTTACCACCTTTACCTCTAGTTTCCTCTAGGTGGCCGGTATGGTGCCGTGGCCTCTACCTTTTTTGGCATGGGTATTTTCGTCATTTCAAACTGTCAGATTCTGATTTTTTTACGTCGTGAGGGCGCGGGGGATAAAATGCAAAGGTCGAAACTTTTTGGGGTCTAAAATGCTAATACTCAAAAATTGGGGTCCAAAATGCTAATACGCATAGTTAGAGGGTCAATAGCGCAATTTTCCCACATCTACATCACTTAACCCATCCTCTTTTTTGGAGTTTTAGTTAAATTCATCAAATATAACATGTATCGATTCTTCTACTATTAGATTTCTTTTGTTAAAAACTCTATATACTTTGCTATTTAATGAATAACCAAGAAATATTGTTGTGGCGCTCCGAATCGAGGCGTCACATTTGTTCTTACTCCAAGATCTTATCGATTGGTAAGTGTGAATCAGGATTGTTGCCCTGATCACGCGGCGGGTACTTAATTCGATCTCGTCCAAAATTTTTTTTTCTTTTCTTTCATCACGTAAAGACACATACTTATCATCAAATCTCAATTATCGTTGATAACATCAATACTTGTTTTTGTACAATACGGGTTATTTTAACCTGAACATTTTATGCATACATAATTTGAAAACTCCTTATCATATGTTTATGTCATACCATATATGGATCAGCATATCATAAAATTTTCTTCATACCATCTTTTTCCTTTTCTTCTTGGCCTGTGCTGTACCTGTCTATAGTTTGAAAAGCAAAACGTGAGTCGAAACTCAGTAAGCAAGCATTTTTTTTCCATTTAAATGCATTTCTCCCGTTATATAGTAGACACTTATCAAGTGATCTACTATCAACCAGTGGAAACCTTTTCATACAACCTTTCGTAAAACATATGCTTGCAAACTTAACATGTAAACCTCTTTTTCATGAACATAAAACATTTTTCATAAAATTTTCTTTCTCCAAGGACATTCTCATGTCCTTAAAACATTTTTCATAAAACCTTTTTAAAACAAGCATATGCATCATGCATAACGTTTCTATCCGTCTGGTAGGTGACACTTACCAAGTGATCACCCTTTCCTCCTTAGGAGAGAAACCATTTCTATTGATAACTCGCGAGCCAAGCAGTTATCCGTGTTCTTCTCCCATTTCAAGGAGGGCACCGCCGGCATTTCGCCTTTTAAAGCGACTTGGCCTATGTAGAGGGGGCCCATCTTGCAACCGCGTCTGGTTTGCATATCCTCTACAATAAACCTAGTACATAGCTCATGTGCACATTCTTCATGTTCATAAGCTAGCATGCTTTTTATAAAACCCCACAGACCTTAATCTGTGTCTTTTTCCTTTTCAAAATTTGATGCTAGCATAACCTTTCAAAATAGTACATACCTCGGCCTGTATTTCTATCTCTAACTTGATAACTCGGCATAGCTCAAGTTAACAAGTTAATAAAAATATTTTGTAAGGATGACCAACCTTAAATAATTTTAAAAACAATGGCACATTCTTAAAACATTTGAAATATTTGAGAAATAATAAATTTGAAACATTGCTAAAAAATGTTTATAAATCATTTTGATTGGTAAAACAATTTTGAACAACATTTTAATATTTGGAAACCAAAAACTTTGAAAACATTTTTCTTCTCATTTCTAGATTTTTCATGAACAAAGGATATACTAATGCATAATTCATTTATATGTACGTATATCATATTCTTTGTCCACATAACACTTAAGTTTCTTCTATACGAAGATATGCTTGTATGATCCTTTGGTCATTTAAAAGAAATCTTCATTTAAATCGGTTATTGGTTGGCCTTCCTTAAATCCGTTTCAAAATATTTTAATAAATCATTTTAAATTCATTAGATAAAACAAAATACTATTTTGGAAATCAAAACTTTTCCTTTTCCATTATAATGCAACCATTTCCATCTTTCTCTTCATTTATAAGGATTTGCTTATGATAAAGCAATTTCCACGTACTTCAACATTTCTTCTTACTTCCATATGAATTTGCTTATAATAAAGCAAATTTGACATATTCCATAGTTGCACTATATAAAAATCATTTTCAAAAGTTTGCTTGCTTACAAATCATCATTTTCAATAAAGTAATAAAATCACATTTTGAAAGTTGTGCTTGCTTACCTTTGCTTTGCTTTAATCCAACTCCTTTATCCTTTCCTTTCCTTTTCCTATTCAAGTGAAAAGGATATACATACTTTATCATGCATATTTTATATTTATTTATAACCTAATTTTTCGCCATAATTTTTTATAGAGGTTATCCTTAAAAATGCGTGATCATCATTTTTTATACGGATTTTTATCCATAAATCCTTAAAAATTCAATCCATATGTCTTCATCAAATATAAAAATAAATCTAAAATTTCCTCCAAAATCACGCTGTTTACTATAGCAAATCAATGTAGCAGATCACTGTAGCATAATCACTACAACAGAATCACTGTTCATCCGTGGTTACTGTTCATGGGTTTCAAAAATTGATATTTTTTTCAAGAATACAAAATACCATGACATACCTTAATCCTAGTATATCATTGGAAATATCTTATATTTTGAATTTATCATCATTTACTTCGCCAAAAAAATCATTTTCTCCATATACTAAAAATCAACATAAATTCACTTAAGCATAATCCTTAATTTCAAAAATCATGAAATTAATATATCATCATTCCAACATCATATTTATCATAATACACATATTCATTACATTATTTCAATTTCCAATACACATATTCATTTATATAATTAATGAATTTTCATTTATTCATAAAATAATTACAAAATTACAAATGTCAAAATGACGTGTATACGGTCAAAGTAACGCGTATACGGTCAGGGTTCCACAATTCTCACCCCCTCCCTTACAATAGGTTTCGTCCCGAAACCTATCTTTCTTCGAACAATTGAGGGTACTTTCTTTCAACTTCTTCCTGTAACTCCCATGTGGCTTCGGATTCTGAATATCGATTCCATTGAACTTTTACATACTCAATTTTTCTATTCCGAAGCTTCTTGATCTTGAAATCCAGTAACTTGATTGGCCTTTCCTCATAGTTCAAGTGTTCTTGTATTGGCAAATTTTCCGCTATCAACACATGGGTTGGATCTGAAACATATTTCCTACGCATGGAGATGTGAAACACATTGTGGATGGCACTGAGGGCTAGTGGCAGAGCTATTCTATAGGCTAAATTGCCTATCTTTTCCAAAACTTCAAAGGGCTTAACATATCTTGGGTTTAATTTTTCCCTCTTTCCAAACCAGGTGACTCCTTTGAATGGCGTTACTGTTGGAAACAATGACTCAAAACAAAATTGACCAAAGTGTAAGTTTTGATGATTAACAAGAACTAATTTGAGGTTAAAAAGAATACTAATAAGTTTGCCAAGTGTTTAAGGAAAGCAAAGAGACCAAGTCGATCACCAAGTCGACTCGGACTTCGACTTGGTACGAAGTCGATACCCAAGTCGACTTCTCTAGGGACTTGGAATGGCCACAGGTGGACAGATTTGAAAATGGAAGGACTGACAGGTGAAGTCGCAAGTCAAGTCGACTCCACTTGCGACTTGGGTAGTCAAGTCGCAGACGAAGTCGACTTCGGAATCGACCTCAAACGACCAAAAGTGTCCAGCGCTGAAATCTGGTTCACGAACATGGCGAAGTCGCAGACGAAGTCGACTCCATGTGCGACTTGGGCGAAGTCGCAGACCAAGTCGACTCCAACTTCGACTTGAGGATTTCAGACTTGAAGTTTGTATTTCCAAGCTTATCCAAAAGATCAAATTGAGAATAATCAAATCCAAAAAGGATGCAAGGACCATTTTCAAGAACAACTCAAGGTTCTCGAAGATCAAAGCAAGGATTCAAGATCAACATCAAATCAAGTCTATCAAGTCAACCACAAGTTCTCAAGCTTATTCAAAAGAAAGAAAACCAAGGATGAAAAAGCAGATCAAAAGAAGCTCAAAGCATTTCCAGCAAAAGTCGAGTCAAGTCGCAAGTCAAGTCGACTTCAGGATCGACTTGAGTCGAAGTCCAAAGCCAAGTCGACCAAAGACTCAGACTTGGAATCTGGAAGAACTGGAGTCGCAGGCCAAGTCGACTCCATCTTCGACTTGGAGTATAACGTTCGAATTTTTGAACGTTGGAGTTCATTTATTGCGCGACAACCACTCCTACAACGTTCCAATCTTCCTCACTCTATAAAAAGACATTCAAATGAACGTGAGAAGAGACAATACACACTACACTAAGGATCATAGAGAGAAAAGAAGTGCAAGAAAGACTTTCAAATTCCTTTTCTCCATATTTGAGTGATTCAAAGGAAGAAAGAGCTTCAAACTGCAAGTTGCTTCAACGATCATCATCCAAGCTGCCTTTGATTTCTTCCTCGAGCTCAATCTGCCTACACAAATCTGTAAAGTGTAGTTTCATTTATTTCATTGTCTTGTTGTATAAATCTTGATTTAGCTTGGGTAGCTAAGATCAAGTATATGCAAAGTAGGGTGTGATTGGAGTGAGACTCATCACCTACTTGTGCAAGTAGTTGCATATGCCCCCTAGAGCTTTGAATCTAGAAGAGAGCAAGTGGCTCTAGTTGTATATGCCCCCTAGAGCTTTGAATCTAGAAGAGAGCGGTGACTCTAAGTGTATTCGTGGAATACATAGTGGAACCCAAGTCACAACGGAGTGTGAGCTTGGAAGAGTGGAGTAGGGAAGGTTTGCCCGAACCACTATAAATCTTGTGTTCTACTTATTTTTACTACTTTATCTTATTTGCTCTCCATTCGCTTAAAAAGGGGATTAACTTTTTCAAGGGGTTAAGATTTTTGATTTACCAAAAGAAATTTTTAAAGAACCCAATTCACCCCTCCCCTCTTGGGTTTAGCCATCAACTCGGGACCAACAAGTGGTATCAGAGCAGGTCTTTGAGTTTATCAAAGAGATCTTATTGAAATGGCATCCCAATCTACTTCCGTTCCCGCATTTGCTGAAGGCCAATCCTTTACAAGGCCACCGTTGTTTGATGGGAACAATTTTGGATATTGGAAGCTTCGTATGAAGCAACTCATCATGGCTACCGACATGGACTCTTGGATTGCTATCCAAGATGGTGTAACCTTGCCTACCGATGAAAGAGCTTCAAAATGGACCGACGAGGAAGTAAGAACTGTTAAGAGCAACGCCAAAGCTATGAACTCTTTATTTTGTGCTCTTAATGCTTCTGAATATGATAGAGTATCCTCTTGCTTGACCGCCAAAGAAATATGGGATACGCTAACCTCTATCTATGAAGGAACTTCTCAAGTCCAAGGGACGAGAAGGAATATTTTGATTGGAGAACTAGAGAACTTTAGAATGTTAGAAACAGAAAATATTTCTGAAATGTTTGCTAGATTCTCTAAGATTACTAATGCTTTAAAAGGTCTTGGAAAAGCAATATCTGAATCTGAGCAGGTCATGAAGATTTTAAGAGCTCTACCCGAATCATGGACTCCAAAGATCACTGCAATTGAAGAAGCCAAAGACCTCAACACGCTGAAGCTTGAAGACTTAATTAGCTCACTTATGTCACATGAGCTAATTAAGAAAAGGAATGAAGATCAACACAGGGGCAAAAGAGCAATTGCCTTAAAAGCCGCACAAGACACCGATGACACATCTTCTTCTCAAGACGACAATGAAATTGCCCTACTCACAAAACGGTTCAAAAAATTTGTGAGAAAAGGCAAAAATTTCAGAAGTTTCAAAGAAAGAACTCCCAGAGAGAAGAAGAAAGAATCAACCAAGTGCTACCGATGCGGCGGTTCGGGACATATGCAGGCTCAATGTCCAACTCCCGAAGAAAACAAGGCAAAAGAACAAAGAAAGGATCGAGGGGACAATAGAAGATTCCAGAAATACAAAGGAAGAGGCATGTACGTGAATGATGAAGATTCTACGACAAGTAGCTCCTCAGCCGACGACATAGAGGCGGAAGAATGTGCAAGAATTTGCTGCATGGCACAAATCGAGCAAGGAGAACAAATTACCTCAACAAAAGACACAAGCAATGAAGAGGTAAGCTCTAAACTCTCTCTTTCTGAATCAAATTATTCTTCCTTTCAAGAGTGCCTCAAATGTACTGAATTAGATGAACTACAAACTGCATATGATTCATTATATGAAGAAATGAAGAAATTAGGAAGCAAGTTTACAATTAAGAAGAGACAATGTGATGCAACAATAATTGTAAATGGTAAACTTGCAGAAAGATTAGACAAATTGAAAGATGAAAATGAATTGCTGAAAATGGAGAACAAATCATTAAATGAATCATTAGCTAAGTTCTCTAATCCAGGAGAAAGTGTTAAAATGTTTCTGAATATGACCTCCCAAACACATAAAAGAGGTCTTGGGTATCATACATTTGAGCATGGAGAAAGTAGCAAATCAAATGTGCAAACACTTGAGAAATATCAAACTAAAGCTGCATCTTTTTACAAGCCACAAAAGAAAAACTTTAAGTGGACTAGAAGACCAATGATTGAACCTTTGCATGTTTGGAGACCTACTCCAAGATTACCTATGGCTTGTAATTTCTGCAACAGGATGGGTCATAAAACTTACAAATGTAACTTTAAGAAATTATATGACCATGGTGCTAAATTAGTTTGGGTTCCAAGAAACACAAGATTTGGGTTTTCCAAGTTAGATCAACTTAGATTGGATTTTATTACTAACCCAAATGGACCCATAAAATGGGTACCAAGGAGATAAGATTTATTTGTTTATTTTTCAGACATGTTTTAAGGCAAAGGCAAACAATGAATGGTTCATGGATAGCGGTTGCTCAAGGCATATGACCGGTGAAAGAAGCTTGTTTCACAAACTTAAGCCTTGCAACGATGGAATGGTTGCCTTTGGCAATAATGAAAAAGGTAAGATTAAAGGTAAAGGAAATATACATAGTATTTCAAATGCTTGCATGGAAGATGTTTTGTTTGTTGAAGGACTCAAACACAATTTAATGAGTATTAGCCAATTATGTGATAAGGGATACAAAGTTGTGTTTGAATCATCTATATGTAATGTATTTGATGGAGAACATATCATGTTTAGCGGCAAAAGACATGGAAATGTTTATTTGGTTTCACTTGATGAATTAGATGGTCAATGTCTAATGGCCATTGATAACGATCCATGGGTTTGGCACAAGAGGCTTGGACATATAAACATGGGCAACATAAAGACCCTATGGAAAAAGAGTTTGGTAGAGGGATTACCAAAATTAAAATATGACAAAGACAAGATTTGCAAGGCATGTCAATTATCTAAACAACCAAAGATGCCTTTCTCTACCAAAAAGGAAATTTCCACCACTAGGCCACTTGAACTACTACACATGGATCTATACGGGCCATCCGACATTCTAACCATTGGTGGAAAGAAATATGTATTTGTCATAGTTGATGATTTTTCAAGATTCACATGGATAATTCTCTTAGCTAGTAAAGATGAAGCCTTCTCTATGTTTGCAACTTTTGTAAATTTGGTGCAAAATGAAAAACAGAGTACTATTGTGACCATAAGAAGCGATCATGGTGGCGAATTCGAAAATAAGCGATTCATGGAACTTTGTAATGAAAAAGGAATTCACCACACATTTTCTGCACCAAGAACTCCTCAACAAAATGGAGTAGTTGAAAGGAAAAATAGAACTATACAAGAGATGGCTAGAACTATGCTAAATGAGAGCAATCTATCCAAGAAATTTTGGGGTGAAGCTGTGAGTACAGCTTGTCATGTTTTGAACCGAGTTACCATTCGAGCAATCTTGAAAAAGACCCCATATGAACTATGGAAAGGAAGGAAACCAAATATCTCATACTTTCATGCTTTTGGATGTACTTGTTATGTTTTGAAGAATGGAAAAACCAATTTGGGCAAATTAGATGCCAAAAGCGATGAGGCTATATTCCTTGGTTATTCATCAAATAGCAAAGCATATAGAGTATTCAACAAACGAAACCAAGTTGTAGAAGAATCCATACATGTTGTATTTGATGAAATTAACCAAAGTCCGAGAAAGGAGGATGAACTAAGTGATGCAGATGAGACAAAAAGCAAAGAACAACCAAAGGAACTTGAGCTCAAGCCAGAAAATCTAGTGGAGGAAGAGGTAAGTGAAGGTAATAACTCTTACAAACCTCAAACTGATTTAAAGTTCAAAAATGCCCATCCAATTGAACAAGTTATTGGAAATATATATGAAGGAGTAAAAACTAGAAGATCAAAACAAAACGTTTATGGCCAATATGCGTTTGTATCGAAAATTGAACCAAATACCATTGAACAAGCTCTTAATGATGAAAATTGGGTTATTGCAATGCAAGAAGAGCTAAATCAATTCGAAAGAAACAATGTATGGCATTTAGTTCATAGACCAAACACTCATACCGTCATTGGTACCAAATGGGTATTTAGGAACAAATTAGACGAAAGCGGTCTTGTAATTAGAAACAAGGCAAGATTAGTAGCCAAAGGGTATTCCCAAGAAGAAGGAATTGATTTTGAAGAATCATATGCACCCGTGGCTAGATTAGAAGCCATACGCATCCTACTAGCATTTGCTTCTCATATGAACTTCAAATTGTTTCAAATGGATGTAAAAAGCGCATTTTTGAATGGTTATTTGAATGAAGAAGTATATGTTGAACAACCCCCTGGTTTTGAAGAAAAGGATCAATCAAAGTTTGTTTATAAATTAACCAAAGCATTATATGGACTAAAACAAGCACCAAGAGCTTGGTATGAAAGGTTAAATAGATTCTTGATTAATCATGAGTTTCAAAGAGGGAAAGTAGACACTACTTTATTCATCAAGTACAAAAATAAAAATATTTTGATTGTACAGATTTATGTGGATGACATAATATTCGGTGCTACTGACGAAAATCTTTGTCAAGAATTTTCTAAGATAATGCAGAGCGAGTTCGAAATGAGCATGATGGGAGAATTAAATTTCTTCCTTGGACTTCAAATCAAGCAACAAAATGAAGGAATATTTCTAAACCAGTCCAAATATGTCAAAGAAATGCTCAAGAAATTTGGAATGCAAAATAGCAAAGGAGCAAACACTCCAATGAGTTCGACAATCAAGATCGACACGGACGAAAACGGTAAAAGTATCGATCAAAAGCTTTATAGAAGCATGATAGGATCCTTGTTATATTTAACTGCTTCTAGACCCGATATCTTGTTCAGTGTTTGTATGTGTTCTAGATTTCAAGCATGTCCAAAAGAATCACATCTACTTGCTGTAAAAAGAATTTTTAAGTATTTGATAAAAACTGCCAATCTTGGACTATGGTATCCAAAGGAGACAACCTTTGATCTAATCGGCTATTCGGATGCAGATTTTGCCGGCTATAAAGTAGATAGAAAGAGTACTAGTGGAACTTGTCAGTTTCTTGGACATATGTTGGTTTCATGGTATTCAAGAAAACAAACAAGTGTTGCCCTATCTACTGCAGAAGCCGAATACATAGCCGCCGGTAGTTGCTGTGCCCAGTTACTTTGGATGAAACAACAGTTGAAAGATTATGGTATTGATTATGTTGATATTCCTATTAGATGTGATAATACAAGTGCAATTTGTTTAACTAAAAATCCTGTACTGCATTCAAGAACCAAGCATATTGATGTGAGACATCACTTTATTCGTGAACATGTTGAGAATCATGATGTATGCTTAGAATATGTGAAAACAGAAGACCAAATTGCTGATATTTTTACCAAAACTCTAGCCAAGGATTCATTTTATAAGATTAGAAATGATATGGGGATGATAGAGCTAAACTAGGAAAAACAAATAAGAAAATTAAAATTGGAAAATATCAAGTCGATGAGTCAAGTCGACTCCAGGGACGCTAAGTCGACTCCGCTTCAGAAGCGAAGTCGACTCCGTTAGGGTCGAAGTCGACTCCGCCCCAGGCGAAGTCGACTCCAGAAGGATCGAAGTCGACTTCGTCTAGGGCAAAGTCGACTCCGCGCGCGACGATTCACATTCGGCCGCCCATTTCATCTTTTTCTTCCCTTTTCTCTCTTTTCTTCCTCATTTCTCTCCGGCCTCCCTATTTTTCTCTTTTCCCTCTCCCCTCCGGCGATTTTCTTTCTTCTCCATCTCCGGCTAACCTTTCCGGCGATTTCCTTTTCTCTCTCTCCGATTTTCCTCTCCGTTTCTTTTTTCTCTCTCTCCCTCACTGTTTTCTTCTCTCTCTCTCTCTGTTTTTCTCTCTTTCTCCTCATCTCCGGAAACTCCTCCGACCGGCAAACTCCATTTCCGGCTCCGGTAACTCCCTCTTCGTTTCTCTCTCTCTCTATTCCTTTCTCTCTTGCTCTCTCTCTCACTCTCTTTCTTTCTCCCTAGTCTCTCAAGTTTTCTCCTTTTTCCTCTCAGAAGTTCCTCCGTCTCTACATTTCTGAAATACCGCTTCATCTCATTTCCTCTCTCTCTCAAAAAAAAAAAAAAAAAGTTCAAATTCCAACTCCAAACCATCCCAAATGGCACCAAAGAAAGCTGTCTCAAAACCATACCCCAAACGGGTTCCCTCACAACCTTCATCCAATACTGCAGAGGATGTTCCTAGGAAAGCTAGGACACCGGCAAAAAGGGCCAGAGAAGAACCATCAACTTCTACGGGTAGACGGGTGCGATTCCAAACCACTCAATCATCCGATCGAGCACCTAGTCAACAACAAGCCCAAACCTCACAGAGTACACAATCTGGAGCAAGCAAAAGGGGTACTCCGGCTAGGAAAACTCAAGTATTGAAGATGCCTACCACTTACTTCCAAACCGAACTCCAGCACAGTCGCTTTTACAAAAGCTTCTATGAACGGAAGGTATTTATACCCAAGATTATAGATTTCAAATTTTTGAAAGATTATGAATCCGATATAGAAGATCTATTGGATTTTCAAGGATGGACCAAGTTGCTAAAAGAGGATGAAAAGGTTTATCCAGATCTTACTCGGATTTTCTATTATCTATGGGATGACGAAAAATATGCAACTTTTGTCAAGGGAGTAGAAATCAAACTTGGAATTGGGATAACTCCAAGCAAGAAGGGAGCAAGGATTGATTTAGGAGAAATATTTGGAGTCCCATTTGTGAATGAGCCTTTACCAGAAGATCTCACAATGGATAAAATGTATAACCAGCTCACTCGGAGCAACAAGTATCATCCGGGAATTAGATTTCTTCGATACATGGATCTATCACCCAGGCTACGGGTACTCAGACTTCTAATTGCCCACTGCATATACCCAAAAGGCGGGGGAAGAAATCAAGTAAATCCACAAGAAGCGGAAATATTATGGAAAGTGGCAAACAAAGTTAGGGTAAGCTTACCTAAGTTATTTCTTGAAGCCCTAGCATCCAGAAAGGAAAATCCACGAGGAGTTCTCCCATATGGCACCTGGATCACAAAAATCCTTGAACATTACAAAGTGGATATTGAAGGTGAGCCTTTCGAAGTACTCAAAACCACAAATGCCATTAACAAAGCACTCATCCAAAGAATGAAGATCAATGTGCTTCAACTTAGACCGGAAGCTCCAGAAGAAGAGCGAGACGACGATGCACAAGCTGAGGGGGAGCAACCTCCCATAGCATCACCGGCACGGGCCGCTTCTCCACCATCGCACGGATCCTACTCTCCACAAGGGTCTGCTGCAAGAGAACGGGTGCCTCCAACCTCCTCTGAGGAGGTCACCTTAAAGGAATTAAAGGAAGAAATAGTTGCAATGAGGGCAGAAATGGATTACAAAGAAGACCGGATGACAAGTCTTGTCACCGGCGTTCTAAATGCGCTCGAGGATATGCACTCCCGGCAAGACAGAATCGAGCGGGAAATGCGGACTATCCGCTACCATCTTGCCTCAGGCCGACATAAGAAGAGACCCATGCCTGAACTCGATCCCTACGAGTCGGGTTCAGTTCATAGAGAGGCAACTCCCGATCACGCTTCTCTTGTCTACTCCTCGGCCCACCATTGTCCCATCAAACCTATTCCATATCAAATCTCTCAATTTCAGTTTATCAAATCGTTATTTTTGCTTGATTGACAAAAAGGGGGAGAAAAGATCGGTTTAAGAGTTAGAGTTTCCTTTCGTTTTGGGTTGGGTAACTTGTATCTAGGTTTCATTTTGTTTTTCATTGCATTTTGTAAAAATGAAACAGATATACATGAAAGATGTTTTATGCTTGACATAAATATTTTGAGTGAATTATGAAAATAATGCTCTGTCATGAATATGTATATGCTCTGCTTTCTATGGTAATATGTTTGAATGCTCTGTTTTTTACATGAACTTGCTTAAATACTCAAAAAGGTATCAACTCAAATGTAGTTTTGTCAATCATCAAAAAGGGGGAGATTGTTGGAAACAATGACTCAAAACAAAATTGACCAAAGTGTAAGTTTTGATGATTAACAAGAACTAATTTGAGGTTAAAAAGAATACTAATAAGTTTGCCAAGTGTTTAAGGAAAGCAAAGAGACCAAGTCGATCACCAAGTCGACTCGGACTTCGACTTGGTACGAAGTCGATACCCAAGTCGACTTCTCTAGGGACTTGGAATGGCCACAGGTGGACAGATTTGAAAATGGAAGGACTGACAGGTGAAGTCGCAAGTCAAGTCGACTCCACTTGCGACTTGGGTAGTCAAGTCGCAGACGAAGTCGACTTCGGAATCGACCTCAAACGACCAAAAGTGTCCAGCGCTGAAATCTGGTTCACGAACATGGCGAAGTCGCAGACGAAGTCGACTCCATGTGCGACTTGGGCGAAGTCGCAGACCAAGTCGACTCCAACTTCGACTTGAGGATTTCAGACTTGAAGTTTGTATTTCCAAGCTTATCCAAAAGATCAAATTGAGAATAATCAAATCCAAAAAGGATGCAAGGACCATTTTCAAGAACAACTCAAGGTTCTCGAAGATCAAAGCAAGGATTCAAGATCAACATCAAATCAAGTCTATCAAGTCAACCACAAGTTCTCAAGCTTATTCAAAAGAAAGAAAACCAAGGATGAAAAAGCAGATCAAAAGAAGCTCAAAGCATTTCCAGCAAAAGTCGAGTCAAGTCGCAAGTCAAGTCGACTTCAGGATCGACTTGAGTCGAAGTCCAAAGCCAAGTCGACCAAAGACTCAGACTTGGAATCTGGAAGAACTGGAGTCGCAGGCCAAGTCGACTCCATCTTCGACTTGGAGTATAACGTTCGAATTTTTGAACGTTGGAGTTCATTTATTGCGCGACAACCACTCCTACAACGTTCCAATCTTCCTCACTCTATAAAAAGACATTCAAATGAACGTGAGAAGAGACAATACACACTACACTAAGGATCATAGAGAGAAAAGAAGTGCAAGAAAGACTTTCAAATTCCTTTTCTCCATATTTGAGTGATTCAAAGGAAGAAAGAGCTTCAAACTGCAAGTTGCTTCAACGATCATCATCCAAGCTGCCTTTGATTTCTTCCTCGAGCTCAATCTGCCTACACAAATCTGTAAAGTGTAGTTTCATTTATTTCATTGTCTTGTTGTATAAATCTTGATTTAGCTTGGGTAGCTAAGATCAAGTATATGCAAAGTAGGGTGTGATTGGAGTGAGACTCATCACCTACTTGTGCAAGTAGTTGCATATGCCCCCTAGAGCTTTGAATCTAGAAGAGAGCAAGTGGCTCTAGTTGTATATGCCCCCTAGAGCTTTGAATCTAGAAGAGAGCGGTGACTCTAAGTGTATTCGTGGAATACATAGTGGAACCCAAGTCACAACGGAGTGTGAGCTTGGAAGAGTGGAGTAGGGAAGGTTTGCCCGAACCACTATAAATCTTGTGTTCTACTTATTTTTACTACTTTATCTTATTTGCTCTCCATTCGCTTAAAAAGGGGATTAACTTTTTCAAGGGGTTAAGATTTTTGATTTACCAAAAGAAATTTTTAAAGAACCCAATTCACCCCTCCCCTCTTGGGTTTAGCCATCAACTCGGGACCAACAGTTACCTTAACAAATACGTGATCCCCAACTTAGATATTTAAATCCCTTCTTTTGCAATCGGTGTAACTCTTTTGCCTGCTCTGGGCTATGAGTATACACTGGCGAATCACTTGAACTTTTTCCGTCATTCTCTTTGAGAGGTCTGGAGCCAATTTTCTTTCTCCCACTTCATCCCAATTTAGAGGAGTTCTGCATTTCCGTCCATATAAAGCTTCAAATGGGGCCATTCGAATACTTGTTTGATAACTGTTGTTATAAACAAATTCTGCCATAGCCAAATATTCATCTCATGATCCTCCAAATTCCACTGTGCACATTCTCAGCATAACCCCTACTATTTGATTTATCCTTTCTATTTGTCCATCGGTTTGAGGATGAAATGCTATAGCTGTGTACCTAAGGTTTGATGTAAACATTTCCAAAATCGAGAGGTAAAACTGGAATCTCGATCGGAAACTATTGACTTAGGTACTCCATGCAGTCTTACTATCTCCTTATAATAAGTTTTAGCCAGTCGCTCAGCAGTAAAATTTTTCTTGATGACTAGGAAATGAGCTACCTTTGATAATCTATCTACTATGACCCATATAGCATCATTTCCATTATGGGTTCTTGGCAACCCTTCAATAAAATCCATAGTTATATCATCCCATTTTCATTCTGAAATTTCTAGCGACTGTAATTTTCCAGGGGTTCTTTGATGATCAGCCTTAACCCTTTGACATGTTAGGTACTTAGCCACATATTTAGCAATTTCTCTCTTCATATTATTCCACCAATATATCTTTTTGATGTCTTGATACATTTTGGTGCTACTTGAATGCATCGAAAATGGAGAGAAATGTGCTTCTTTCAATATCTGTTCCTTTACTTCCTCTTGATCAGGTATACACAGGCGACCCCTATATCTATACATCCCCTATTCATCTTGTATGTATTTTCTCCACATAATTCTTGAAATCCCCATTTTCTTGTTGAGCCATTTTAATTTGCTCAAATAAATTTGACTGGATTTGTAATTGAGACAATCCAACTTGTACCCTAGGTGGGATTACAATTAGCTCTAATTGTCTCAATTCTTGTAGTAGCCCTTTTTCCTTTGTGATGAGATGTGCTAAGCTAACATTTCTACTTAGCGCATCGGCTACTACATTGGCTTTACCTGGATGATATAAAATGTCGAGGTCATAATCCTTAAGTAACTTGAGCCATCTTCTCTGCCTGATATTTAACTCCTTTTAACTAAAAATATACCTGAGGCTCTTATGATCAGTATAGACCTCACATTTAACTTCATATAAATAATGTCTCCAAATTTTCAAGGTAAAGACTACTGCTGCCAATTCTAAATCATGGGTTGGATAGTTTACCTCATTTGGCTTGAGTTGCCGAGATGCGTATGATATAACTTTTCCATTTTGCATTAGTACACATCCTAATCCTTTCTTTGAGGCATCACTTAGATCACAAACCCTTCCTTTTCCGTAGGTAGTGTTAGAATTGGAGCTTTTACTAGTCTTTTTTTTAATTCTTGGAAGCTATTCTCACATTCCTGTGTCCATTCATACCTAACTCCTTTCCTTGTCAGCTTTGTGAGTGGAGCTGACAATTGTGAGAATCCTTCCACAAATCTTCTATATTAACCAGCTAGCCCTAGGAAACTTCTTATATCCGTGATATTTGTTGGCTGTGGCCACTTTATTATTGCCTAAATTTTTTGAGGATCTACTTGTATTCCCTTCTCGGATATAATATGGCCGAGAAAGGCTACCTATTTCAACCAAAACTCACATTTCTTGAATTTAGCATATAATTTCTCTCTTCGAAGAATTTCCAACACTATCCTTAAATGCTTTTCATGTTCTTCTTCTGTTTTTGAATAAATCAATATATCATCAATGAATACCACCAAAAATTGATCCAAAAATTATCGAAAAATTCTGTTCATCATATCCATAAACACAGCTGGGGCATTCGTTAGTCCAAATGGCATGACTAAGAATTCATAATGCCTATATCTTGTTCTGAATGTTGTTTTAAGGATGTCCTTTGGACATATCCTCAACTGGTGGTAACCTAACTGTAAATCAATTTTTGAAAATGTAGAAGCTCCTTTCAACTGATCAAAAAGATCATCTATTCTTGGGAGTGGGTACTTATTTTTCACTGTTACTTTTTTTAATTCTCTGTAATCAATACAGAGTCTCAAACTCCCATCCTTTTTCCTTACAAATAATACTGGAGCTCCCCAAGGTGATGCACTGGCTCTAATAAACCCCTTTTCTAATAAATCCTGAATTTGTACTTTTAATTCAGCCAATTCGGCTGGTGCCATCCTATATGGGGCCTTAGATATTCTGGCTATCCCTGGGATAATTTATATTTTCGTATCCTTTTCCCTTTCCGGTGGTAAATTACATAGCTCCTTTGGAAAAATATCTGAAAATTCCTTTACCACTGGGATTTGTTCCATAGGTACCCCATCTCTTATTGTGTTTATAGAGGCCAGATAAGCTGTACCTTGTTGGCGTATCAACTTAGCTGCTTTCATGGCTGATACCATCCTTATTGTGTTTTCTGGTTGTCTAATTTTACTGATCTCTATTTCATCTTTTGGTGCTTCAAATTGCAATTTTTTATTTCTACAATCATTTGTCGCACCCCATTGACTTAGCCAATTTATCCCTAATATGACATCAAACTCTGTCATGGGTAATAGGATGAGATCAACATCCAATATTTTTGTTCCTATCCTGATAGGACATGCTGTGCAGATTTTATTTATACTTGTCAATCTATATACTGAGGATTCTACATGTATAGTACTACTAGTTTCCTCTACCTGAAGTGCGTGTGTGATTACGAATTGGTATGATATAAATAAATGCGTAGCTCCAGAATCAAATAAAGCTACTGCAGAATTTCCCAAAATGAAAATCATACCCGTAATTACTTTTTCCTCCATCTCTTGTGACTCTGTTCGGGTGAGGGCTTGGACACGCACTGGATTGGTAATAGTACCTGGTTGATTAGCGATGGTGGGGACTTTTTGCTGGGCCAGCCTCCCTCGAGCTTGTGCTCTTTGTGGCTTATTCGAACAATTGGGCGAAATGTGTTCGACTTGACCACAGTTGAAGCATTTTATTATCTTGGCTTCCTCGGTCCTGCAGTCCCGGGCCACATGACCCGTTTGTCCACACTTGTAGCATTTCCCCATTCCTTGTAAACATTCGCCTGAGTGGCGCTTGTGGCAAGTTCTGCAAGTCGGGGCGCTTTTTGTCTGGTCACCAATTTTCTTTCTCTCGGTGATTCCTCTTTTTCCTTTATTAGCCTCACCTTCCTTCGAGGCTAAAAAGAATTGTTTTTGAGCTTGCCTAAGCTCTTGAGTCATCATAAACTCCATCTCCAATGCCCTAGCCCTCTCAATGCTAGAGGCATAATCCTTTATTAGAAATGGGGCTAACCCCTCTCTTAGCTGGGGTCTCAATCCCCTTTAGAACCTTTGTGCTTTATTTTCTGGCACATTGGCTATCCATGGAACATATCTTACCAAGGCGTTGAATTTTGTAGCATATTCTATGACTGTCATTCTGCGTTGATAAAGCTTTTCGAACTCTATCACCCTCTGGCTCTATAGCCCTACAGGGAGATATTCTTTATTGAATTCTTCCAAAAACTCATGCCACGAAACTTGCTCTGGATGTGGCATAGTGACCATCAGCATTTCCCACCATTCATAAGCGTCCTTTATCAGCAGGTGGGTAGCGCACAACACTTTCTGCTGATCATTGCAGGGTGATATCCTAAATAATTTTTTTATTTCTGTAATCCACTGCTCTACAATGAGGGGGTCTGGTTCTCCTGCAAACTTAGGTGGGCGCTGGGCAAGAAAGGCATTGATAGCCTTTCTGTCAGCCTCAAGGAGACTATCCTCCACTCCCCTTGATGTGTCGGGATTGGCTGAGAGCCCTGGTCTTTCCCCATCTCCTCTTGATGGTGGGGCTTGTTGGTTCCTCATTTCTTGCAACAACCCAGCAGTCTGGGCTGTCCATTGCTGCATAGCTTTTTGGATAGCCGCAACAATTCTTTCTTCTATGTTGACCTCTGCTTGAGGTCTTGGGCTTTCCTCTCACCGTGGGCGGGTCCTAGAGGATTGCTCCTCGGATTCAGCCCTATAAGTTCTTTTACTGGCTTCGCCCCTTGTTTGATTAACTGATTCTTCCATCGGGGCCTTTCCTTTGTTGGCTCTCGCTCTAACTCTGGTGAGGGGCATTTTCAACTTCATGAAACATTTATTAGTATAACATCAATATTCATCAATAATAAACAAATCAATCATGATTTCATGTAATCTAGCTTAGTTATTTCTTTTCTTTTCTGCTTATTTACCAATCTATGCTTTGATACCAACTTCTGTGGCGCCTCGAACCGAGGTGCCTAGAAGCCTTACTCCGGGATCGTTTTGATTAGTAAACGTGACTCAGGATTGTTGCCCTGATCACACGACAGGATTTTTTTTTTCATCCATACATGAAAAATTTCCATCATTCGTCTATCATGAAATATATTTCACATATCATAGTCATAAACCCAAAACTATTTCATAAAGCAAAAATATTCATTTTCATCTCAAAATTATCATCATGGTCTTTACATAAAATTTACATATACAATATTTCATCAAAACTGCATGTCATTTTACATGCGGCTTTCATCATCTTTTCATGTCTGTCGTTGAAAAAGCATGGGTGAGAAATAATACTCAGTACGCAAAGCTATACATAATTTTTCAATCATTTTCATGCATTTCATAAAATGCAAATGCAATGCATACATAACATTCATGACATTCCTTTGAATGCGACGCTAGCTAGGCGCCCATCCCATACATGCTCCCATCTCAGGGAGGTCGCCGCCGGCCTAGGCCTATTAATTGACTTGGCAATAGCGAGGGGGACTTCCGGTCCGCTTACTACCTCGACTAAGGCCTATTCCTCGTGCACATGCTCATTCATACACATGCCGGCATGATATTTGCAAATCATAAACAATTTCACAAAAACCATTTCATAAATAATTTCACAAAACGAACTTCAGTTCATGTAAAGTAGTTATAGGTATGGCCAACCTTAAATAAATTTCACAAAGCAACTTGCAAATAATTTCAAGCATTTTGGAAATAATTTGCAAAACATATAACTTGCTTACCTTCCTAGGATGTGTCTTCAATCTTCTCTTTTCCTTTTCCTATTCAAGGAGAAATGATATTTTCATTTCTTCTATTCAAGCAGCTTCCCATGCATGCTCTATATTATTTGGGCATTATTTCTTTATGTGGATATTTTTATCCATAGGTTCTTCAAAATTTTTATCCTTATAATTAAATATAAATCTTAAATTTTCTTCAAAATCACGCTGTTTACTGTAGCATATTACTGTAGCAAAATCAGTGTTCATCCGTGGTTACTGTTCACAGCAACGTGGTTACTGTTCATGGGTTTCAAAAATTGATATTTTTTCAAAAAATAAAAAATACCATGACATACCTTATGCCTAGTATATCATTGGATATTTCTTATATTTTGAATTTATCATCATTTACTTGGCCAAAAAAATAATTTTCTCCATATACTAAAAATCATCATAAATTCACTTAAGCATAATCCTTAATTCCAAAATCATGAAATTAATATATCATTATTCTAACATCATATTTATCATAATAATATATCCCAAATAATCATTTATCAATTTTGGAGCATTATTTTCACATATCATATGCTATCTTCCCGAATACACTATCTTCGCTCCAAATTTTTGATGTTTTGGCATAATTCCATTTAAACATTTTATCTATACTTATTTTGTCATGCTTAGTAATTATCTAAGCATGGTTTTACCTTACTTATCATCCAAAAGAAATTTGGGTAGAAATCACTTACCCGAATTGGAGATACGCTTCTTTTTCTCGCACTTTCTCTCTCCAACCTCTATTCTTCAAGGCTAAAAAGTGTGGGGATGGAAAATGAAGTTGCTCAAGTGATTTTTGAGCTGTGTTGGATGTGAATTTCGTCCATGGGCTGCTCCTCTATTTATAGGGGTCCATTTTTCATAAATTTGGAATTTACCCCCTCTTGCTTGAGGTGTAAATTTGCAAATGTGTTTTTTTCTAATTTTAAAAGGTGCATGGAGCATTGAAAACCCCACTAGGCCTGCTCCAGCAGCCCTATTGCAGCCCTATTTTTACCTATTTTTTTATTTTTTTTAAAATTAATTAATTTAGGCTAAATTAATTCTAGCCATTGATCTTTGATGAGGATGATCATGGGCCATTGGATCATGCCCCAAAAGTCTATTTTCCAGCAGCAGTTGCAGCTTTTGATTAATTATTTATCCATTTAATTAATTAAAATTAATCCAAAGTCAAATGCTAATTAATGAAAAAGTAAAGCTACTTTTTGATCTTCAAATGACCTTTAATCTTGACCCTTAATTCATGATTTTGATCAATCTTGGACCACTCATCATGTTCATCATCATATTTTGGCCATCCATAAAAAATTTCATTGAATTCCGACGCCCGGTTTGCAATTTATGAATTTTTTTCTATTTTTCCACAAAAATCCAAACTTGGATTAAAATATCCAAAAGAATTGCTATTTTGTCCTGTAGTGATTAAATCTCTATTTTAACTTTTTGTGATTAAGTTAATCCAAGTGATTAACTCTTAATCACGTGTCTTAGCCCTTAGTTACTATTCACGTGCACTATTCACGGGGTTAAATTCCTAATTACATTATTGCAATTTCCAATACACATATTCATTTATATAATTCATGAATTTTTATTTATTCATAAAATAATTACAAAATTATAAATGTCAAAATGACGCGTACACGGTCAGGGTTCCACAATTCTCCCCCCTTACAATAGGTTTCGTCCCGAAACCTATCTTTCTTCGAATAATTGAGGGTACTTTCTTTCAACTTCTTCCCGTAACTCCCATGTGGCTTCGGATTCTGAATATCGATTCCATTGAACTTTTACATACTTAATTTCTCTGTTCTGAAGCTTCTTGATCTTGAAATCCAGTAACTTGATTGGCCTTTCCTCATAGTTCAAGTGTTCTTGTATTGACAAATTTTCCGCTATCAACACATAGGTTGGATCTGAAACATATTTCCTAAGCATGGAGATGTGAAACACATTGTGGATGGCACTGAGGGCTACTGGCAGAGCTATTCTATAGGCTAAATTGCCTATCTTTTCCAAAATTTCAAAGGGCCCAACATATCTTGGGTTTAGTTTTCCCCTCTTTCCAAACCGGATGACTCCTTTGAATAGCGTTACCTTAACAAATACGTGATCCCCAACTTGGATATTTAAATCCCTTCTTTTGCAATCGGTGTAACTCTTTTGCCTGCTCTGGGCTGTAGTTAAAAACAACATTTGAAATCCATGCATAAAAATAGAATAGGTAATTTAAGAAACCAGACTTCTGTAATTGAATCTAGAGGTTCAAGGATTAAGCTATAACATTAACTTAAGACTTGAAAGATGATCTACCAAATCTAAGATTTATAGGTAAGCATACCATTGGTAATAAGGACATTAATGAAGAATGAGTGTAAGATCTATTGGCATCTCACAAAGCAATATTTGTTAGGTTTATCATCTTTGTTGATTATATTGTTGTCAAAAAATGCAAATCAGGCAAGTTTGAGAGGAGATCAATTTGGATGTAGTGGTGAATGACTACGAGGACAAGTAGGGGTGTAACTTAGGTCAGGTTGAGCTTGAACTCGGCCTGACAAACTTGAATTCCAATTGTGCTAGATTACAACCCAAACCTGAGAATCCCGATTTGTAAATATGATAAGGTTATATTCAAGTGAACCTGAGCCCAATTTCTCATTTTATATTTATTATGTGGAACCCTGACCGTATACACATTACTTTGACCGTATATGCGTCATTTCGACATTTGTAATTTTGTAATTATTTTATGAATAAATAAAAATTCATGAATTATATTGAAGAATGTGTGTATTGGAGATTTAAATAATGCAATTTAACCACGTGAATAGCGCACGTAAATAGTGCACGTGAATAGCGCACTTGAATAGTAACCAAGGGCTAAAACGCGTGATTAAGAGTTAATCACTTGGATTAACTTAATCACAAAAAGACAAAATAGATATTTAACCACTACAAGACAAAATAGCAATTCTTTTAGATATTTTAATCCAAATTTGGATTTTTGTGGAAAAATAGAAAAAAATTCATAAATCACAATCCGGGCGTCGGAATTCGATGAAATTTTTTTATGGATGGTTAAAAATTCATGATGGACATGATGAATGGATCAAGATGTGATGAAAACCATAAATCAAAGGCCAAGATAAACCGTCAAACAAAAATCAAAAAGTAGCTTGACTTTTATCAAAAGCTACTTTTGACTTTTTGTAAAAAGTAAATAATAAAAAATAAAAAAAATTAATTGCATTGCAGCAGCTGCAGGGACGTGGGCAGGGGCATTTAATGGGACACTTGACTTTAATCAATGGCTCAAATTCATCCAAATCATAAATCAAGGGTTTAGATTTAATTTGCCTAAAAATTAATTAAATAAAAAATAATAAAAATAGGTAAAAATAGGGCTGCATAGGGCTGCTGGAGCAGGCATAGGGTGGGCAGCTCTTGGATCAATGTGACTTTTAAAATTAAAAAGAAGTACCAATTTATAATTAAATACTTCAAAGCTAGGGGGTAAATTCCAAATTCATGAAAAATCAAGCCCTATAAATAGGGTCCAAGGGGAGAACGACCAAGGCAGTCTCAAGCTTGAGCAAGAGCTCATTTTTCACCCCCAATTTCGTTTTAAGAGAGAAAGAGAAGGTTAGAGAGAGAAAGGGCAAGTTGGAGGAGGAATTTTCCACTTCGGGTAAGTGATTTCTTCCCAAATTTCTTTTGGATGTTAAGTAGGGTAAAATCATGCTTAGATAATGCCTAAGCATGAGAAAATAAGTAAAGTTATAATGCTTAATTGGAATTATGCCGAAACATCAAAAATTTGGAGCGAAGATAGAGCAATCGGGAAAATAGCATATGATATGTGGAAATAATGCTCCAAAAATGATAAATAATGATTTGGGATGTATGATTATGATAAATATGATGTTGGAATGATGATATATTAATTTCATAATTTTTGAAATTAAGAATTATGCTTAAGTGAATTTATGATGATTTTTAATATATGGAGAAAATGATTTTTTTGGCCAAGTAAATAATGATAAATCCAAAATATAAGAAATATCCAATGATATATTAGGCATAAGGTATGTCATGGTATTTTTTATTTTTGAAAAAAAATATCAATTTTTAAAACCCATGAACAGTAACCACGTTGCTGTGAACAGTAACCACGGGTGAACAGTGATTTGCTACAGTGATTTGCTACAGCAGGCCCCGCCATCAAAAAGAGACGGGAAAAGACCAGGGCCCTCAGCCAATCCTGGCACATCAAGGGGAGTGGATGATAGTCTCCTTGAGGCCGACAGAAAGGCTATCAATGCCTTTCTTGCCGAGCGTCCGCCAAAGTTTGCACGGGAACCGGACCCCCTCATTGCAGAGCAATGGATTATGGAGATTAGGAAATTATTCAGGATATCGCCCTGCAATGATCAGCAGAAAGTATTGTGCGCTACCCACCTGCTAATAAAAGATGCTTATGAATGGTGGGAAACGCTGATGGTCACAGTGCCACATCCGGAGCAAGTTACGTGGCAAAAATTTTTGGAGGAATTTAATAAAGAATATCTCCCTGTAGGGCTGCAAAGCCAGAGGGTGATAGAATTTGAAAAGCTTTAGCAAGGCAGGATGACAGTCACAGAATATGCTACAAAATTCAATGCCTTGGTAAGATATGTTCCATGGATTGCCAATGTGCCGGAAAACAAGGCACAAAGGTTCCAGAGGGGATTGAGACCCCAGCTAAGAGAGGGGTTAGCCCCATTATTAATAAAGGACTATGCCTCTAGTATTGAGAGGGCTAGGGCATTGGAGATGGAGTCTATGAGGACTCAGGAGCTTAGGCAGGCTCAAAAACAATTCTTTACAGCCTCCAAAGAAGGTGAGGCTAATAAAGAAAAAAGGAGAATCGCCGAGAGAAAGAAAATCGGTGACCAGACAAAGAGCACCCCAACTTGCAGTACTTGCCACAAGCGCCATTCAGGCGAATGTTTACAGGGAATGGGGAAATGCTACAAATGTGGCCAAACGGGTCATGTGGCCCGGGATTGCGGGACCGACGAAGCCAAGATAATAAAGTGCTTTAACTGTGGTCAGGTCGGACACATTTCGCCCAATTGTCCAAATAAGCCACAAGGAGCACAAGCTCGAGGGAGGCCGGCCCAACAAAAAGTCCCCGCCATCGCTAATCGACCTGGTACTACTACCAACCCAGTGCGTGTCCAAGCCCTCACCCGGACAGAATCACAAGAGATGGAGGACAAAATGATTACAGGTATGATTTACATTTTGGAAAATTCTGCAGTAGGTTTATTTGATTCTGGAGCTACACATTCATTTATATCATACCAATTCGTAATCACACACACACTTCAGGTAAAGGAAACTAGTAGTACTATACATGTAGAATCCCCAGTATATAGATTGGTAAGTATAAATCAAATCTGCAAAGCATGTCCTATCAGGATAGGAACAAAAATATTGGAAGCTGATCTCATCCTATTACCCATGACAGAATTTGATGTCATATTAGGGATGGATTGGCTAAGTCAATGGGGTGCGACTATTGATTGTAGAAATAAAAAAGTTCAATTTGAAGCACCGAAAGATGAAATAGAGATCAGTAAAATAAGACAACCAGAAAACACAATAAGGATGATATCAGCTATGAAAGCGGTTAAGCTGATACGTCAACAATGTACAGCCTATTTGGTCTCTATAAATACAATAAAAGGAGATGGGGTAGTAAAAGAATTTTCAGATATTTTTCCAAAGGAGCTATGTAATTTACCACCAGAAAGGGAGATGGATATGGAAATAGAAATTATCCCAGGGACAGCCCCAATATCTAAGGCCCCATATAGGATGGCACCAGCCGAATTGGCTGAGTTAAAAGTACAAATTCAAGATTTATTAGAAAAGGGGTTTATTAGACCCAGTGCATCACCTTGGGGAGCTCCAGTATTATTTGTAAGGAAAAAGGATGGGAGTTTGAGACTCTGTATTGATTACAGAGAATTGAACAAAGTAACAGTAAAAAATAAGTACCCACTTCTAAGAATAGATGATCTTTTTGATCAGTTGAAAGGAGCTTCTATATTTTTAAAAATTGATTTACAGTCAGGTTACCACCAGTTAAGGATATGTCTAAAGGACATCCACAAAACAGCATTCAGAACAAGATATGGGCATTATGAATTCTTAGTCATGCCATTTGGACTAACGAATGCCCCAGCTGTGTTTATGGATATGATGAACAGAATTTTTCGAGAATTTTTGGATCAATTTGTGGTGGTATTTATTGATGATATATTGATTTATTCAAAGACAGAAGAAGAACATGAGAAGCATTTAAGGATAGTGTTGGAAATACTTCGAAAGGAGAAATTATATGCTAAATTTAAGAAATGTGAGTTTTGGTTGAAACATTTAGCCTTTCTCGGCCACATTATATCCGAGAAGGGAATACAAGTAGATCCTCAAAAGATTGAGTCAATAACAAAGTGGCCACAACCAACAAATATCACGGAAATAAGAAGTTTGCTAGGGCTAGCTGGCTACTATAGAAGATTTGTGGAAGGATTCTCACAATTGTTAGCTCCACTCACAAAACTGACAAGAAAAGGAGTTAGGTATGAATGGACACAGGAATGTGAGAATAGCTTCCAGGAATTAAAGAAAAGACTGGTAAAAGCTCCAATTCTAACACTACCTACGGATAAGGAAGGGTTTGTAATCTATAGTGATTCCTCAAAGAAAGGATTAGGATGTGTACTGATGCAAAATGAAAAAGTTATATCATACGCATCCCGGCAACTCAAGCCGAATGAGGTAAACTATCCAACCCATGATTTAGAATTGGCAGCAGTAGTCTTTGCCTTGAAAATATGGAAACATTATTTATATGGAGTTAAATGTGAGGTCTATACTGATCATAAGAGCCTCAAGTATATTTTTACTCAAAAGGAGTTAAATATGAGGCAGAGAAGATGGCTCGAGTTACTCAAGGATTATGACCTCGATATTTTATATCATCCAGGCAAAGCCAATGTAGTAGCCGATGCGCTAAGTAGAAACGTTAGCTTAGCATATCTCATCACAAAGGAAGAAGGGCTACTACAAGAATTGAGACAATTAGAGCTAATTGTAATCCGACCTGGGGTACAAGTTGGATTGTCTCAATTACAAATCCAGTCAAATTTATTTGAGCAAATTAAAAAGGCTCAACAAGAAAAAGGGGATTTCAAGAATTTCGTGGAGAAAATGATTAAGAAAAATCCCAGTGAATACATACAAGATGAACAAGGGATATACAGATACAGGGGTCGCCTGTGTATACCTGATCAAGAGGAAGTAAAGGAACAGATATTGAAAGAAGCACATTTCTCTCCATTTTCGATGCATCCAGGTAGCACAAAGATGTATCAAGACATCAAAAAGATGTATTGGTGGAATAACATGAAGAGAGAAATTGCTGAATATGTGGCTAAGTGCCTAACATGTCAAAGGGTTAAGGCTGATCATCAAAGAACCCCTGGAAAATTACAGTCGCTAGAAATCCCAGAATGGAAATGGGATGATATAACTATGGATTTTATTGAAGGGTTGCCAAGAACCCATAATGGAAATGATGCTATATGGGTCATAGTAGATAGATTATCAAAGGTAGCTCATTTCCTAGCCATCAAGAAAAATTTTACTGCTGAGCGACTGGCTAAAACTTATTATAAGGAGATAGTGAGACTGCATGGAGTAACTAAGTCAATAGTTTCCGATCGAGATTCCAGTTTTACATCTCGATTTTGGAAAAGTTTACATCAAACCTTAGGTACGCAGCTGAAATTTAGCACAGCATTTCATCCTCAAACTGATGGGCAAACAGAAAGGGTAAATCAAATAGTAGAGGATACACTGAGGATGTGCACAGTGGAATTTGGAGGATCATGGGATGAATATTTGGCTATGGCAGAATTTGCTTATAACAACAGTTATCAAGCAAGTATTCAAATGGCCCCATTTGAAGCTTTATATGGACGGAAATGCAGAACTCCTCTAAATTGGGATGAAGTGGGAGAAAGAAAATTGGCTCCAGACCTCTCAAAGAGAATGACGGAAAAAGTCCAAGTGATTCGCCAGTGTATACTTACAGCACAGAGCAGGCAGAAGAGTTACACCGATTGCAAAAGAAGGGATTTGAATATCCAAGTTGGGGATCATGTATTCGTTAAGGTAACGCCATTCAAAGGAGTCACCTGGTTTGGAAAGAGAGGAAAATTAAACCCAAGATATGTTGGGCCCTTTGAAGTTTTGGAAAAGATAGGCAATCTAGCCTATAGAATAGCTCTGCCACCAGCCCTCAGTGCCATCCACAATGTGTTTCACATCTCCATGCTCAGGAAATATGTTTCAGACCCGACCCATGTATTGATAGCAGAAAACTTACTAGTACAAGAACACTTGAACTATAAAGAGAGGTCAATCAAGATACTGGATTTCAAGATCAAGAAGCTAAGGGACAGAGAAATTGAGTATGTAAAAATTCAATGGAATCGATATTTAGAATCCGAAGCCACATGGGAGTTACAGGAAGAAGTTGAAAGAAAGTACCCTCAATTATTCGAAGAAAGATAGGTTTCGGGACGAAACCTATTGTAAGGGAGGGGGTGAGAATTGTGGAACCCTGACCGTATACGCGTTATTTTGACCGTATACGCGTTATTTCGACATTTGTAATTTTATAATTATTTTATGAATAAATGAAAATTCATGAATTATATTGAAGAATGTGTGTATTGGAGATTTAAATAATGCAATTTAACCACGTTAATAGCGTACGTAAATAGTGTACGTGAATAGTGCACGTGAATAGTAACTAAGGGCTAAGACACGTGATTAAGAGTTAATCACTTGGATTAACTTAATCAAAAAAGACAAAATAGATATTTAACCACTACAAGACAAAATAGCAATTCTTTTAGATATTTTAATCCAAATTTGGATTTTTGTGGAAAAATAGAAAAAAATTCATAAATTACAATCCGGGCGTCGGAATTCGATGAAATTTTTTATGGATGGTTAAAAATTCATGATGGACATGATGAATGGATCAAGATGTGATGAAAACCATAAATCAAAGGCCAAGATAAACCGTCAAAAGAAAATCAAAAAGTAGCTTGACTTTTATCAAAAGCTACTTTTGACTTTTTGTAAAAAGTAAATAATAAAAAATTAAAAAAAATTAATTGCATTGCAGCAGCTGCAGGGACGTGGGCAGGGGCATTTAATGGGCCACTTGACTTTAATCAATGGCTCAAATTCATCCAAATCATAAATCAAGGGTTTAGATTTAATTTGCTTAAAAATTAATTAAATAAAAAATAATAAAAATAGGTAAAAATAGGGCTGCATAGGGCTGCTGGAGCAGGCATAGGGTGGGCAGCTCTTGGATCAATGCGACTTTTAAAATTAAAAAGAAGTACCAATTTATAATTAAATACCTCAAAGCTAGGGGGTAAATTCTAAATTCATGAAAAATCAAGCCCTATAAATAGGGGCCAAGGGGAGAACGATCAAGGCAGTCTCAAGCTTGAGCAAGAGCTCATTTTCCACCCCCAATTTCGTTTTAAGAGAGAAAGAGAAGGTTAGAGAGAGAAAGGGCAAGTTGGAGGAGAAATTTTCCACTTCGGGTAAGTGATTTCTTTCCAAATTTCTTTTGAATGTTAAGTAGGGTAAAATCATGCTTAGATAATTCCTAATCATGAGAAAATAAGTAAAGTTATAATGCTTAATTGGAATTATGCCGAAACATCAAAAATTTGGAGCGAAGATAGAACAATCGGGAAAATAGCATATGATATGTGGAAATAATGCTCCAAAAATGATAAATAATGATTTGGGATGTATGATTATGATAAATATGATGTTGGAATGATGATATATTAATTTCATAATTTTTGGAATTAAGGATTATGCTTAAGTGAATTTATGATGATTTTTAGTATATGGAGAAAATAATTTTTTTGGCCAAGTAAATAATGATAAATCCAAAATATAAGAAATTCCCAATGATATACTAGGCATAAGGTATGTCATGGTATTTTTTATTTTTGAAAAAAATATCAATTTTTAAAACCCATGAACAGTAACCACGGGTGAACAGTGATTTGCTACAGTAATTTGCTACAGTAAACAGCGTGATTTTGGAGAAAATTTAAGATTAATATTTAAATATAAGGAGGAAAATTTTGAAGAACCTAGGAATAAAAATATCCACATAAAGAAATAATGCCTAAATAATATAGAGCATGCATGTGAAGCAGTTTGAATAGAAAAAATAAAAATATCATTTTCCTTGAATAGGAAAAGGAAAAGAGAAGATCGAAGACACGCCTTGAAAAGGTAAGCAAGTTATATGTTTTGCAAATTATTTCTAAAATGCTTGAAATTGTTTGCAAAGTTGCTTTATGAAATTTATTTAAGGTTGACCATACCTATAACTGCTTTGCATGAACTGAAGTTCGTTTTGTGAAATTGTTTATTAAATACTTTTTATAAAATTATTTATGATTTGCAAATATCATGCCGGCATGTGTATGAATAAGCATGTGCACGAGGAATAGGCCTTAGTCGAGGTAGTAAGCGGACCGGATGTCTCCCTCGCTATTGCCAAGTCGCTTAATAGGCCCAAGCTGGCGGCGACCTCCCTGAGATGGGAGCATGTATGGGATGGGCGCCTAGCTAGCGTTGCATCCAAAGGAATGTCATGAATGCTATGTATGCATTGCACTTGCATTTGATGAAATGCATGAAAATGATTTAAAAATTATGTATAGCTTGCTTACTGAGTATTATTACTCACCCATGCTTTTTCAACGACAAACAGGAAAGGATGATGAAAGTCGTATGTAAAATGACATGCAGTTTTGATGAAATATTGTGTATGTAAAATTTTATGTAAAGACCATGATGATAATTTGGAGATGTAAATGAATATTTTTACTTTATGAAACAATCTTGGGTTTATGACTATGATATGTGAAATATATTTCATGTTAGACAAATAATGGAAATTTTCCATGTATGGATGAAAAAAAAAAAAAAATCCTACCGTGTGATCAGGGCAACAATCCTGAGTCACGTTTACCAATCAAAACGATCTCGGAGTAAGGCTTCTAGGCACCTCGGTTCGGGGCGCCACATATTATAAAATATATTATATATGTAATATCTAAACAATATGTTTTTGAAAGAAAGAGTATATTTCATTATTCACAAAGAGAATCCATGTACAAGGAATTTATGATGTGGTCTGGTGGTTGTCCCCACCAAGACCATTCATTTTTACACATGGATAACGCAGACTTTGCAAAAAATGTGCTAACTCATTTCTAGTTCTCTAGACATAGAGGAATTTTAATCATTTGAAGCAAGATACATAAAGTAAAATGTTCTAAATGATTTCTCCTACCACTGAAAGAACTGGGCATTTCTCTTTTAGACACTTTACTAATAAGAGAGAATCACTTTCAATTTTCACCAATTCCACGTGCAAAATTTTGCCTCCTTCAATGCTAAGGTTGCACGCCAATGCCTCTAATGACAGTTTGTCGGTGCATCCCTCCTTTCTCCAGCATTAGTTGCAACAAAAAATCCATTGTTATCCTCAATAATTGTTAAAAAGCCTATTTTATTTGCCTCCACACAAATGTTGCCATCAACATTGATTTTAGGAAAGTTAACCATTGGCTTTACCCATCTAGGAACTAGGTCATTTAGAGAGATACCAAGACCTACAATGTGTTGAGCAAAGATGAGTTAATCATTGAAACTTCTAAAGATGGGCTAATCATTGAAACTTTTAAAGATGTGCTAATAATTGAAACTTCTACACTATGATGGGAAGTTAGCAATACTAGAAGAATCACCCGATAATTTGTTTTGGTTCCTTACAAAACCAAGTGTACCAATAGAAAAGAATGACAAGAGATAACACCTCTGGAATTTTTTCCCACTAACATTCTAATAATGCCTCTTATGGCATCTATTGACATCCATATGCTCAAGTCTGGGACAATAAGTCTCCTTTGCAATTTGATTGTTGCACAATTACCAAAAATGTACCTTGAATCTTCAGCCTTGACCTTACATAAATCACATATTAGGTTAACTGCCCCTCCCTGATGGATGAGGTTTCTTTTTATTGGAATGACTTCTGTGTGTAACCTACACCCAAAGACTTAGATCTTGTTTGGAATTGAAAGTTGCCATAGTTGTTTAAAGATGAGCTTTTCCCGATTCAAGTGGGCCACTTCTCTCACCAATGTTCCTGTAAAAGATAGATTGTTAGATGTTAAGAGTTGATATGGAGACTTGACAGAGAAGACGCCATTTGGCTTTGCATTCTAGTACCACTCATTCATCTTGCTTTCCTCAAGTGCCAGAGAGTGGCTAATGGATCTCCAGTTGGATTCCCCTGCAACTGATATGATCTTATCACTGTCATAGCCTCTTATCCTTTTATCAAAAAAGTTGTTGACTCACTCTTCATTAGAAATATCCTTAGGTAGTGGACCAAATTTGGAGATTTGATTCTAGGCCCAATTATCATAGGAAAAAATATACACTTTACCGTTTTGCAAAACCTTTTTTGCCTTGAGGAAGCATCTCCAGACAAATGAATCTCCAGGCCTCACTTTGCAATCCCAAAAACTACACTTTCTTAGATATTTTGCAATGAGGCCCTCGAACATAGTGATTACGAGTTAGTTATAATTTGCTATACTTGTTTTGGAAGTAATACCAAGTTAAAAAGGATAAGATCCCTAAATCCCATCCCCCAATTTCCTTTGGTTTGCTTGTTTCTTTCCATGCAACCCAACTATTCTTTCTATTTCATTCTTACCCAATCAAAACCTACTTAACATGTTATTCATCTTGTTGCAAAATCCCTTTAGGAGAAGAAATATACTAATTGAATAACATGAGATTTCTTGGGCCACTGACTTTATTAGAATTCTTCAGCTTTTTATGGATAGTAATTTCTCCTTCCAGCCTTAAATCTATTTCAAAATTCTTTCTTTCAAGTTCCTAAAAACTACTTGCTTAGACCGACTAAGGCAAATTGGGAGCCACAAGTATGTGCCAAAAACAGAATCTCACCCCCATTCTGGATGAAAAGGCTCTTTGGTGTCTTGATTTGTATCGATATTAAAGGACATAGTTGTCTTATCACAAAAGACTTAAAGTATGGGTAATGATCACAAAAGACTTAAAGTCATTCAACTTCACCCAATGGCTAATAGAGGTCTTGTATCCCACCATCCACTAAATCCATCTACTGCTAAAGCCCATGTTCTACATCATCTCCTTTAGGAAAGTCCATTTTGCTCTATCATATGCCTTAGACATGTTAAGCTTTATGGTCACATCTTCCCTCTTCTCCTTCCTTCTCCCTCTCAATTGGTGCACATTCTCATAGGTTATAATTATATTGTTTGTAATGAGGCACCTTAAAACAAAAGCGCTTTAGTTAACTGAAATAATTTGGCTAAGGCAACACCTCAAACGATTAACCAACACCTGTGCTAATATCCTGTACACTATATTATAGAGGCTAATTAGATGAAAATCATTCATCCTACAAGCTCCCTTCTTCTTTGGAATGGGTGTGATGAGAGTAGAATTCAGTCGTGACAAGTAGCCATTTAATGTATTAGGTGTTGGTTCCGAGTTTATGGCAATTATCCAAGAGGAAAGGAATGAATTGGGTATTTTGAAATTCTTTGCTTAAACAAAAAAATTTTCTTTTTGAAATTAATCCCCTCAGTGAAACAAATAGAAAGATTGAGAGAAATAAAGTAGCAAAACACAAACAATCAAGCCACTCTAAGAGACGAAAATTTATAGTGGTTCGGGTAACCTCACATACTTCACTCTTCCAAGTACACACACCCATTGTGGTTTGGGTTCCATTATTGTATTTCAATACAACTATTCCAGTTCTAGGGGGCTTGTACAAATTCAACACAAGTAGATTATGAGTCTCCCTCCAGTCAAACGCTACTTTGCCTTCACATGGTTTCGATTTTCAATATCAAATCAAGTGTGAAAAATAAGTAATCAATAAATGAAAAGATCTACACTTTACAGATTCGTGTAGGTAGTTTTCAACACTTACAAGAACTTATAGAAGCAGTAGTAGATACAATAATGCAACTTATTGCAGATTTAAAGCACAGTCCTTTTATATTCTAATAGACTGAATTGAATGCAAGAGAGAGTGGAAGGTGAGCTCAATCAATGTTTTTCTAACCCATTTATGTTCTCTTGAAGTTCCTTAAATAATGGGAAGTAAATTCAAACGTGTGGTAAGTGGCACTCATCAAATGCGCCAACGTTCGAATTTTCTTGACTATTGCGAACCAAGTCGCATTCAGAGTCGAATTGGCATGCGACTTACTCGCATGTTGGAGTGGACTTTGGGTGCGATTTCACCCAAGTCACAAACTGGACCCGATTTCAAGTACGACTTCGGTGTTCGGCTTTCACTTCCAAGTTCCAGCTTCAAGTCGACTTGGTTTCAGACTTGACCCAAGTCGTAGGTAGAGTCGACTTCAGATATGACTTCACCAACTACTTAATTATCTTGGAATTTTGAAATCTTGCAAGTGATCTTAATGCTTGTATTTTCTTTTCTTCTGTTGTTCTTCATTAAATGTCCTTGATATGCACTGTTTTGCTTAAAAACTAAGCAATATACTCTTCTCTTGAGAAGTTCTTTCATGTGACCTTGATTCAAGATGATTGTTCTTCTTGATCTCGTTATCCAATCTTCGATATAATATTTTTAAATTATTAAGGGGTAGCCACAAGCTTGAGTCATACGCTTGGGTCGACTTGGACTTCGACTTTACCTAAGTTGCATGCTGGGCCGACTTGAGATGCAACTTCACTTAAGTCGCAGGCTGGAGTCGACTTGAAAAATGACTTGACTTGGAGATCTCGAAGTCTTCAGCAAGATCATGTTGGAAACAATGCTTCAGAACAAAACAAAATTGACCAAAGATTGAGTTTTGATGATTAACAAAGACTAACCTGAGAATATTTGAAGGACTAATGAGTTTGCTATGTATTTTTAGGAACTTAAGTAGTCAAGTCGATCCCCAAGTCGACTTCGACTTCGACTTAGGGTGAAGTTGATCCCAAAGTCGACTCAACCATTGACTTGAGATAGACCTCAAAGGCTAAATCAACTTGCAGGTGAAGTCGCAGTTCAAGTTGACTCCACATGCGACTTGGGTAGCCAAGTCGCAAACGAAGTCGACCCCGCTATCGACTTCAAACGTGAAAAACTATCCAGAGCTGAATTTTGGGGCACGAAGCTGCCCAAGTCGCAGGCCAAGTTGACTCCAGGTGCAACTTGGGTGAAGTCGCAGACAAAGTCGACTCCATCCGCGACTTGAGAAGCTCAGACTTCAAAGATGCAGTTTTTAAGCCATTCAAAGGACTCTTTCACTCAAGATCAAAGTATGAATTCAAGAAAGAGTTCAAATCAAGTCTATCAAGTCCAAGGAATCAAGATGAAGATCAAACGAGTCCAATTCAAAGTAAAGATTCATGTTCAACTTCAAATCAAGTCTATCAAGCTCAAAGACAAAGATATAAGTATGATTCAAATCAAGTCTATCAAGTCTTAAAAGACCAAATAAGTCCAATGCAAGACAAGATGCATGAATCATCCAAGCAAGAATCAAACTCTCCAATGATTCATGAGATTCAAGCTAATCCAAGATAGATCAAAGCACAATCCTTTCAAAATGAACAAGATCTTCAAGTGTGAGGAATCATTCAACATGAAAATAATTCAAGGGAAGAAGTCTAAGCGAGATAGAAGTAGACTAAATGAAGAGCAAAGCAGTTTTAACAAATCCCGAGCCAAGTCGCAAGCCAAGTCGACTTCAGGTTCGACTTGAGTCGAAGTCTGAAGCCAAGTCGACCAAGCCTCAGACTTGAGAATCTGAAGAACTGGAGTCGCAGACGAAGTCGACTCTAGATGCGACTTGGGTAGTCAAGTCGCATTCCAAGTTGACTCAATCTTCGACTTGGGTATAATGTTCAAATTTTTGAACGTTGGAGTTCATTTATTGCGTGCCAACCACTTCTACAACGTTCCAATCCTTCTCCTTCTATAAAAGGACATTCAAATGAACGAGAATCATATAGATACATAATACAAGACACTACTATATACTCTACAAAGTCCAAAGAGAGAAAAGAAGTGCAAGAAAGGAATCCTATTTGCTTTTCTCCATTTCTGAGTGGTTCATATACTTGGCAAGGAAGAAGAAAGCTTCAAATTGCAAGTTGCTTCAATGAGAATTATCCAAGTTGCTTCTGATTTTCTTCCTTGAGCTCAACCTGCCTACACATCTCTGTAAAGTGTAGTTTTGTTCATTTTCATTGTCTTGTTGTACTAAACTTGATTTAGCTTGGGTAGCTAAGATCAAGTATATGCAAAGTAGGGTGTGATTGGAGTGAAACTCATCACCTACTTGTGCAGTAAGTTGTTTATGCCCCATAGAGCTAGAATCTAGAAGAGAGCAAGAGGCTCTAGTTGTATATGCCCCCTAGAGCTTTGAATCTAGAAGAGAGCGGTGACTCTAAGTGTATTCGAGGAATACATAGTGGAACCCAAGTCACAAGGAGTGTGAGCTTGGAAGAGTGGAGTAGGGAAGGTTTGCCCGAACCACTATAAATCTTGTGTTCTATTTCCTTTTACTGCTTTATTTTAAATTGCTCTCCATTTGCTTTCAAAAAGGGGATTAATCTTTCAAGGGGTTAAGATTTTTAATTTATCAAAGATTTTTTTTAAAGAACCCAATTCACCCCTCCCCTCTTGGGTTTAGCCATCAACTTGAGACCAACAGATCATACCCAAGTCGCATCTAGAGTCAACTTGGGTTTGTGACTTCACCTAAGTCGCAAGCGGAGTTGACTTTGACTGCGACTTCACTTGTCTCCAAGTCCCAATTTTAGCTTTGATAAATTTAATGCACTTGAAGTCGATTCTAGAGTCAACTTGGGAATCAACTTGACGTAAGTTCATGGCTGAGTAGTCTTGGGGTTGTGACTTAACCTACTATCTTTTGAATCTTGAATTTTTAAACCTTTGAAATACTTAGCAATCTCATTAGTACTTAATTATTTTCAAATTGAGTTATTAATCATCAAAATATGAATTGTGCTTAATTTACCTTGAATTTCAAAAATCTTCCCTTTTTGATGATTAACAAAACCAATTTGAGATATAATTTTTATTTTCTTTCATAAGTGACATGTCATATTTTGTTTTGGCATTTAAAATAGTCATGTTGTTTTGATTACTCAAGATTTTCATAACATAGCATATCATGTGATCATGTTTATTCTAAATCAACAATTTGCCCAAAGTCATGTCATTCACAAACAATTTCGTGCCAATCATAAATAATTTCATATCATTCATACAATCATTTCATACAAGATGAGTCAAAAACAAAATGACAACATGCTACCCAATCCCAAAAAATTATAAAACCTAAACCCTAACCTAAACTCTAATCTCAAACCTCTCTCTTCCTTTTTGTCAATGTATCAAAAGAGAATATAGGGAAAACAGGATTTGTGGAATTGGAATGCAGTGTTAGGGTAGGTGGTTGGGTAAGCTGGTGGAATAGGTCAAGTGCAAGTCGATGAAAATGAAGGCGAGGTAGCCCCGAACAGTGGGTTCAAATCTCACAGACTCACCCAATACGAATTAAAATCGGGGAGGCTTGGGATAAGTCAGCCATGTCTACTTCCCAAGACTAGTCGATACTTGATTTTCCTTAACTCCCGATCTATCTTATCTTGGTGACCATGCATTTCCATTAGTGTCGTGTGAATGGAACCTAACTATTGTGACACTTGGTCCTCCATTTGATGTAGATACTCCAAGATGGCATGGGAGGAAGTAGACTGGTCTGGAGATCTCGCATGGTGGTCATTGGCTCAAGATCCATGCGATGAGCATGACCCATGCTATTGGGGTGACGCGAGAGCTGCAGGCACAGGAGGTGGAGAAGGAACTGGCTCGTGGTGTGATATCTCCTCCCCCTCAGGATGATCACCCTCGGCTTCAGGTGATCCTTGAAATATATTTTCCATCCTCTCTTATAGTCTTTTCGTCATAAATTCTTCTAAGTTTATCTTCATATGGGTCAGGAGGGCCCGGTTGATGACATTTGTTAGTTTTAGAACCTTAAACAGTTCTCCTTCCAAGTCAACACCAAAATATGCTATTATTTTTGTGGTCCACATCCTATATGGTAGTACACCTCCTGGATTCTCCTTTTAATGTTCCAGGACTTCCAAAAGCAATCTTGGGAGACTAACTTTTACCTTGTTGGAAATTTTCCATAATATTTCGGCTTCTTACCCTTTGGATAAATGCAATGAGCAAAGAGCAGCTTGAGGACTCATAGTGTAGGAGACAAATCCATATAATGTGGAAATTTAATTCTCGGGTGGTACTTGTTACTATTTGGGAGTTGGTTACACATATTTGTAAGTCCTTTTGGAATCAGTTCATTATCTCTAAGTACCCCCAAAATGTTCAAAATTTGACTAAGGGCATTACCTTTGCTGATTCCATTTCCAATTCTCAAAATTATCTCAACCCCCTTTACATATGTGTTGAGATACTCCTGATCCCATAAGTAGTAGAATAATCTGGTTAAATTAAGATAAATTTTGTCATCCTCTTTCAGCAAAGTAGTCCATCCTTGAAAATCCAAAAGTTCTTCTATTCTAAATTCATATTCATTTAGGAACTTGAAATCAATTATTTTGGGAACAAAAATCTTCCGATCATAAAAATGTCTGTAGAACCGGTTGCGCTATTGTTCGGTTCTAAAGTAATTAGTGAGCATTTTCAGAACTTGCCCTCTCTGAGTGGGTGTCACTTTCCTATTTCCACCTTGTCTGGAACCATACCCGTTGCCCTAAGGATGCGGTGGTCTCTTTCCGGACCTGCTTAGGAGTTCATTGCAATCGTGGCACTCCGTCTGCGACATTGGATTGTGATGGTCTTGAAACCGAAAGTTTAGTGGGTTTTGAAATGGCTTTGGATGCCATGGATTTGGGCGGATGAAATTTGGATATGGAAAGGATGATTTAAAGAGAGCTAATGTGGGAGAATTTGAGAGCTTGGGAGAGTTTCGAGAGAAATGGAAAGGCTGCCGAATTTGAGAAGAAAAAAGAGAAGAAATGGGGAAGATTGCCAGTGCTCCCGCCTTTTGTGCAAAGCAACCCAAACGTCGTGCGGAGTCGACTTGAGCCCTAACCGAAGTCAACTTCGGCCTCTTGGAGTCGACTTCAATGAAGTTATTGAAGTCGACTTGGGCTGGTCAGAGTCAACTTGACTTTATCGACTTGGGATTCTATTTGCTTTCTAATTTGATCCTCCTATCTAAGTTTAACATTTCATGTTTCTAATCAATGTCAATCATACCCATATCATTTCTAATTTTTCAAAATGGTCCTTTTGCCAAAGGTTTGGTGAAAATATCTGCAATTTGGTCCTCAGTTTTAACATATTCTAAACAAATATCATGATTTTGAACATATTCCCTAATAAAATGATGTTTCACATCTATATGCTTAGTTCTAAAATGCAACACAGGATTTTTTGTCAAACAAATTGCTCTAGTATTATCAAATCTAATTGAAATATCCTTATAATCAATACCATAATTTTTAAGTTGTTGTTTCATCCAAAATAGTTGGGCACAACAGCTCTCGGCGGCAATATATTTGGCTTCTGCAGTAGATAGAGTAATGCTAGTTTGTTTTCTTAAAAACCATGAAACCAACATATTTCTAAGAAACGGATATCTTCCACTAGTACTTTTTCTATGTACTTTGTAACCGGCAAAGTCCACATCCAAGTAGCCAATTAGATCAAATGTTGAACTCTTTAGACAACATATCTTAGATTAGTAATATTGATTAAATATCTAAAAATTCTTTTTATAGTTATTAGATGTGATTCTTTAGGACATGGTTGGAATCTTGAACACATACAAACACTAAACAAAATATCTGGTCTAGAAGTAGTCAAATATAACAAAGATCCTATCATGCTTCTATATAATTTTTGTTCAATAGATTTACCTTTTTCATCCTTGTCGGATTTGATGGTGGAACTCATGGGCGTGTTTGCTCCTTTGCTATTGAGCATCTCCTTGACGTATTTGGGCTGGTTTATAAAAATTCTTTCGATTAGTTGCCTAATTTGCAATCCAAGGAAGAAGTTTACATTGCCCATCATGCTCATTTCAAATTCACTCTGCATAATCTTGTAAAATTCTTGGTACAAAGTTTCAGTAGTAGCACCGAATATTATATTATCTATATAAATTTGAACAATAGAAATATTTTTATCCTTATATATGATAAATAATGTTATATCAACTTTTCTTCTTTGAAAGTAATGATCAATCAAAAACCTGCTTAACCGTTCATACCAAGCTCTTGGCTTCAAATCTAGGAGGTTGTTCAACATATACTTTCTCATTTAAATATCTATTCAAAAATGCACTTTTCACATCCATTTAAAATAATTTAAAGTCCATGTGAGAAGCAAAAGATAGTAGGATACGTATGACTTCTAATCAAGCCACATAAGCATAGGATTCCTCAAAATCAATTTCTTCTTCTTGAGAATATCTTTTGGCTACAAGTATGGCCTTATTTCTTACTAGTAGTCCATTTTCGTCTAATTTTTCTTAGAAACCCATTTAGTACCAATAACTGTACAATCTTTTGGTTTAGAAACTAGGTCATACTTTATTTCTTTCAAATTGATTTAGCTCTTCTTGCATTACAGCGATCCAATTTTCATCATTAAGAGCTTGATTAATATAGTTTGGTTCATTTTTAGAAACAAAATGGAAACTTTTAAAAAGAGACTCTTTGTCCGTCCCTTGTAGGTCCGATAGACAACTGCAGTGTGCTCGGACCTGGATGAAGGTATCCGAAGAAGAGAAGGGAGATCCGGGGAAATCAGATAGAAGGTGATTGGGTGCCAGGCAAGAAGGGAACGGAGAAGAGAAAATGCCATGAACCCGAACATTGGAGTGCTGCTAGGCGAGGAACTCCAGACACTGGCGATATCTACCACAGTGATAAAAAAGATCTCTCTAGGACCAGATGCTTCAATTCTGTGCTCGCTATGGCCGTCGAAGACGTATAACAAAGAGATCTTCAAATCCGTTATGAGGAGACTGTGGAGGCCGAAGCACTCTAGCCAATTTAACGAAGTGGGAGAGAACTTGTACCAAGTAGTTTTTGGGGAGTTGAAGGATAAGAATCGTGTTGTTAATGGATGTCCATGGATATTTGAGCGACAGCTGATGTTAATCTCTAAGCTAAAGGAGGAAACTTATATTGCACATGTCCTGCTCGTGAAAACGCCGCTAAGGCTGCACATCTCCAGAATTCCTTTTATCATCGACAAAACCATCTTAGGGACACACATTGGAACATCCTTTGAAATCTGGACAGAAATGGAGGTATCAGAAGCTGAAATCAAGATGAAAGTGGTAGTGGATTGCCGAAAGCCTATTAGAAGAGGCATGTATATTCAAATTGCCTCCCAACAGAAGCAATGGCTATCGTTTCAGTATGATAAGCTGCCGCTGTTCTTCTACATGTGTGGAATTATGGAACATATCCATAAGGAATGCACGGGAAGTACAAAGATGTAGCAGCAGTTGGCAGAAGAGGAGATGCCCTACGGCAGTTGGCTGAGAGCAGGAATCAAATACTTAAAGCCTCGGTTCGAAGTCTACAATACCAACAGAGCCGCACCTATTAAGTACCTAGGGGAATTTTGTACCAGAGGAAATCAGGAGGGGGCCGCAACTGGTATGGAAGGCAGCAGTGGCAGATATGCGAACAGTGGGGAGGGAGAACTGGAAGAAAGGGGGCAATAGACGAGCTCTCCTCTGTCATACAAGCGTCCCTCATGTGTTATGGAGGAGCTCCAACCTGATGATGCAGACTCATGACCTTACAATGATAGAATGATGCAAGGGCACACCGAACAGAACCAGTCAATGATCCTAGCGGATCTAGAAGAGGAAGATAGGCCACGAGAACTATTCTCCCTAGGTATCCAGCAGCCAACGGATTAGAGGCCTTTTGTTTGCATTATGACACCTGTCCTTTCATTAGCATTGGATAGCAATGTAGGGGGTGGAAGTCAGTCCAGTCCTGACAAGGGGCAGCGGGGTCGGGGAATGTACCCGAATACAGATGATGCAATTCCTGTAGAAGAATAAATGGGGAAGAGAAGAGGGAGCCCAAACAAAATGGAAGGGGAAAGTGAGGAGGTTGGTAAGCAAATGATTGGAAGGGAGGATGAGGGGCTGGTTGAAGTTCAGGTTAGGCTAAGGGATGAAAGCAATGGGATTGGGCGGGGGCCGTGGAGACCTATGGAAAGGAAGGGTAGATGGAAGAAGAGGGCCAGACCGAGGAGCGACAAGGAAAAGTGGGCACTACAGGATGTTCTAATGACAGATAATCAAAAAAGGGGTAGAACCAGTGATTGGATAGCACAAATAGAAGTATAGAAAAGAAGGAGGAGCTTGGAGAGTTCCGATACGGGAGAGGCGGAGGCTGCGGGAAGGGCGCAGCCCCGCCTCACCTAACATGGCCCTACTTGTATGGAATTGCCGAGGGCTTGGGAACCCTCGGGCAATTTGGTCTCTCCTTGATTTAGTCAAGAAAAAAGCTCCGTGTTTGGTCTTCCTTTGTGAAACTAAGTGTCATTCCCAACAGATGGAAGGAATTCGGAGAAGACTCAATTTTGAAGGGTGTTTTGCCGTCGAGCCTCAGGGTACGAGAGGAGGTTTGGCACTCTTATGGAACCACAACAAAGTGGCCGGTATCAGAAGCTTTTCTGACAACCACATTGATGCAAATTTTTACGGCTGACATTTTACGGAGTTTTACGGACACCCCGAAGCTCATCAAAGGCACCAAGGTTGGCACATTCTCACGCAACTAAGTTCGGAATGCACGGACACTTACCCCGTGATCGGGGACTTTAATGAGGTGATGGATCACAGTGAATACAATAGCAAAAGATCCAGGCCTCAGGCCCAACTTGACCGCTTTCGTGACGCTTTGGATTGCTGCAATCTTATTGATTTGGGATTTACTGGCGCACCAATGACATGGAGAAACAACAGAAGAGGACGAGACAGAGTTGAAGCGAGACTGGAGAGAGGATTGTCCACCCCATCTTGGCTTAACTTGTTCCCTCATGCAAAAATTATCAACTTACAGGCTCCAACTTTCGATCATTGTCCATTAATGCTCGTTCTCGAGCCCAATCACGACAGAAGGAAACCGCCAAGAGAATTTCGCTATGAATTATTTTGGAATAAGGACGAAGAAGCCACTAGGATTGTAAACCAGTTTGGGAGGCTCAGCCCATGATGGAGATGAAAGTTGATGAAGAGCTATGCTGGAAATCTGAACGGACTGCATCGGAACTTTCCATATGGAATCGAAGGAGAAGGGGAAATCTCAGGAGAAGGATTGAGCAGAATCAGAGAAAGGTCGAAGCCCTCTCACGGAATGATCCAAGCGACCGAAGGGATGCAACCATGCAAAAACTCAAACTCCAGATCAATCTTTTATTGGAGGACGAAGAGCAGTTATGGAGGATGCGGGCCAAGACTCACTGGCTTCAGGAGGGTGATAGGAATACCAGTTTTTTTCATCGGGCTGCTTCCAACAGACGAAGAACTAATACCATTGAGGTATTAAGGGACCAGGACGATAAGTGGGTCCGGGAGCAAGACCAACTTTTGGATATGGCGGTAAGGCATTTCTCTAAGGTTTTTTCATCCTCTTCTCACTCAGAGGCGCCATGCTTGGAGTCAGTTATTATCAGAAGAATCTCTAACGATCATAGGCAATGTCTAACAAGGCCAATTCTGCCTGAGGAGGTAATTAAGGCGGTAAAGGGTATGAGGCCTACCAAGGCACCTGGGCCTGATGGGCTGTCGGCAGGGAAATGACATCGCGCACTCCCTAGCTGATATGGTCTCGGCCTCAAATGCGGACCATCTATTGTGGTGGGGTGTTCCACCCCAAGCTGTCATTAGAAAACTTTATACAGACAATTTTTTGGCTATGAATCTGTCGGATTCCTTTGTCCCTCTCCTCTCTCAAATTGAGAGAGAGTAGGGACAGAGGCTATCCTTTTCATCAAAAAAAAATTTTAGAAACAAAATTAAATTTTTCACAAATATTGTGTCTTGACCTTCTAATTCTTACTCTTTCATATATTTTTTCAATAACTTACTCAATTGCATGGTCATTTTGAAATTCTAAATCTGTAGGAGGATTACAAGAATTATTACCTTCACTTATCCTTTCTACCATGAAATTTTCTTGTTTTGTTTCGGCTTCTCTTTGTTGTTCTAGATGTTCCTTTTTTGGATTCTTTAATGCTTCATCTGCTGAGAAAATTGCGCCATAGACCCTCTAACTATGCGTATTGGCATTTTGGACCCCGATGTTTGCGTATTAGCATTTTAGACCCCAAAAAGTTTTGACCTTTGCATTTTACCCCCGCGCCCTCACAGCGTCAAAAAATCAGCGTTTGGCCATTTGAAATGACGAAAATACCCATGATAGAAAAGCAGAGGCCACGACACCAGACCAGCCACCTAGAGGAAACTGGAGGTTTCTCAATCAACTTAATTTCTAAATGAATCTCGAATTCACGCTTCGTTGAAGCTTCCTCGGCCATAGCCTAGGATTAAGAGTCACATCCTCGATGTCAAACCCTGGTTGGTTGGGGGTGGGAAATCTCTACTTTCCAAGAAACCCCCGTACCTTCTTCCTTTCTCATCTATCATCGATGCCAATCACACCTCTGCTCGCTTCTGCTCCCGCTAACATAATCCAAAAAACCACCGTCACCCATCTAGAACTTGGAGAGCTTTGATGGTTTAAGCTCTGAAGACATTTTCAGAGAGACCAAAAGAACGCTGTTTTCTGACTCTTTTTCATTTAAATTGTTTTTTTAGGGGGGGTTCTTGCTGAAGCTGTTTTTGACTAATTTTTTGTTTGGATTTTGGCAACTCAAATAAGTTCGCTTTTCGGCTTTCATTTGGTTTCGGCTTTCAGTTCGTATTTCCTATTTTCCTCCCTTTGTTTTTCCTCAGTGTTTTGGGTTTTGACGTTTTTTCCTGCCAGAAGCAGGAGGAAGCCCAGCAAAAAACTGGCTTGAAAACTCTCAAAAGTTTCCTGACAAAATGCTAGCTTTTGGATGATATGTTTGGATAATCTCAATTAAAATGCATCATGTTCCTCCCCCCCCCCTCCTTCAATTTTATTTTCGAAACTTCTTTCTGGAAGAATAATACCAAGAAAGACCTATTCAATAAATGCAGCAATCCACCTCAAAAATCGATCTTTAGCCGTGGGTTTTGAGCTGTTTCATAGAAGGTCGAAGGCTGAAGAGGCACTGGAATGGAGAACCTGATTTTTTGCTTCGAATCATCTTTTTGTTCTGCTTATTCGAATCGCTTGAATGTCTAGAAGCATCCTATCGGCTTCCTTCATGCCGCCTCGACAGGTTTGTCGCTCCTCCGCGACAGTCTCTGCATCCGATTCTGGAATTCAAGACCCGCTTAGGGAGAATAACGCTCGAAATCCTCTTCGGATGCCTCAGCGGCCTCATTGCTACGATATTCCTAGCCATTGCAGTCCGCTTCTTCCTGCAGTTCATGAAGCAGACGCCGATTCTTAAAGGCCCTGTAATCTTCTCCTCATAAATCACTGCTCAAGCCCTCCAATCCGCTCTCTTTAGAGAAAATCAGTTGCTGGGATCCAGCTCCCACGGCAAATACTACCGCATCGTCTTCAACAACGACCGAGATTTCGCCGTCAAGCAGCTCGAGCCATTTGAGCACGGTTCTCCAGAGACGCAGAGCAAGTCGATGAAGAGACGAATGCAGAGAGAGTTGGAAGTGCTTGCTCAGCTGAAGCATAGGAATGTGATGAGGTTGAGGGCTTACGTCCGCGAAGCTGATCGTTTCTCTCTGGTCTACAACTACATGCCCGTTGGCAGCCTTCAAGATGTTATGAACCGCGTTCGAGCGAACCAGCTGCAGCTGGGGTGGGATGTTCAGCATCGAATTGCGGTTGGGGTGATCAAGGGGCTCAGATATCTTCACTTCGATTTCGGGATGTCGTGGCCGAAGCCGCTTACCACCTTTACCTCTAGTTTCCTCTAGGTGGCCGGTATGGTGCCGTGGCCTCTACCTTTTTTGGCATGGGTATTTTCGTCATTTCAAACTGTCAGATTCTGATTTTTTGACGTCATGAGGGCGCGGGGGATAAAATGCAAAGGTCGAAACTTTTTGGGGTCTAAAATGCTAATACTCAAAAATTGGGGTCCAAAATGCTAATACGCATAGTTAGAGGGTCAATAGCGCAATTTTCCCACATCTGCATCACTTAACCCATCCTCTTTTTTGGAGTTTTAGTTAAATTCATCAAATATAACATGTATCGATTCTTCTACTATTAGATTTCTTTTGTTAAAAACTCTATATACTTTGCTATTTAATGAATAACCAAGAAATATTGTTGTGGCGCTCCGAATCGAGGCGTCACATTTGTCCTTACTCCAAGATCTTATCGATTGGTAAGTGTGAATCAGGATTGTTGCCCTGATCACGCGGCGGGTACTTAATTCGATCTCGTCCAAAATTTTTTTTTCTTTTCTTTCATCACGTAAAGACACATACTTATCATCAAATCTCAATTATCGTTGATAACATCAATACTTGTTTTTGTACAATACGGGTTATTTTAACCTGAACATTTTATGCATACATAATTTGAAAACTCCTTATCATATGTTTATGTCATACCATATATGGATCAGCATATCATAAAATTTTCTTCATACCATCTTTTTCCTTTTCTTCTTGGCCTGTGCTGTACCTGTCTATAGTTTGAAAAGCAAAACGTGAGTCAAAACTCAGTAAGCAAGCGTTTTTTTTCCATTTAAATGCATTTCTCCCGTTATATAGTAGACACTTATCAAGTGATCTACTATCAACCAGTGGAAACCTTTTCATACAACCTTTCGTAAAACATATGCTTGCAAACTTAACATGTAAACCTCTTTTTCATGAACATAAAACATTTTTCATAAAATTTTCTTTCTCCAAGGACATTCTCATGTCCTTAAAACATTTTTCATAAAACCTTTTTAAAACAAGCATATGCATCATGCATAACGTTTCTATCCGTCTGGTAGGTGACACTTACCAAGTGATCACCCTTTCCTCCTTAGGAGAGAAACCATTTCTATTGATAACTCGCGAGCCAAGCAGTTATCCGTGTTCTTCTCCCATTTCAAGGAGGGCACCGCCGGCATTTCGCCTTTTAAAGCGACTTGGCCTATGTAGAGGGGGCCCATCTTGCAACCGCGTCCGGTCTGCATATCCTCTACAATAAACCTAGTACATAGCTCATGTGCACATTCTTCACGTTCATAAGCTAGCATGCTTTTTATAAAACCCCACAGACCTTAATCTGTGTCTTTTTCCTTTTCAAAATTTGATGCTAGCATAACCTTTCAAAATAGTACATACCTCGGCCTGTATTTCTATCTCTAACTTGATAACTCGGCATAGCTCAAGTTAACAAGTTAATAAAAAAATTTTGTAAGGATGACCAACCTTAAATAATTTTAAAAACAATGGCACATTCTTAAAACATTTGAAATATTTGAGAAATAATAAATTTGAAACATTGCTAAAAAATGTTTATAAATCATTTTGATTGGTAAAACAATTTTGAACAACATTTTAATATTTGGAAACCAAAAACTTTGAAAACATTTTTCTTCTCATTTCTAGATTTTTCATGAACAAAGGATATACTAATGCATAATTCATTTATATATACGTATATCATATTCTTTGTCCACATAACACTTAAGTTTCTTCTATACGAAGATATGCTTGTATGATCCTTTGGTCATTTAAAAGAAATCTTCATTTAAATCGGTTATTGGTTGGCCTTCCTTAAATCCGTTTCAAAATATTTTAATAAATCATTTTAAATTCATTCGATAAAACAAAATACTATTTTGGAAATCAAAACTTTTCCTTTTCCATTATAATGCAACCATTTCCATCTTTCTCTTCATTTATAAGGATTTGCTTATGATAAAGCAATTTCCACGTACTTCAACATTTCTTCTTACTTCCATATGAATTTGCTTATAATAAAGCAAATTTGACATATTCCATAGTTGCATTATATAAAAATCATTTTCAAAAGTTTGCTTGCTTACAAATCATCATTTTCAATAAAGTAATAAAATCACATTTTGAAAGTTGTGCTTGCTTACCTTTGCTTTGCTTTAATCCAACTCCTTTATCCTTTCCTTTCCTTTTCCTATTCAAGTGAAAAGGATATACAAACTTTATCATGCATATTTTATATTTATTTATAACCTAATTTTTCGCCATAATTTTTTATAGAGGTTATCCTTAAAAATGCGTGATCATCATTTTTTATACGGATTTTTATCCATAAATCCTTAAAAATTCAATCCATATGTCTTCATCAAATATAAAAATAAATCTAAAATTTCCTCCAAAATCACGCTGTTTACTATAGCAAATCAATGTAGCAGATCACTGTAGCATAATCACTACAGCAGAATCACTGTTCATCCGTGGTTACTGTTCATGGGTTTCAAAAATTGATATTTTTTCCAAGAATAAAAAATACCATGACATACCTTAATCCTAGTATATCATTGGAAATATCTTATATTTTGAATTTATCATCATTTACTTCACCAAAAAAATCATTTTCTCCATATACTAAAAATCAACATAAATTCACTTAAGCATAATCCTTAATTTCAAAAATCATGAAATTAATATATCATCATTCCAACATCATATTTATCATAATCATACATCGTAAATCATCATTTATCATTTTTGGAGCATTATTTTCACATATCATATGCAATCTTCTCGATTGCTCCATCTTTGCTCCAAATTTTGGATGTTTCGGCATAATTCCAATTAAGAATTATAACTTTACTTATTTTCTCATGCTTAGGAATTATCTAAGCATGATTTTACCCTATTTAACATCCAAAAGAAATTTGGAAAGAAATCACTTACCCGAAGCGGAGATACGCCTCTTTTTCTCGCACTTTCTCTCTCCAACCTTCTATTCTTCAAGGCTAAAACGTATGGGAATGGAAAACAAAGTTTCTCAAGTGATTTTTGAGCTGGGATGGATGTGAATTTCGTCCATGGGCTGCTCCTCTATTTATAGGGGTCTTTTTTTCATAAATTTGGAATTTACCCCCTCTTGCTTGAGGTGTAAATTTGCAAATGTGTTTTTTTCTAATTTTAAAAGGTGAATGGAGCATTGTGCAGCCCCCCCTAGGCCTGCTCCAGTAGCTCTATTGCAGCCCTATTTTTACCTATTTTGTTATTTTTTAAAATTAATTAATTTAGGCTAAATTAATTCTAGTCATTGATCTTTGATGAGGATGATCATGGGCCATTGGATCATGCCCCAAAAGTCCATGTTCCAGCAGAAATTTCATCTTTTCATTAATTATTTATCCATTTAATTAATTAAAATTAATCCAAAGTCAAATGCTAATTAATGGAAAAGTAAAACTACTTTTTGATCTTCAAATGACGTTAAATATTGACCCTTAATTCATGATTTTTTGATCAATCTTGGACCACTCATCATGTTCATTATCATATTTTGGCCATCCATAAAAAATTTCATCGAATTCCGACACCCGGTTTGCAATTTATGAATTTTTTTCTATTTTTCCACAAAAATCCAAACTTGGATTAAAATATCCAAAAGAATTGCTATTTTGTCTTGTAGTGATTAATTCTCCTTTTGACTTTTTGTGATTAGGTTAATCAAGTGATTAACTCTTAATCTCATATCTTAATCCACAATTACTATTCACGTTCACTATTCACGTGTATTATTCACGTGCACTATTCACGTGTGTTATTTATGTGCGCCACATTCTTAATTGCATTATTTTAACCTCTAGTACACGTTTGTAAAATATAACATATTTCATAAATTTTATTTATCATAAAATCAGTTCAGGGATCTAGGGTTTACAACCCTAGGTTTACATGTGCTATTCTAGGATTGCGGGTTTCACAATTGCCTCATTACTTTTTGTATCTAACTTTCCCAACTTTGATTTTCCATTGTTTATCACATAGCAAATATATCCAAAAGCATAGAAAGATGAAATGTTTGATTTTCTTTCATTCCATAGTTCACATGGAGTCTTTTTCAAGATTGCTCTTATAGTAACTCAATTAAGTATATGACATGTTATGCTTACAGGTTCACCTCAAAGTCTTTTGGATAATTTACTTTCATTTAGCATAGTTCTAGTTATCTTTTGTATTGTTCTTTTTTCCTTTTAACTACCCCATTTTGTTGGGGAGTTCTTAGTGCAGAAAAAGTGTGGTGAATTCTTTTCTCAGTGCAAAATTTTATAAACTATTTATTTTCAAAATCACCACCAGATTACTTCTAATGGATATGATTATATTTTATTTTTTGTTTTGCACCAAATTTGAAAAATAACACACATAGAGAAGGCTTTATCTTTGCTAGCTAAGAGTATTATCCACGTAAATATTGAAAAATCATCAACTATGACAAATACATATTTTTTCACTAAAAGTTAAAATGTCTAATGGCCTGTAAATATCCATATATAGTTCTAGTGTCATTTTAGGTTGCTCAAATAATTGACATACTTGGCATATTTTGTCCTTGTCATATTTAAGTTTTGGCAATACTTCCGCTAGGCTCTTTTTCCACAAAGTCTCAATATTTGACATATATATGTGTTCAAGCCTTTTATGCCATATTCATGGATCATTTTTAATGGCTATAAGATATTTTCCATCATGTTCAACAAGACAAACTCAATATATATTTTCATATCTTTTACTCCTAAATACTATATGATTCTCATAAAAAACATTGCATAAAGAAGATTTAATTACAACTTTATAGCCTTTATCGCATAGTTGACTAATACTCATTAAGTTGTGTTTGAGTCCCTCAATGTATAGTACATCCTTAATACATGCATTTGAAATTCCATAAACATTTCCTTTACCTTTAATTATGCCTTTTTCATTGCTTCAAAATGCACTTGTCCCTTCACTGCATGATGTGATCTTGTGGAATAGTCATCTTTCTCCCATCATATGTCTCGAGTAGCCACTATCCATGAACCACATGTTGTTGGCCTTTGCTTTAAGACATATCTGTTGGTCCCGAGTTAATGGCAATTACCCAAGAGGGGAGGGGTGAATTGGGTAATTAAAAATTTTCAACTTAAACAGAAATTTTACCCCAGATTAAACTAGTCCCCTTTTATGAAGAAACAAACGGAAAGCAATATAGTGCTGAGAGCAGAAATATAAATCAACACGCAAGATTTTATAGTGGTTCAGGCAATCCTCCCTATTCCACTCTTCCAAGCTTACACTTTTTGTGACTTGGGTTCCACTATGTATTTCATAAATACAACAAGAGCCACTGCTCTCTTCTAGAATCCAGCTCTAGGCGGCATCAACAATTCACAGCACAAGTAGGTGATGAATTCCGCTCCAATCACACACTACTTTGCTTACACTTGATCTTAGTTACCCAAACTAAATCAAGTTCAATATAACAAGAAATAACAAAAGAGAGTTTCTACACGTTACTGGTGTGTTGAGGCAGATTTGGCACAGAGAAGAACTTGTAAAGCTGTCTGAAATATTCAATAAGTAGCTTTTGGCAGTTTGAAAGCATAGTTCTTCTTCTAAATGTTGTTTTGATCACTTAAAGCTCTTAGAGATGGGAGTTATGTACATTTAATGAATTCTCAGCTACCCTCAACATTTACATTGAATGCCTTTTATAATTGTTGAGGGAATCCGAACGTTTGGAAGTAAGTGACACACATTTTATAATGCACATTTAATGCCAACGTTTGGAGCTGGGTCTGGGATCTCTGAACGTCGAGGTGAGAAAGACCCGTGTGATTGAGGTGATGCGGGCTCTTAGGCGGCATCCTGTGGTTGATCGGGTTGAGCCTGTGGTGATGGTGGTGCCTGCTCCCCCTTGCTTGTGCTTCTTCGGCTTTTTCTTGAGCCGGTTCACCCATCCGTTCCCTTATTTGCTCTTCCTTGAATTGATCCACATTTATCTTCATTCTTTGGATCAAAGCCTTGTTGATTGCATTTGTTGGCTTTAATACCTCAAATGGCTCTCCTTCAATATCCACTTCAAAATATTCAAGGATCTTAGTGATCCATGTCCCATAAGGCAAAACCCCTTGTAGATTATCCTTTTTGGAGGCTAGGGCTTCAAGGAAAAGTCGAGGGAGGCTAACTTTGGCCCTATTTGCAACTTTCCAGAGAATTTCAGCCTCCTGAGGGTTTACTTGATTTCTGCCTCCTCCCTTGGGGTCGATGCAGTGGGCAATCAACAGCATTAGAACCCTTAACCTAGGGGATAAATTAGTATAGAAACTTGATCCCTGGATGATATTTGTTGCTCCTAGTGAGCTGGTTGTACATTTGTGTGAGATATAGGTTGGTAGGTAGTGGTTCATCATCATATGGGACCCTTAGGATTTGTTCCACCTGCATAATGGCATGATCTAAGCTTAGGACCCCTCTTGTACCCAAAAATATCTCAACACATTTTACAAAAGTGCTAAAATACTGTTGATCCCATAGATAATAGAAAATCCATGTCAGGTCTGGGTGTACTTTATCATGGACTTTCAATAGCCTTGTGTATTCTTGAAAATCTAATAACTCTTCAATTCCAAACTCATGATCACTTAGAAATTTGAAATCTATGATCTTGGGGGCAAAAATATTACGCTCATAAAAGCTCTTATAAAATTTGCTATGCTGTAGCTCGGTCTTGAAATATGTTATCGGCATTTTCAGGACCTGCCCCTCAATAGTTGGGGTTCCCCTTCTTCTGACCTCTATTTTAGTACTACGGGAGGTCTGGGCTTCTTCTTCCCTTGGAGCGGACGTGGATGGAGTACCGGCTTGGAATCGAACCCGATGCCTAATAGATGTAGATGGTTCTTCTTGCACTCGCTTAGATGAAGTCCGTTGTCTCCTAGGGATTTCCTCCTTGTTTTGGGAGCCGAGTGGTTTAGGAACTAGCCTTAGGGATGGTTTGGAGATAGCTAGTTTGGGTAATTTGGATTTGGGTGCCATTTGGATTTGAAGTGGGTTTTTGCAAATGGAACTTGTGAGATCATAAGGAGAGAGAGAGTGTGTGTGGAACCCTAACCGTATACGCGTTACTTTGACCGTATACGCGTCATTTCGACATTTGTAATTTTGTAATTATTTTATGAATAAATGAAAATTCATAAATTATATTAATGAATATGTGTATCGGAAATTGAAATGATGCAATTAGGAATTTAACCCCGTGAATAGTGCACATGAATAGTGCACGTGAATAGTACATGTGAATAGTAACCAAGGGCTAAGACACGTGGTTAAGAGTTAATCACTTGGATTAACTTAATCGCAAAAAGACAAAATCACTACAAGACAAAATAGATATTTAATCACTACAAGACAAAATAGCAATTCTTTTGGATATTTTAATCCAAGTTTGGATTTTTGTGAAAAAATAGAAAAAAATTCATAAATTGCAAACCAGGCGTCGGAATTCGATGAAATTTTTTATGGATGGCCAAAATATGATGATGAACATGATGAGTGGTCCAAGATTGATCAAAAATCACAAATCAAAGGTCAACATGAAACGTCAAATGCAAAGTGAAAAAGTAACTTCACTTTTTCATTAATTATGTATTTGACTTTAAATAAAATTAATAAATAAAAATTAAAAAAATTAAATGCAATACAGCATCTGGTCAAGTCGTGGAGGGGGTGTATCATGACCAAATCAATGGTCAAAATTCATCCAAATCATAAATCAAGGGCTAAGATTAATTTAGCTTAATTTAATTAATTTTAAAAATAAAAAAAATAGGTAGAAAATTAGGGCTGCTATAGGGGGGCTGGAGCAGGCCTAGGGTGGCTGCACAAGGCTCCATGCACCTTTTGGAAATTAGAAAAAATATATTTGCAATTTAATACCTCAAGAAAGGGGGTAAATTCCAAATTTATGAAAAATGGACCCCTATAAATAGAGGAGCAGACCATGAACGAAATTGACAGCCCTCCCAGCTCAAAAATTACTTGAGCAACTTTGTTTCTCATTCCCATACGTTTTAGCCTTGAAGAATCGAAGGTTGGAGAGGGAAAGTGTGAGAAAAAGAGGCGTATCTCCGCTTTGGGTAAGTGATTTCTTTCTAAATTTCTTTTGGACGTTAAATAGGGTAAAATCATGCTTAGATAATGCCTAAGCATGATAAAATAAGTAAAGTTATAATGCTTAATTAGAATTATGCCAAAACATCAAAAATTTGGAGCGAAGATGGAGCAATCGGGAAGATAGCATATCATAGGTGAAAATAATGCTCCAAAAATGATAAATGATGATTTGGGATGTATGATTATGATAAATATGATGTTGGAATGATGATATATTAATTTCATAATTTTTGAAATTAAGGATTATGCTTAAGTGAATTTATGATGATTTTTAGTATAGGGAGAAAATGATTTTTTTGGCCAAGTAAATGATGAAAAATTCAAAATGTAAGAAGTATCCAATGATATACTAGGCATAAGGTATGTCATGGTATTTTTTATTTTTGGAAAAAATATCAATTTTTGAAACCTATGAACAGTAACCACGTCGCTGTGAACAGTAACCACGGTGAACGGTGATTTTGCTACAGTGATTTGCTACATTAAACAGCGTGAATTTTAAGGAAATTTTGAGATTTATAATTAAATATGATGATGAAAATTTTGAAGAACCTATGGATAAAAATATCCACATAAAGAAATAATGCCCAAATAATATAAAGCATGCATGGGAAGCAGCTTGAATAGAAGAAATGAAAATATCATTTATCCTTGAATAGGAAAAGGAAAAGAGAAGGTCGAAGACACCTCCTAAGAAGGTAAGCAAGTTATATGTTTTGCAAATTATTTCTAAAATGCTTAAAATTGTTTGCAAGTTGCTTTATGAAATTTGTTTAAGGTTGGCCATACCTATAACTGCTTTACATGAACTGAAGTTCGTTTTGTGAAATTATTTATTAAATGCTTTTTGTGAAATTGTTTATGATTTGCAAATATCATGTCGGCATGTGTATGAATGAGCATGTGCACGAGGAATAGGCCTTAGTCAAGGTAGTAAGCGGACCGGATGTCCCCCTCGCTATTGCCAAGTCGCTTAATAGGCCCAGGCCGGCGGTGACCTCCTTGAGATGGGAGCATGTATGGGATGAGCGCCTAGCTAGCGTCGCATCCAAAGGAATGTCATGAATGCTATGTATCCATTGCACTTGCATTTGATGAAATGCATGAAAATGATTGAAAAATTATGTATAGCTTGCTTACTGAGTATTATTACTCACCCTTGTTTTTTCAACGACAGACAGGAAAAGATGATGAAAGTCGCATGTAAAATGACATGCAGTTTTGATGAAATATTGTATATGTAAAATTTTATGTAAAAACCATGATAATAATTTGGAGATGTAAATGAATATTTTTGATCTATGAAACAATTTTGGGTTTATAACTATGATAAGTGAAATATATTTCATGTTAGACGAATAATGGAAATTTTCCATGTATGGATGAAAAAAAAAATCCTGCCGTGTGATCAGGGCAACAATCCTGAGTCATGTTCACCAATCAAAACGATCCCGGAGTAAGGCTTCTAGGCATCTCGGTTCGAAGCGTCACAGAGAGAGATAGAAGGAAGCAGAAAGGCAATGAGAGAAAAGCTGAGAGAGTTGGAGAGATAGAAAGAAAGAGAAAAGCTGAGAGAGAATAAAGATAGAGAAATGAGAGCCGACTAAGAGAGATGAGCTGGAGAGAGAGAGAGAATAGAGAAGGATCGAGCAGGAGAGATGGAAATTGGAGAGAAAAAGGGAGGCCGAGAGAGAGAGAGGGGTGTGCAAGGATGAGAGGAGAGGAATCGACGGTGCGAGAGGAAGAAGAAGGAAGAAGAAAAGAAGGAAAAAGAAAAAGAAAAGGGAGATCGCGCGGGAAGCTGGACGATCGCGCCTAAAGTCAACTTGCCCTAACCGAAGTCGACTTCAACCCTGCAGAGTCAACTTCGCCCTTGATGCGGAGTCGACTTTGCCTAAGTCAACCTGGGACTTCCAAAGTCGACTTGGCCTATCGACTTGGACTTTTGTAAGTTTATTCCTCCTATCTTATTGTTTCTAATTTAACTCAATCATCCCCATATCATTTCTAATTTTATAAAATAATTCTTTTGCTAAAGGTTTAGTGAATATATCTGCAATCTGGTCCTCAGTTTTCACTTATTCCAAACAAATATCATGATTTTTAACATGTTCACGAATAAAATAATGTCTTATATCTATATGTTTGGATCTAGAATGCAATACATGATTTTTAGTTAAATAAATTACACTTGTATTATCACATCTAATTGGAATATCATGATAATTAACACCATAATCTTTAAGTTGTTGTTTTATCTAAAGTAGTTGGACACAACAACTCTTAGCAGCTATATATTTGGCTTTTGCCGTAGATAGAGCAACACTAGTTTGTTTCATTGAATACCATGAAATCAACATGTTTCCAAAAAATTAACATGTTCTACTAGTACTTTTCCTATCTACTTTGTATCCGACAAAATCCGCATCCGAGTAGCCGATTAACCATTTGGATACCATAGTCCAAGATTAGTGGTATTTATCAAATATTTAAAAATTCCTTTTACAACCATTAAATGTGATTCTTTATGACATAATTGAAATCTAGAATGCTGTTAAATATAACAAAGAACCTATCATTCTTCTATATAGTTTTTTGATTGACAGATTTACCCTTTTCATCTGTGTCAATCTTGATTGTTGAATTCATTGGAGTGTTTACTCCTTTGCTATTCTGCATTCCAAATTTCTTTAACATTTCTTTGATATACTTGGAGTAATTTATAAAGATTCTTTCCGCTTGTTGCTTGATTTGCAGTCTAAGAAAGAAATTCAATTCTCTCATCATGCTCATTTCGAATTCGCTCTGCATAATTTTAGAAAATTCTTAGCACAGAGTTTCATCAGTAGCACCGAATATTATATCATCTACGTAAGTCTGAACAATTAAAATATTTTTAATTTTATACTCAATGAATAATGTACTATCAACCTTTCCTCTTTAAAATTTATGATCAATTTAAAATTTGTTTAACCTTTCATATCAAGTTTGTGAAGCTTGTTTTAGTCCATATAATGCTTTCGTTAATTTATAAACATAATTTAATTGATAATTTTCTTCAAATCTAGGGGGTTGTTCAACATAAACTGTTTCATTCAAGTATCCATTTAAAAATGCACTTTTCACATTTATTTAAAACAATTTGAAATTCATGTGAGAAGTAAATGCTAGTAAAATACGTATGACTTCTAATTTAGCCACAGGTGTGTATGATTCTTTAAAATCAATCCTTTCTTCTCAGGAATACCCTTCGCTATCTGGCTTTATTTCTTATTACAAGTCTACTTTCGTCTAATTTGTTCCTAAACACCCATTTGGTACCAATAATAGTGCAAATTTTGGATCTAGAAACTAAATGTCATAAATTCTTCCTTTCAAATTGATTTAGCTCTTCTTGCATTGCAATAACCCAGTTTTCATCATTAAGAGCTTGATCAATAGTTGTCGATTCAATTTTTGACACAAAATCATATTGTCCATAAATATTTTATTTTGACCTTCAAGTTTTCACTTCTTCATAGATATTGCCAATAACTTGGTCAATTGGATGGTCATTTTTGAATTTTAAATCAGTTGGAGGTTTATATGAATTATTACCTTTACTTACCCTTTTCTCGTTGGAATTTTCTTGCTTAGGCTTGGTTTCTCCTTGTTACTCTTGTTGTTCTGCTTTTGAATTCTTTAATGTATCATTTGCATCACTTAATTAATCCTCCTTTCTCAGAATTTAGTTAAATTCATCAAAAACAACATGAATTATTTCCTCTACTATTTGATTTCTTTTGTTGAAAATTCTATATGATTTGCTATTTGATGAATACCAAAGAAAATTGTCTCATCACTTTTGGCATTTAATTTTCCTAAATTAGTTTTTCCATTGTTTAGCACATAGCAAGTACATCCAAAAGTATGAAAATATGATATGTTAGGTTTTCTGTCTTTCCAAAGTTTATATAGGATCTTTTTCAATATTGTTCCAATGATAACTTGGTTTAATACATGATAGGCTATACTTACAACTTCACCCCAAAACCTTTTAGACAATTTACTCTCATTTAGTATAGTTCTAGCTATTTTTTGTATTGTCCATTTTTTCTTTCAGCAATCCCATTTTGTTAGGGAGTTCTTGGTGTAGAAAATGTATAGTAAATTCCTTTTACATTCCAAAATTCTATGAATCGTTTATTTTTAAATTCACCACTATGATCACTTCTAATGGAAATAATTGTATTCTATTTTTTATTTTGCGCAAAATTTGAAGACGTGACAAACATAGAAAATGCTTCATCTTTGCTAGCTAAGAGTATAATCCAAGTAAATCTTGAAAAATCATCAACAATTACAAGCACATACTTTTTCCCACTAAAAGTTAAAATGTCCGACGGTTCATAAAGATCCATATACAATAATTCAAGTAGTCTAGTCGTTAAAATTTTTTTTGGTGAAAAATAACATTTTGGGTTGTTTGGATAATTGATAAGCCTTGCAAATCTTATCCTTGTCATATTTAAGCTTTGGTAACCCTTGTACTAGACTCTTTTTCTACAAGATTTTAATATTTGACATATTTATACATCCAAGCCTTGTATGCCATATCCATAGATCATTTTCTATGGCTATTAGACATTTTTCCTCAAGTATCTTTCCATATCTTTTGCCACTAAATACTATATGATCATCATCAAGTACATTGCATATAGAGGATTCAAATACAACTTTATAACCTTTATCGCATAATTGACTAATACTCATTAAGTTGTATTTGATTTCTTCAACAAATACTACGTACTCAATACATGCATTTGTAATTCCATAAATATTTCTTTTACCTTTTATTTTACCTTTTTCATTATTTTCAAAGGCAACTGTTCCTTCGTTGCATGGGTTGATCTTATGGAACAATCCTTTTTCTCCTGTCATGTGTCTTGAGCAGCCATTATCCATAAACCATATGTTATTGGCCTTAGCTCTAAGACAAACCTGCGAAAACAAAGTCAAGTGGAGCTCATCCTTTTGGTACCCATTTTATGGATCCATTTGGGTTAGTTATCCATTGGAATCTACATTAATCTACTTTTGAAGTCATAAATCCAAAGCTTTTGGGCATCCAAACTAATTTTGCACCAAGGTTTTGTAATTTTTTTATTTTGCATTGATAAACCTTGTGTCCCATCTTGTTGCGAAAATTAGAAGCTCCTGAGAGTCTAGGAGTATGAAGCCATTTGGTAATTGGTTCCCCAGTTGGTCTTTTGGTCCAAATCACCTGATTCATCTTAGGTTTAGCATGGATGGGTCTTTGGAGCATTACTATTTTTAGCCTACTCAAATGTGGTACACCCAAGTCCTTTCTTACAACTTTGGGTGATCATTTTCAAAAATATTTTGACACTTTCTCCAGTATTAGAAAACTTAGCAAGCGATTCATTTAATGATTCATTTTCTTTTTTGAGTTTTTCTAACTCATTTTTCAAGGCATTCTTTTCGCTTGTCAAATGGTCAACTTTTTCTGCAAGCTTTCCATTCACAATAGTTACTATGTTAAATTGTCTTTTTTTATTGTGAACTTATTTCATAATTTATTTATTTCCTCATATAATGAATCGTAGGCTTATTAAAATTCTTCTAATTCAGCACATTTAAAGCATTCATTTGTCGAAGACAAAATATAAAAAGACTTTTGTTTGGAGGTTACCTCTTGACTACTTGTCCAATTTGTTGAAATGATTTGATCATCTAAACTTTTCATCGTTACAAGACATATGTCGGAATTTTCCAAATTTCCCATGCAATAGATCCTTGCATAATCTGTCGCGTTTTCTTCGCTTGAGGAACTGCATGTTGTGGATTCCTCCTCGTTTACATACATGTCTCTTCCTTTGATCCTTTGAAATCTTCTATTATCGTCTCGATTTTTCTTTTCTCTTTGCTCCTTTACTTTGGTTTCTTTTGGCGTTAGACATTGGGCTTGCATATGCCCCTACCACCACACTAGAAGCATTTTGTTGCCTCTTTCTTTTTCTCCTTTGAATTTCTTTCTTTAAAATTTTTGAAATTCCTTCTTTTTCCTACAAATTTTCTGAATCATTTTGTAAGTAAGGCAATTTTCTCATCATTATTTTGTGATGATGAGGTGGAGTCATCCGAATCTTGTGCAACTTTCAAGGCGATGACTCTTTTGCCCCTATGTTGCTCCTCATTTCTCCTTTTTATCAACTCATGTGACATGAGTGAGCTTATAAGGCCTTCTAACGTAGTGTATTGAGGTCTTTTACTTCTTCAATAGCTGTAATCTTTGGAGTCTATGATTCGGGTGGCGCTTTTAAAATTTTCATTACCTGCTTAGTTTCAGAAATTACTTTTCCTATCTCTTTCAAGGTGTTAGTAATCTTCGAAAATCTAGCAAATATTTCAAAAATATTTTCTGTTTCTAGCATTTTAAAACTTTTTTATTCTCCAATCAAAATATTTTTCCTTGTTCTTTGGACTTGAGAAGTTCTTTCATAAATGGATGTCAATGTATCCCATATTTCTTTGGCGGTTTGGCATGATGATACTCTATAATATTTCGATGTCGTTAATGCACAAAAAGGGAGTTACATGGTTTTCGCGTTATTTTTAACAATTCTAACTTCCTCCTCGGACCATGTGGAGGCTTTTTCATCGGTAGGCAACACAACACCATCTTAGATAACAATCCAAAAGTCAATGTCTGTAGCCATAATTAATTGTTTCATTCTCAACTTTCAATACTCGAAGTTAGTCTCATTAAATAGAGATGGTCTAGTAAAAGATTGACTCTCGGCAAAAGCAGGGGTAGAAGTTTATTGGGATGTCATTTCAAAAGATCTCTTCAGTTTAAACTCAAAGACCTACTCTGATATCACTTGTTGGTCCCGAGTTTATGACAATTACCCAAGAGGGAAGGAGTAAATTGGGTATTTAAAAAAATTATTTTGCTTTAAATAGAAATTTTACCCCAATTTAGTTCAGTCCCTTTTAATGAAATAAATGGAAAGCAATAAGATAATGAAATCAGAAATATAAATCAATGGACATGGTTTTATAGTGTTTTGGACAACCTTCTCTACTCCACTCTTGCAAGCGCACACCCCTTGTGACTTGGGTTCCACTATGTATTTCATAAATACAACTAGAGCTTTCGCTCTCTTCTAGATTCCCGCTTTATGGGCCATAAACAACTCACAACACAAGTAGGTGACAAGTCCCACTACAGTCACAACCCTACTTTTCTATCACTTAGTTTGAAACACCAATATCAAACAAAGTATTAAAACAGAGTAACAAAATTAAAAAGAAAAAGGGATCTATACTTTACTGTTTGTGTAGGTAAGTTATAGCTCGAGGAAGAACTCGTAGAAGTGACAATTTCATCCGCGTTGGAGTATGCAGCAAGTTAAAGCTTGTTCTTCCTTCAAAACGTGTATAGATCACTCAAAGCTAGGAGAAGCTGAAATATAGAACTTAGTATCTTCTGTTTCTACTCTTTTCTACATGCTCTCATGTTCATTTGGGTGTCTATTTATAATGGTGGAAGAAATTTGAACGTTAGAAAGTTGGTGACGCGTATTAAATGCACCAACATTCAAAATTTTCAACGTTGCGACCTAAGTCGCAAATGGAGTCGACTTCGGGTGCGACTTCAGGTTTAAGCAAGCTTCTCAAGTTCATTTTTAGGTCGAGTTAATCTTGAACTTGACCTAAGTCACATGTGGAGTCGACTTCGGGTACGACTTCAGTTTTCATCAATTTCCAAGTCTCTACTTCAGGTCGACTTGGACTCGAGCTTGACTTAAGTCGCTGCTAGAGTCGACTTCAGTGCGACTTCACTTTCTTTTCTTACTAGATGAACTTGAATTCCTTGGAGATGACTTTGGTTGCTTGATTTTTTTCATATTAATTTTTCTTCCACTGATTTATATCATTTGGAACTCTGTATGATCATTTTAGGTTGAAAACTTTTATCTTTGTGTCTTGAAGTCTTGAATACTTGAATCTTGGAGTTCATGGAAATATCCAAATGTGTGTTCCTTGATCTGTTAATGCAAATCTGTTTATTTTGGACTTTGCTTATCTTCATTTGATCCAAGTCTAATGCTTGGGTCAACTTGGTTTCCAACTTCACTCAAGTCGTATGTCGAGTCGACTTGGTCTGCAACTTTATTCTTCAAATTTAGTGTTGGCAGTTTGAAGTCGATCCTGGAATCGACTTGGTCTGCGATTTCACCCAAGTGGCATGTGAAGTCAACTTCGTGCGTGACTTCGGCAGCTTTTGCTCCTTAATTTCAGAGCTGGACATAAAAACGCATTTGAAGTCAATGCTGGAGTCGACTTAGGGATCGACTTGGCCTAAGTCGATGCCTGAGTCGACTTGGGAATCGACTTAACCTGTCATGCTTCATATTTTTCATCTTTATATCCTTAAACATTGCATAAACATGTTAGTAGCCAAAATTTACTCAAATTGAGTTGTTAATGATCAAAACATATACTTTGGTTATTTTTCCTTTGATTTGAACACTTGTTTCCAACACATACAACCACGACGGGCTGCAAGGATGCTAATTTTTTCATCTTTCTCATTGAACGTGACCATAAAGAGATTATCCCGGCCTCTGTGAAGGTCGCTGGCATTTTTGTCTTCCAAATTCATTTCATTGTTGAGATGAACAGACCCTAATTGTAGCTTCTTGTTGTCCACAATGAGCATAAGTTGATGACTTATTGTCAGGGTTGATTTTTGGAAGGTCGTCCACTCCAAGCATTAGGGTTTACCATAACTTGATTGCTTAGCTGGTTTTTTCCCATCTCTTATTAGATTACCCTAGTGTTTTTATGTAGAAATCAAGGATAAATCGGTGCGGACTTCACTTCTTGGATACATACTTGGAATTTCCCCCAATACTTTTACTCAGAAACATGTAAGAAAAAAACTACCTTTCCAGCGCCACTTGGGACAAAATAAAGGTGGAGCTAAAATAATATTTTTTATTTGTGTATTTATGTTATTTATATTTATATTTGAATATATGTTTAGCATATTGTAATTATTATTGTAAATGAAGTATATTATCTTAATTTATATTTATCTTTTATTTCTATCATTTAATTTTATGTCCATAAATTTTCTTTCTTTATATTATATTGTTTTTTATGTTAAATTTCTTTATAGAAATATTCTTTAAATTACTATATATTTTTAAAAATTTGTAGCTTAGTTGTATATTATTATATTTACTTACATTATTTGTTATTATTACATATTCATAGAAAATTTTAAACTTATTGCTCTTAAATAAAATATAAATTCATCTACTTACATTTCTATCAGAAACTAATTCTTAAAAAATGGGGTTAGGGTTTAGGTTTTACAAATAGGTTTAAAGTTAGAATTAATATTTTATAAATAGAGGTATGGTTAGAGTTATGGTCAACTCAAGTTTTAGAAGCCTGAGTTACCCTTAAGAGCAAGGGGCTAATTTGAAAAATTTTAGCTACTGGCTGGCAGGGGGCCTTTTCGCAAATGTCTCTCACATTTAATGGCCTGATAAGGTGCTACTTTTGAATTTAAAATTTGGACAAATACAAATTATCCTTATGAATTGGTAAAAAAAAAGAGAATTTTTTGCCTGTTAGTCCCTCTAACCATGCATATTTGCTTTTTTGCCCACGAATTTCACGTACTTTTTTTTTAGACCTTGTAAGTTTACCTTATTTGCCTTTTTAGTCCTTGCAGTTAATGACGTGCTGTTAACTGCATATATGAGTCAACTCATAACCTTGTTGTTAACTACTTATATTAATCAACTCGTAAATATGAGTTGACCAATGAACATGAGTCAACTCTTTAATATAATTAACAAGAGTGCATTAATAACAAGGACTAAAATACAAATAGAGAAAATTTATAGGGTCTAAAAAGAAACTCGTAGGCTAGAAAGTATATTTTTAAATATAGTGGTATTTTATTCATTTTAAATAATAGGCATTGCTTTTATATAAAAGGGTTACAAAAAATATTTTTATATAATCCCTTTCATTTTTAAAATATTGATGGTTAATGCAAAATTTATTCCATTTATTATATTTAATCTAAGTTGATCAAGTTTCACCCAAATCAAAATATTCTTAGGCTAGCCACCAAGTCATTGCCACAGTAGTCAAAGACATGCCCCATTTGCATGACTTCATTGCTTCAAAATGTGACGACCACATTTTGTAAAAATTTGCATACGATTAGAATCCCATAAAAGAGGAGTTTCACACTATGATTAACTCATAGTTAGAGGGACCAAAATGCAAAAACTCCTAAAAATGGAAGGCATAAATGATGCAATTCTTTATTATTTACCTTTTAATAGTGTTGTGAATGAAAGGACGTGGGGTGTTGGGTGTGGGCGCTAGGGTAGCTAATTGAGGTGATTTAGACTAGATATAAGGCCACATGATAGTTGAACTTATTCTTATAGCACAGGTCCAAAGGCACACATCATGTTTACATAATTTGTTTCACCTTGCATAATGTGTAATCCTCTTGATGATGCTTCCTCTAATACTAATAGAACATTCTGTTTATAAGAGCCTTAAATGTACCAACAAGATTATTCACTTAAGAGTGTATAATTAAGAAATTAAAAATCACAGCACAGCACATCAAAAGTGGAAAGGAAGTGAGTGAACTTTTCCTTCTATTTCTCAAACACAAATGGTAGATATATCTATTCAATTATTCAAATATTTCAATATTTGAGCCACATCTTAATTGTCGCTTCTGCATCTACCATTACATAGTCTAGAGAGAAAAAAAGAAAAGTAGAGGATAAATGAATAATTAAGTGGTCCTCCTTAGCATCGATTTATTTAGAGCATCCCTTTCCTTGACCATTTCCACCAAAATAAACTGCGTAGCCAGGGCGAGCAGTACCTTCCCCATAATTTCTACATTGATAGCAGTGTTTCTTAGTGGCATGACATCTGCTATCATATGGCGTAAGCTCTTGGTTGTACTGTGATATGTAGCGGGCTTCAGCAACATATGCTGATATTTTAAATAAGCCTTCTGATGGGTAGTGCCCGCTTCCCATTTCGGTTGTGGAGTGACGATTATCTCCTGGGTTGCCCGATGAAAGGCCCACGTCTCCTCCCCAGTTGATCATTTCTGCTACTGAAAAATCCTTAAAAATAGAAGCTGGCCAGTATCCCACTGGTGTATCAAAATAGTTTAACCACCAATTATTTGATTCCTGGTCCTGTATATATGTATTTATGCATGTATTTGTATGTCAGTCACTGAATAAATTCTTTTGATGAATCAATAAATAACAATTATAATTCAAGAAATACGATAGGTAATGTGTCTAGAGTAATTAAATACTACTATTTCACCTTACCAAGTAAATTGTGACTTTAAATTCAGCTTGTTCACCGCCGTAAGTTGAAGTCATGTTGAAGGTAGCTCCAAGATAGAAATGTGGGTTTGTTTGAACAAAACCCGGACAATTAAGATTATGACAGCCAGTTTCATTTTTACCATCCGCCTATATATGCACCATGATGATAAAAAATGAATATGAAAATAAAAACGTAAAGGCAAAAAATTAGTCAGGGAATTTCATTTGCATAGTCATAGTCATTCTATTTATAGAACAGGCTGATAAGACCAAAAAGCTACTTGTTATATACAAGTATACATTTCCCCGCTTTTTACAACAGTTTAAGACCAGAAAGCACAACTCATGAAAACATACATGAGAATATCACTCTCATGGAAAGGACGAGTTTGAATTTTCTTAAGCAACAAATGGGCATAATGCTTAATGAAGCCTAAGCTCATGGCTAAATCAAATCTGCGATTATATTTATGATCACCATTTTGGGTTGAATCGATGGAATCATGCTAGTTTCTTGGTTTTTCCCTCCTAGTTTATTGGCTTTTAACTATGATACTTTTTATAAAACAAAACAATTCATTATTAATAATTACTTTTTGGAATATGATATCGTGAGCTTGGGTGAACTTAGCTTTTAATGCATCGGGGTACAAATACTCATTTTTTAATTTTTTAAAATTTTTTACACAATGATTAATTTAAGTGTATTTAATACGTGTATCAATTTTTATCATTTTTGGAGATTAATTTATTAAAAATGCTACTAATTTTAAAAATTCAAAAAAAATCTACAAATCATACTAACAGTTCTATAAAAAAATTTAAAAAAGAATTAAATGCACCCTGTGCACTGAGCCGAGTCAAGTTCTTAATTTTTTAATATAAAAATTATTATAATAAGGTTGAACCATTGGTATAACTCAAAAAACACAAACCAAAAACATTATCTTAAAATTTACTAAATCCATTTAAAAATAAATATTAATAAATATAATACGGCTATCAAGTAAATTAGGACATGGCGTCGCTACCCCGACTCAGTTTTCACACTAACTAGAATTGCTAATATTCAATCCTCAACCATTTTTTGCGACGGTAGCTAAAAAAAGTGTGATGGATCGGTGGGATCAGCCGGATCCGTGGGCCCTGAATTGCACGAACAAAAAAGTTCGATCTGCTCACGATCTGCAAATTTTAATGATAACCATTTAAAACCAATTGGACCATGAACGAAGGTCCACTCGCGGTTCGGTCCGCCCACGACTCAAGTGACAAAAAACTAAAAAAGAACGTGATAACTTCAACTAGAATTAATTTTCTCATGAACTTTTACGTTACTGTCTCTCCAATGAATCCGCACGCAACAACGTAGAGGCAAAATAATTGGCTTTAATTTATATTTTTATTACTTATGTTGATTTTATGCTTATATAACCTTGCAATAGATAACTTTTAATATTTTAAATAAATTGGAATATTTACTAAAAAAATTTCAAATCAATTATAAATTTAGTGTCTTATTAATTATTTTATATTAAAGACGTGGCTTCTATAAAACCCTTTTTTGTAACCAATTTCATTTTTATATCTTGACTCTTAATTAAAAAAATTTACATCGTTTATTTTATTTAACATTTTGTACCAGGGTTTGTTTCGAAAGTAATAAAATTTTTGATGAAAATTCGTAGAATATAAGTTTTTGAAGCATAAGAAAGTAATATAATAACATAAAGGTAATGGTGAAGAGTAAACAAAATAAAGTTAAGATATATATGTTAGATCTATGTGTACTTACGTAGAAATGATTAAAACATAGAGTAGTTGTCTAGGCAGAAATAAAAAAATAATTAAGAACAAAATAATTACGAAGAGAGAAAAATTTTAGGTGTTAATAAACACCCCCATGCCAACTGAACCGTAGCTCAGTTCCGCCAAAGTTGTTGAGATGGGTTCAGATCCACATGACAACATTTCGCCAAAGTTGTTGAGATGGGTTCAAATCCACATGACAACATTTGCTGGTGGCAGCATGTATTTATGGCGGCGTTGTGGCATTTTTCCCCCAATGCGCATGGAAGCATCTATTGTGAAGAAGAAAGAGTAGTATTTATGAGATAAAAATAGGAAAAATTGTTAGATATATGTAGATCTATATAATAAAATAGTTTCGTCATTATAAGAAAATGTAGTATAGCTAAAATTTTGATTTGGCCAAATTGAATTAACGGCAAAGATTTTTTTTGCCGTAATCAAATATAGTCAAATCCTATGTTAATTGCAACAATAAATTTATTACTATTTACAATAATTTCAAAAAGTTGCCCCATTCAACAATATATATTATACATGACCAAAAGATCAGCTATATTAAATGAAATTTATAGTAAATGTTAAACATTGGTTAAACCTAAACGCACCGGGGTGCACTTAGGGTCAATAGATCTAGGTGCATTTAACCTATTTTTCATTTTTTTGAACATTTTTTAAACAATTTTTAATCTAATTGTATTTAATATGTGTAATAATTTTTACTATTTTTTGAGATTTTTAGATTTTTAAAATTTTTTAAAATCAATGGAATTTTTAGTAATTTAAAATTACAAAAATGCCACTAATTTTAAGATATCCAAAAAATTTTAAAATTGATACACATGTTAAATATATTTATATTAACAATTGTGTAAAAAAGTTTTAAAAACAAAAAATAAGTATTTGCACTTAGGTGTACTAAGCCTAAGTAAGTGCATGAAATAACGACCCATTAAATATAAATTTTAAAATTGTATTTTCAACATCAAAATTATCTAAAACACTTTCAACATTTGGATAAATAATTTTATAATATATTATTATATTCCAATATATATTTAACGGGTCTTAGAAGTTTTCATAATTTATGCTTGAATATATATATATACATGTATATTAGCAAAATATGCCCTTGCACATATTTGATAAGGATGACTTTTATTTTTCTAGCTAAAAAATAATGTTAAATATGATAAATAGAGTAAATTTCTAATTAAACATTAAGATATTAAAATCAAATGAGTCATATAAAACTACTTCTATTAAACTTAGTTATAGAGAGCACTTACATTAATGTCGTATTTATAGCCCTTATATTCATGTTACACTCATAAATATTGCTCTTAGTGGAGGTTAAATTATTAAATGATAACAACATCTTGAACTTTTGTTTTAAGGGACAAGACGTTCATCGTTACCTCAAACAAGCTTTTATTTAGTTTAGTTTTAATTTTGTAACTTCAACTATTTTTATACTCTAATATAAAAAATTTGCTTCGTCTATTATATTTAATATTATTTTTATTATTAGAGAAAATTTTCATGTTTAGTGTCATTGTGTATGAATCCTCATCTATAAATAAAATCAATATAAAAAAGTTTAATGCTAAATATTGATTTTAAACCTCCACGGCAGTGGCTCAATAATACAGGCTATTGGCATGCACACCGGTGGCATGTGATTGAAACCTATTGGACGTGGGTATAGGATTTGCATTGTCACTTTGAAAAAGTGAGTTTTACAAATTTTCTCTTGAGGAAAATTTCCTCTTTGTAATATCAATTGTCATAGTGTATAAAAAATAATTAAAAATATCAATTTTAAAGTTGTATTTGAACATTTAAACTATCTAAATGATCATTATTATGTGGATAAATAATTTAACAAAGTGTTGTTGCATTCTAATGAATATATGAATGTATATAGGCATTATTTCATAATTTACATATGAATATATATTTTTTAAGCAAATGTGGCTATGCACATCTTTGATTTTGATGATAAAATTTTTTTTTATCAATCATCAAAGTATTACAAATAGAGAGCATCATATGGTCCCATCAATGTTATTTCTATCTTGAAGTTTTCAGGCATTCATTGCTCATATTATTGTTATTATTTATTCATCTTAAATATAATTTATTTTTCTATGAAAAATATAATTTATTTATATTCAGGTTCTAGTGTGAAATTGTTTTCACAATATATCCTAATTGTTCTTATTTTGAGTAGTATATCCAAAAACATATATTTTTGTTTTTCTTAAGATTTTTTATAAACATGCTAATTTAGTTATATTTAATCTATAAATAAAGTTTTATCATTTTTGTATGTGTATATATTTATTTTAGATTTTTAAATACATGGACATATGAAAAATAGTAAAACTTGGTTTATAAATTAAATTTAACTTAATTATAAAAATTATAAAATTTAAAAAAATTGTTTTTTACCGGTCCGAACATACGAAACATATTGCTTTTGTGAAGTTTTGAATCATTTAACACCTCATAAAATTCATAAATAGGCTTGCCGTCCGCTTAAGCGTACCAAACGAAGCTTAATCTTGAACAATATAATCCAGACTGCCTCGGAAATAAGTACCTAAGGAAGTGTAGTAATGATAATAATAAAATATCAGAAGAGATACTTACAGTCCAAAATATGGTTAATCTTGTTTTCTGGTCTCCATATACTGGTTTAGAAACCTGATAAATATTTAAGACGTGTAAATAAAATCAGTGCATGATAAAAAATACATCCTCTATGTCTATCTATGACTTTGGTTAATCGTAAGCTGTACCGTCCATCCGGCAAAAATGTAATTGAAACCGGCTGTCGTCATTTTAGCCATGATGATGAGAGCACTGCTCTCATCCGTGGGCTCGACATGCTGCAAATTCCAAACATTTATGTAGCCAGAAGCTCCATAATACTTGCCTCCATTCCCTCCTAAAAGCAACTTAGCATGCTGTTTATATCATGCATTAGTCAAATTAGCCAACTTAATTAACAAAATGCTCCAATCAAGGAATTAACCAACATATTTAATTTAATTTAAATCAACGTCAGTATGCACGCGCGTGTTTCTGTTTAATTATAATTAATATCCACTCACCTCAACGACCGGAGATCCAGTTGGACCATTTTCTATAGGCATGTCGTTATTCCTTGTTCTCAATATAGGGATGGTTCCTCGAGGACACTCTCTTCAAGCGCCTTAGTTGCGCTGATGATGATGCTACTGGCGAAGATAGTGAGGATGAATTACTTGCCATTGCCTTCTCTCTGTTGCTGTCGCTAGGCATCATCTAGAATTGTAAATTCTTATGATTAGCTGCTATATATTGATCTAGACAGTTGTATATGTATTTAAATATTGTATTGGATTTGTTTGTAGAGCAAAGAGAAGAATTAGGAACCTGAATGGTATGATTTGTGAGTGCTGGATGGTCAAATGCAGGCTGCTTGTAGATGTCAACGCAGTCGATAATGTCTCCATCTTCACTCTGTTATTTCATTAATTGAAATAATGATCATTTTTTTTGAAAATGGCAAGATATAGATATATAGAGAAATGTGAGCTAATGAATTAGGCTCGCACCACGTAATTAATTAGTAGGCAAAAGTGGTTGAATTAACAAAACAAATATATAAAAGACAGTCACAAGTTTGCTTAATGACATCATCAAGTACAACTTGACTTGGTTCGGTTTAGATAGTAGTCTACTTTACCTATGGTCCTGTACCTTGTTTGCAAAAGGCCCACCTTATCCTACCCATTTGTCGATTCAGTTCATAGTATATCTCACCTTGCCTATTACACAAAGTTAGTTCCGATTTCAGTTCCAAATCGGTTTCTTCAATGCTCAAATACAATATTTTCTGAAAATATTTCTAGGTTATTTTAAATAATATTCATTTACATTTTAAAATTATAAGTAGATATGTTATTGTTTATATTATTATATTAAAAACATAAAGTATAGACTATCACAACCCAATTATTAGATTATTAATATATTACTATTACAATTCACAAGCTTATTTATAAAATATTTTTGGAAGTCAATGACATATAAATAATCTAACTAGTTTCTAACTTTACAACCCGCAACTTCAAGTGGTACAAGATTTATTTGAATTTGAATTTATTAAAATAGGTGTGCAAGATGTCACCAACAAAATACGATACATACTATAAACTATATATAATTATAAACTTAATTAATTACCTATATAGTACGTATATGGGTTGATTCCGGAGACCCATTATATCTACCCTACTCGTATGCTATTTTAGAGGATGGATAATAATTTGTATCTCATCCATACCCATAGGTAATATGTTCTAACCTATTCAAATTAAGATTAGGTTGATGGTACCCATAGGTACTCTACCCAAGTTGCACTCCTACAACCAAGGGTGTAACCCAACTAGATGGCATATTAGCCTTTTTAGCTAAGTTCAAACTAAGAAAAGAAGCATTTGTGCCGTTTATTAAAGAGAGCTTCCATATCCCACTTGTATTAGGAGTGTGGTCTCTTATTATTTAAAGTTAAAATTTGTTGAATAAGATAAAAAAAAAAAACGTACATTAAATATGTTGTAAATGGGCCAACTTCTATGCAACCAAATTACATAAATACAAACCTTTTCAAATTTTAAGTTTTTGATGTTTGATGGAAAATCCAATTCATTCATTATATTTAACATCGTTTATTTATTTAGGAGACTAAGTTTTACCTAAATCAAATACTGTAGGAGTCACATTTGGTCAAAAATAATTATTTTTTTGTGTAAATATGTCTAGATCCATTTTTATACGTATTAGAATATAATAATACTTTATATAGTGATTTACCTTTATAGAAGTGATATTTGGACAGTTTAGATATTAAAAATATAACTTTAAAATTGATATGATCCAATGCAATGATATTAAATAAGTGAAAGAATTCTTAAGATATTACAAATGATACTAAATACAATAAATAAAATAGAATTTTTGTCACACGTCTAGATATTCAAAATAAAAGACGTTACAATAGAAGATAAGTTTCATATAAGCATTGCTCAACTGTGAATATAACAATTAAAGAAATAAACTCAACAATGGCGTACCTGAGTGGTTCTGATAATTGCTTCAGGCTTCTTCAATGGTTTGACAAGCCTGGTTGTCCTAGAAATTAGATTTACTCCACCAGAAGCTCCATCAATTATGAGAACAATACTCAAAATAGCCACTTGCGACCATATGTTTCTTGCATAATTTGCTTTCGCCTTTGCCATATTATTATTTATAGCCACTAGTGGAAATCGACAATGACTAAAGAGATAAGCGATTATAAAGTTCTGTAGAAGGATTGATCTAGAGAAAGAATGTTCCCCTTTTCTTTTCTTTTTTTTTTTATAAAAAATTAGAGTAGTTCATATACCAAACTATTTTTTAATTTTTGAAATTAAAAATATATAAAATTCCATAAAAATGTAAATTTTAATATGTCATCTAACTTGGCACACATTTTAATAAAAAACTACAAAATAAATAAAATGTGGTCACAACACCTAAGTGCAACTTACCCAAGTTACACCGAGGTGCACACCGAGGTGCATATGATCAGAACCCTTGATTATGTATTTATTTATTTGCATGTAGAAGCAAGAAATAATATTTTACATAATAGACTATGCATCGTGATTACTTGTACATATGATTCCAAAATATAGCAATAAAAACTTGCTAATATTTTCAAGGGCAACAATTCATTGCAACTCATTGTGAACTACAACAAATTCCATTAAAAGTAGCTATCTTTTAATTACATATAACTTTTATTTGTCATAAACTTCAATTTCGCTATATATATATATACACACGATTATGCACACATATAGAGGCTTAATTATATACAATATATTTTACATAAGCTTGACTTATAACATTCATTTTTTAATTAAATTTTATTTAATCTTAATCTTTTTCTTCATAAACATGTTTTTCTTTAATTCATATATGAAAATTTGCCATTTTACAATAATTTACATATTTATTTTTAATTTTTAAAAATAAATTTTTTTAAGGGATGAAAATGACTTATATTCCCCTAAAATTGATGATTTTAACTATTATAAAATGGCAAAACTTGGCATAGAAATTAAATACACTTAAAAACTTGCTTATAAAGAAGAATAAACAATAAATGAAAATAAAATTTAAAAAACAAATATTATAAGCTAACCATATGTACACTATATTATGTATAATCATGACTCATATATAGGTGATTAAGAGCGGTGACACTTGCTTAAATATAGTCAACTTTTGCCTTACATACAACCAAAATTAATAGTTAATATATTTGTGTAGATTTGAATACAAACAATCATAGCAAGTTTAGCTTCGAAATGAATGCAGTTGACTGTCTTTGATGCCAGAAGTAACCAAATCCGAATTTATCTGTGTGAAAACTAGCCACTTATAGAAAGTTCTGTTGCAGTGGAAGTGTCTATCTAATCTCCTTTTTTTTTCTAATTTTTAACCTTCTTAAAGTTAATTTAACAATAGAGTTTTTACTTTGTTAATAGCAATTCAAATGACAAATGATTTTATAATATATTATTTTAATGAATCTATAAATGAATCTTAACATTTTTCATAATTGTCTTTTTTTTATATTATTAGATATACAATGACTTCTAATATTACAAATTAGCCCATTTATAATTTTCATTATGGAAAAACATTTTGTAAATACCCTCACACTAAATTAATGAAATGGAATTTGAATTTGATTTATTTGGGATAAAATTTTCCTTTTCTAAATAAAATTAATAAAATGGACTAAGGTGATAAAGAAAGAACTTTAAGAAGAATTGAATGATGACATTTAGTAATCAATCCTTGAAAGAGAGCACTAATGCCAGTGCCAGGTGCATGTACCTACGTTGGGCTTCGAGTCTTCAACCTCGTTAAAGAGAGCTTCTGAGAGGCAGACAACAGGCACAATAATATGTGCTACAGCGAGAATATTTATTTATATACTCCAGTCATGCTTCGAGATTTGCCTGCAACAAGCGCGGCAAGACACAAGAACGACAGAATATTTTAGAAGGAGATCAACAAGATATCCAGTAACTTTTGAGTTTTGAACGACAAGATATCCAGCTAACTTTTGAGTTTTGAACTGCAAGATATCCAGCTAACTTTTGAGTTTTGAATGGTAGAATTCATCAACCATTGACCGATTCAGATCTTTTTTTTCAGATCAACACTGATTCAGTTCTTTAACAGTTGCCAGTGGCCTAGGAAATTAATGAAGATTGGACCTAAATGATGATTAAGTATAAAAAGAAGTCAGCAATAAATGCGATTACATAATTATTGCATAGATAAAATAGAGCGCATATTCCATAATTGGATGTGCTTCAATATTGCTACAGATGTAATCGAGGATTTGAAAGACGATTTTTCAATACTTATCTAAGTATGGAAATACTTACTCTTCGTTTTTAAATTTTGAAATATAATTATTAAAATCTAAATCATTGATGATGTTTAATACATTTATTTTATCATGCTCCCAAAAATAATTTTTATTAGAAACTTAAATCTGGTAAAAAAATGTCTGTTAAGGGTGAATATCTAATCGCTAGAAATTTGAAAAATGTATGGTATATAGAAATGCTTTCGATGGATGCAGGTTTTGGAAACAAAAAAAATGACATGGATAACATTTTAAAAAAAAAAAAACAAATGATAAGGGAGACTTCAAGTTAGAAATGACTTTTCGTAAGCAATAAATGGTTGCATATGAAATATAGTTAGATAGGTGTAATATTAGATTAGCTTTGCTTCTATGAAATTTCTCTTTTAGAAAATTTACTCCAATTATTGTACTTAGCAAAAATTTTATTATCATAAAAATCACCGTTCACGACCCCTCTATAAATTTATAAAATTACTAAAATAAAATAATTCGATACTAAATATCAATTTTAATAGTATTTTCAACGTCAAGACCGTCTAACATATTATACATATAAGTTATTATAATATTGCAATAACTTATCATCTATTTACTTAAATACATATTTTTCATGTTAAAATACTTGGTATCATATTTTTCGTTTATGATAAATAAATGCTTTGTAATTAAAAGGATCATAAAAATATTATCAAAGCAAATCCAAAGTCTAATAAAACATATCGTCATGGTATCTATGCAATATTAATAGATTCACACAATGTTGTATAAAATTACATTACTGAATATTTTTAATGATTTATGTCAAATAAATACTCAGTAAATAAATTAAATAAGTATATAATTTTGGACAGATCTACATGAGTTTTGTAACGAAATAGAATTATTAGACTCTATAATGATTTGTGTTAAGAAATGAAAAAAATATTATCTAAGAGGATAAAATTAATAGAGTTTCATTATATATACATAATATTTAATAGATCCGTATAATTCTTTTTATAAAATTGCACTCTTAGATATTTTTATCACTCTCCATCATTAAAATAAAAATAAATACACAACATATAATTCAGACATAAAATAATAAAATTTTATAAAATTAGTTTCTATCATATCCTAATATTTTCGAGTAGTTCTCACTCAACTTTTTAAAAATAATGTAGAAATATTTTTCTATAAATTTAAATCTATTAAAGCAAGAAATAAATTAAATAAATACTTCAAAACTCAAAAAATTTTCTTTAGAAGTGATTTTCATCTCCTTAACATCAACCCACGACCATCCCTTTTTTATCAACAAAAATGAAGATAAATGACCCTAAATGCATATTTATTAATAGGATTTTTTCCAAATACATCCATTACATTTTATCATAATTCCAGATATACCCATTATGTTTGAACATAATCCCAAATAGGCCTACTCCATCATAGATGTGAGAAAATGATGTCAAAAATTAAGAAAAATCACTATGTTCCCATGAGAATAGGGCTATATGTGCATATATATATATACATATATATATATATATATAGATAGATAGATAGATAGATAGAATATTTTCAAAATTTTAATAATAAATGTGTCATTTAAATAAAAATTTTATGTTAAAATTATTGAAAAATTATACTTTCATAAAATCCTTATTTATTAAATTTTAAACCTCAATGCATGTCATCGATTGTTTATTCAAGTATATAAAACAATTGTCACAAAAAATATATAAAATAACTAAATTTTTTTATCGAATTTGAAATTAAATAAATAATTTTAAAAATATTTTGTGGTCTGTTCAATTTATATGGATAAAATTAGATATCACTTTTGGTATTTCGAATCATTTGTACTTAGCCGCATGTGCACAGTTTCATCGTGCACAGGAGGAGCACCAAAAGATGGTGCTCCATTATCTCAACAGAGAGGCCATTGCCATCTTCGATACCCATTCCAAGTCCTATCCCTTGCAATGACAAATCACAAGACCATGCCAACCATTGTTTGCAAAAAGCCCATTCAACCACACAGACTTTTTTTCTCCTTCGGCCGCATCGTTCTTCTTCAAGACCGATGAAATCAAACCACCATGTCCGTCGGCTATTTCAGATCCAACGCTAGAAGCCATTTATCAAGAAATCCAAGCTAAAAAATTGGTTCGCTAATTGGAAGCTGCACAAGATTAGCATCCACAACATCGATCTTCATAATCTCCAAACACGATTGCTGCCCCTTATTTAGTCATCTCATTTATCTCCATTAAAGTCGACGGGCTCGACACTGCTGCCAACATCTTCAACCAAAATCCATGGCTAGCGACAAGCAAAACGAAACTAGGAACAGCAATACTCAATAAGAAGCAAACTTCCATGGAAATTAAATCCAACAAATCAACATCCATAGACTTAATCTTCTTCATCTCCAACCACAATCGATGACCCTATTCAAACATCTCATCCATCTCCATTAAAGTCGATGGGATTCGATATTGCAACTAACTTCTCCGACTAAAATCCATGGCCAACAACTAGCGTCTCCGTCGCTATCACATCGCTTATGTTGCTGACGAATTCAGTAGGGGCATTCTGGGTATTTTAACAAAATTGACCAACATTTTACCATGTATCTGTTAATTAACCTAATGGTTGGTGATGAAGTGGACCCACTGAATTTCATTCGTCCATTCGTCCATCTGTAGGTGGAAGGGCTGATTTTGCACGTATAAGAACATTGTCTGTTGGGCTCTCTTGATAGGGCTCAACTTCAAAACCCATCCCAACCAACATCCACGTCAAAACGATGGGCGTTGGATAGTAGAGTGTGTGAGCCCAAATCGGCATCGAGCCACAGTGACCTCACATATCACGGCAGCCATTAGCAACAGACTTCTACGGCCCTCAATTTTTTTTTAAAAAAAATTCTTAGATTCTTAATTTCAAACGGTCACTTTTCTTTTGATAAAATGTTTCATCCTCAAAATTGCCCTAATTGAAAAAGATTGGTCGTTCATTCAAAATTTCATCCTTCTACTGTCAAGTTAGTTCACATTCCTAGCTTGCATATCGGAAGTCTAGGGCCCGAACTCTCGTTGGGAGAATTTATCTGCCACTGCCGGTAGCCTTTAGTTTGTCTATTGATATTTCTTCTAGTGAACAATGACTGATATGTCAATAAATGGTAATAGATTTTGTGGTATTTTATACAAATTCAATGGATGATTATTAGATGCAAAGATTAAATTTATTTTAAATTTTTTCAAATAGTATATTTGGAGGTGATTTGGCAATGGGCAAAAATCCGTGACATTTTTTTTGAACCGAAAAAACTTATGGGGATCCTTAATCCCAATCTGCACTCAAATTATGTGGAGACCATGTGAAGATGGGCCATCAGAACATTCATTAATATAAGACAGATCTTTATACAATTGTTCATCTATACAAGATGGTAGGTGTTGCTACCAAAAAACGATTGACTGTGGTGTTCAATTAAAGCTTCTAAATTATTGTCCTTTTTGAAGATGAACTCTCTGAATTTTTCCCTCTTAAAAAATAGAGAGACATTAAGGGTGCACTTAGTAAAACCAAAAAGAACTTTTTCATATAATTACTTTAATTTTTAATTATTTTTATGTATCTTTTCATATAATTACCCTACTTTTTAATAATTTTTCACGTTCTTCTGTACAATTGCCATTTATTCTTAATTTCTACTCCTAGTTAATCATATCACTCTTACATTTTTTTTAAAAGATTCCACAACAACTTTTCTATATTTTATCCAGATTACCAAATAATCTAAAAGAGAAGGATTTATTTACTTTTTAAAAATAAGAACAGGTGGATTTTCTAGTTGCAACATTGAAATGAGGAGTTGATATTTCCTTCATCTTGCTATGAAGATTATTGGCCTCGAATAGAGACAAAAATTAAGGTGAATATGACCTATAATAAATTAGCGTGAATCATCAATTTGACATTGTGAAATTGAATATCATGTTCAACCACAATCAATCTAGATTTGATGAAGATGCTTTATAAAGAAAACTAATCTTCTACAGCCTTACAACCATTCAATAGCATATGATCATATTATGATGAGTGAATTGACAATTGACCAGATTTAGTCAAAAGCTTAGATTATATAATATGATTAGCGAATTGAAGTTGATCTGATTTAGGCTAAGCTTAGTTGCTAGAAATCTTACAGGTAAATTATTAGGTGGCAGCAGTAGCGAAAGCAAGCATAACAAATGTTGTTAGAACCAAACCGGTGAAGAAACTGCCGGTTTGAACCAATGACGTCAGCATGATATATTTATGATGTCATAAATATATAATTATTTATCCATTTTTAATTAATTATATATTGATAAGTTTATATATTCATAACTCCTAAATCTATATGTTAGACTAATCATCATAACAAAACATGAGGAAAAAATTATAAAAAATTTCCAAAATTCATTAACTAAGCAAAAATATCAACATATTAAATTAGAAAAAATTAACTTTATTAACTAACTTGAAATGTATGATAAGCCTTGGCTCTTGACTCTTTGGTCATGAATTCCACGTATTTATCTCTTTGGATTTATGATTTGCACTTTTCTAATCATATCTAACAAAATAAGAAATAAAGTAAATTAATAATGCTCGAACAATTAAATCATTTATAATAATAATAATAATAATAATAATAATAAAATTCTGTAAGACAAACTCATGTGTTGAACAATCTACTTTCATCAAGATATAATATTGCCTATTATAAAACTACATAATAATAGAATTATGCAATGTACAAATTTATAAATTATGGTAATTAAATCATGTAATCGATAATAATAACATAAATACACAATTAAATCAATGGAAATAAGTAATGAAATAATCTAATACAATCAATCAGTCCATCAACAATCCAATTCAGTAATATATCTAGTTTTAAATTTTTAAAAATAAAAAATGAAGGTAAATATTTCTCACAGTATATTTTGCTTAAATTTAGTGATTGTAGTATGCTGGAGTAGTGCACACTTGCATTGCAAATCTACAATAGAACAACAGTTGAAATAGTTGGTTTATATTTTACGAAAAATGAAAGTAAAATGAAGTAAAAAAAGTAAATTATGTGATGCATTATAAATTATAATGTGCCGAAAAATTCACTCTTGTTTAATTGATGGATGCGGGTTATGGCTCAATTGATGGATTAACGAGATGAAAATAAATCATAAAAGGCCAAAAAATGCACTTCTGTCTAGATTTGAATTCAAATAATATTCATTAGATTTCAAGAAAATTGTTAGATTATAGGGAAGAGGGAGTGATAGACTACTATTATTTGATTTTATTTTTTTTAAAAAAAGAGAACTTGATGGGTTTAATTGAAGATAATGAAGAAAATACAGAGTACTAATTGCAAAGTAGGGAGATTGGAGTTGGACGGGCACGGGTCCATAAGAGCAATGCATGTGTGACCGGAAAGAAGATGAGAACAGGAGAAGGGGTTGCTGAGCTGAGAGCTTAACTGTCCAAGACGCTAGGGATGATCAGCGTCTGCACCGAGCCCTTGACAAGCAAGGAAGCTGGAGAGACTAATGATTGAGGAAAAGTTTGGGAAATGCAATTTTTTGATGGAAATGTGATTTAAAGGTTGGGACGTGGGAGAAGAAATGCAATGGAGAAAAATAGGGAAAGGTAGGCGCAAGCTCACAACCGTGTGAGAAGCATTTTTGAGCTTTCATTTCATTCTGCTGTGAATCAGTTGAACTGCATCATTTTTTAGCTTTCTTTTTGTTCTGCTGTGAATCATTTGAACTGCATCAAACCGATTTTTCCGGTCTGAACGCAGTTAGCATGGTTCATACGGTTTCATGGTAAAGATCGGATCGTCTACAATCAAATTGGACTGAAGGCCCGTTCCCGATCAGATCGTTCGAACCCGCTGGTCCAATCAGGTTCTGACAACACTAAGTATAACAATTATAGATAAGAAAATTCAGATCGAGCACAAACCACGAAGATAGAATTAAAGATTAAGGAATGAAAGAAAATTAAGATGTTCTAAAAGGAGAGATGATAAGAGCTATTTTAACTAAAAACAAAGACAATGAAGATAAGTGTTAAGGATTTTTATGTTGACCCTGATAATACTACTAAGAATTTCATTTTAACAAGTAGCTAGTAAATTGTTAGGTAAGAAGCTGATATTTTCCTCCAACTAGTGGTGATTTCTCATCTGTCCTTCAACTTCTTTTTGTATTAAGTTTCTGATTATTGAATTTTATTTTTCTTACAAAAATATATGGCTATATTATTTAAGAATAGCAAGTTTTTTCTATTGTGGTATTTACAGTTATCTCAACTATATTATAATCAAGCTTTGAGGCATTCTAACAAATTTCTCTTTTACATTTTCACGAATATCTAAGAGAAATCATATATTTTATTTGTGCAAATATTTTGATATTCAGAGTTGGTCATTAAATAATTATATGATCAATATGAGGTACATCAGCCTCATCTATGAAAAAACATTCTGACAAAGCTCAGACTTTAATTGCAAAGTTTCAGATTGTTTCTGTCGAGCGTGTTCCTTAGTTAGAAAATATATTTATCGACGCACTATTAAAGCTAGCTAGTATCCTCTCTTTCAATGAGCTTGATAACATAACAAGTTGAATGTGAAGACTCAAGGACGTTGAGGATCTCCAAGCCAACCAAGTTGGACGAAGTATACCAACATGCTTGTAGGCAATGATGACTGACATATACCTATTATCAACTACCTTAAATATGGTAATTGAACAACTCTGCTATATCGAAGACAACGAGATTTGCCAAATTCTTTAGGAGACACATTCCAGTAAATGTGGCGTTCACCAATCAAGGCGATGCCTTTATCAATGAATTAGGACATTGGATTATTATTGGCTCACAATCCATCAATTTTGCAAAATAACTTGAAACTTGTTAAACATATGAGGATATTCATCATGTTCTTGCCTTGTAGTTGTTACCACACTCATTTCATAGCCTTTCTCTTAGTGGGATTTTTATATTGTTGGTCCAGTTAATACATCATCGTCCAAAGGGTACTTATATATTTTGACTACTACAAATTATTTTTCTAAGCAAGCAGAAGCTAAAGTTTACAAAGGAGTTCGAGCATAAGAGGCGGCCAAATTCATCAAACACAAGATTATTTATCATTATGGCGTTCCATATTAATTTGGCTCCTTTTTAATTTGTGGTGCAGGGATTTACTAACCTACATTTATATATTTATATACGTCTTCCAACGTATATAAACTTAATCTCACAATACCCTATTGCTATGTTCCTATGCAAACAAGTATGGCTGGATTCATTTTCTCATAACATGTTTAAGACTACATAGGGTTCATTGGTATATTCCTATTCATTTTAAATTTCCGCCTTATCAGAGTTAGAAAATTGTGCCATACATGCAAGTCTTATCTAAAATAATCTTTATCAAGCATGAATGCAGTTAATAAATCATCTTGTAGGGTAGCTAATTTTGTAAAAGGCATTGAATACTACATTAAATCCATAAAACACATGTATAAAGCAACTATATATTCATATTCAAACCATAAAGATTTCAACCAATATAGTTTAGGAGTCAATTCATCTCAATCTCCCATCTTTATGACTTTAGCCCAAAAACATATAATAAAATATCATAACAACCAAGTTTAGACACATTCCATCAAAGGTGAAGAAGAAAATATGTAGAAAATAATAAATAAAAGATGAAACTCGCTGGTTTCTACTACCCAAGCTAAATCTTTATTCCAAAATCTCCCTTGGCTTGAAATTCTTCTTTTTCTCCACTTGTGGCTGCTTCCACAAGCCTTAGTTACCTTCCTTAAACCCTAAGCATCATATTCATACCCCCTCACACAACTAGCACAAAACATGTGCAAATTTGCACACATGTGAGTTGGCACCGGAATGCCAACTTTCTAAAGTTTCCTGCTTGCTTTGGAATCTTTTGTAGCTTTTAGTATGTCAATTATTAGTGTCAGGGTGCCGGTTAAACCACAAAATCAAGTCAAGGTTCAGCTCCTTTTAAGCATCCACTTGTTTTCATCCTTCTTTGGGCTTTAAATTCTCATGTCCCTTATTCTGCAACAAAAGTTAAGATAAGTAATATGTTCCTATATGAATGGATGAAATTTAGATGTCATAAATGATGCAAATTATGCTCAAAATGTACAAATTATGAAAACTAAACAAAAGAATGCAAACTAATGCAATTTTCATGCAAATCTAAGCGTTGTTTTTTGACTAGCATTCAAAAATAGGTGCAAAAATAGGCAATGATGACCCCACTTTTGCAAAGTTATCAATGCATGGGTGTTATTTTAATATATAAAACTCTGTTTATTTGAATGACACATTTTGGCAAGTTGGACGATCTGATGGATTGTGAAATTTTTTTTATGAACTATATTTCATCTCTAACATCCCTAGAGTTTTGGATTTTTGCAAACAAGCCCATTTTGAAGAGATTTTTTAAAAAAGGATATCGTATTATATTAATTGCAAAAATAATTGTTAAAAATAAATTTTCACTTAGGTCATTGTAGCTTTTTGTTTAGGCTAATGATTAGGTAAGCCCAGTATTAGAAGCAGTCTAGTATGATGTGGCAATTTAATAGCACCCACTTTGTATTCTTTATAAATTGATCATTTTAATTAGAATTTAATGATCAAATTGTTAACTTTCATATTTTTGATGATTCTAGATTCAACGGAAGTGTTTATTTTTCATTTGAGGATCATTTTTAAAGTTATGAAATTAAATGATTATTTTTATCATTTAATTAAGTTTTAATTTGGCCATTATTTATTTTAAAATATTATTCTACTTGCTAGGCATTAGGACGAGCCCATTTTTTATACGTGTACCAGAATAAGTAGGACACTAAAGATTGACTTGCTTGAAGATTTTCAAGAACAGTTATTTTATTTTATTTAAAATTATTTTAAGGCATGTATTGAAAATAGTGAGCATATATTTTATTATGTCTCGATAATGGGAAAGTGACTAGTGGGAGCAAATTTTTATTTTTTTTAAAAATTTATCAAATATAGTAATTGATTATGCAATGTACGTGTGATTGATCTTTAAAATAATTTTAGATGATAAAAGAATAATAATTTTAGACGATATAATTAGCTTTTTGATTTACAAATTATAACTAGTTGAGTCTTAATTCCATCCTCAAAGCAGAACTCATCTAGAAGTCTCCCGTAAAACTAGAACATCATTGACAAACAATTTTACAAATAAACAGTGTGTCTAGTAAGTGATAAAAAAATTTTGGATAAAAAATTTATGGTATAAAAGTTTTAGATGAAAAAAATAATGTGATGTAATAGGAGTAATAATGAGAAGTAAAGATAATCAAGGATGCCCTACTAAAAAAATTAATTGGAGATGCTTCTTTAAAACTCCCTTTTTATGTAACCCCCTTTATTTTCAGCATTTATATGATTGATGAAAAATTTACTCTATCTATTGTATTGAGTATCATTTATATTATTATCATTTGTCTAATATCATTGTATGTGGGCAATAAATACAAACATATAAAATCAATATAATAAAATGATTTAATGCTAAATATCAAAATTTAAGTAATATTTTCAATATCTAAATCATCTAAAATATCATTACTATATAGCTATATGATTCTCTAAAGTATTACTAAATTCTAATACATACGTGAATGAATCTAAATATTTTTTTTAATTTACGCATTGAATGTACCTATTTTTGAGGAAATATGACCTATACATATATTGGATTTGAATGAAAATTGATCATATAAATAGAGAAATGATGTTAAGTACCATTAATATGTTAGATTTTCCATCAACATCGAAATCTTAAAATTTGATGAAGTTTTCTAGAATCAGTTCTATAAAAACTTGGTTATGTAGAAGTGGGTTTGAAAGACAATAATGTTAAAATAAATAAGTTATTTGTATGGGTAGTTGTGCATAAATAATTGAAAAATTAAGATAATTGTATAGAAAAATAGAATGAAATAATTAAAAATAAGATAATTATAGAGAATGAAAAGTTTTTAGAAAAAAATTTTAACTTAATATTTTTATGAAACTTGATATTATTAATTCATTGCCAAACACACCTAAATGTGTGACAATACCTGGAAACGGGAGCAAGATTTTTCATCATGCTCAATAAATGACTAATAATGAATGAAATGGATTGAGAAAGCATTTTTGAAAGGTTACATTTGGCAATATTATAAAGAGAGAGTGATACTAATGGCGAAGGTTGGGTTTCGAGTTTTCAACAGCTGAGAGAGAACCACTGGGACGAAGAAGACAACAGGCAAATTGGGATGGGGCCCTAACCATAGGAAGTCTTTCCCATGAGAAAAAAGGAAGTAGGGATATTGTGGTAATTTTACAGTGTGAATATATTTATTTAAAAACGTGAGTATGTTTAGTTTTTTGATAAAATTTGTATTTTATATATACACACAAAATCTCAATCTATACTATTCATTTATTGGATCAACTACTAAAATATATGTAGACATAATTTTTCATTTTTTGACATTTTTTAAAAATATTCGTGTACAAAAAATTATTTTTAATAAGATTTCATTATAATTGGTAAAGTAGAAAAATATATTTTATATAAGGAGTTATATTATATTATTTAAAGTTCATGTATTTAAGGTACTCTCAAAAATAACAATTTGAATATTTATTTTTGAATTTTTGAAAATTTATTAATATTTTTTATTTTTTGAATATAATAGAATCTAACAGCATTTAATGACATCTAACAGCATTTAACAATATCGAATAACATCTAACCGGATCTAACAAAATCTAACACTATCTAACTTTTGATATTCATAAGTTAAACTTAATTTAACACCTATAATATGATTCTAAGCCCCTTATAAGGTAATTTATACCTTAATTATAAAATTTAAAACCTAGATAATAGGATTTAATGAAATCCACCTTATCTAATTACATCAAACAATATCTAACTGCATCTAACAACATCTAACAACATCTAATCGGATCTAACGACATCTAACAGTATCAAACTTTTGATATTAATAACTTAATCCTAATTTAATACTTGTAATATGATCTTAAGCTCCTTATAAGGTTATTTACAACTTAATTAAAGAATTTGAAATCCAAAGAATATGATTTAATGAAATCCACCTTAATACAGTAGTTTCTAATAGCATCTAACGACATCTAATAGCATCTAACTTTTGATATTAATAAGTTAATTTTAATTTAATGTTTGTAATATGATCTTAAGCCCCTTATAAGGTCATTTATACCTTAATTATAGAATTTGAAACCCAGATAATATGATTTAATGAAATTCACCTTAATCTAGCAGCGTCTAACAACATCTTACAGCATCTAATGGAAACTAACGACATCTAACGGCATCTAACTGGATCTAACGCTATTTAACAGTATCTAACTTTTGATATTAATAAATAAATCTTAATTTAACACTTGTAATATGATTCTAAGCCCCTTATAAGATCATTTATACCTTAATTACAGAATTTAAAACCTAGATAATATGATTTAATAAAATCTACCTTAATCTAACAATATTTAATAGCATCTAATAGCATCTAACCAGACCTAATGACATCTAATAACATTTAAATTTTTATATTAATAAGTTAATCCTAATTTAACACCTGTAATATGATTCTAAGCCCCTTATAAGGTCATTTATACCTTTATTACAGAATTTAAATATCAGATAATATCATTTAATGAGATCCACCTTAATCTAACAGTGTTTAACCACATATAACAACATCTAATAGCATCTAACGACATCTAACAGCATCTAACGATATTTAACAGCATCTAATCGGATCTAAAAACATCTAACAACATCTATCTTTTGATATTAATAAGTTAATTCTAATTCAACACTTGTAATATAATCCCAAGACCCTTATAAGATCATTTATAACTTAATTATAGAATTTAAAACCCAGATAATATGATTCAATAAAATTTACTTTAATCTAACAACGTCTAATAACATCTAACGACATCTAACAACATATAACTTTTGATATAAATAAGTTAACCCTAGTTTAACACCTATAATACGATTCTAAGCCCCTTATAAGGTTATTTATACCTTAATGATAGAATTTAAAATCCTGATAATAGCATTTAATAAAATCCACTTAAATCTAATAGCATCTAACAACATCTAATAGTATCTAATAGCATCTAATGACATCTTACAGAATCAAATAGCATTTAACAATATCTTAAAGGATCTAACAATATCTAACAACATTTAATGAGATCTAATAACATCTAACGATATCTAATTTTAATATTTTAAAAATATTTTACATAATTTGTGTATTTTGCAAAAGATATAAACTTAATAATTCATTTTAATTATTTTATTTTATAAATAAAATATAAATGATTATTTCAATTAAATGCATATTAAGTCTTTGTAATTTATATAGAAGTGACATTGATATTAGTGAATAGTATTTAAAATTTTACTATTTATATAATAGGTATAATTTTATATATTTGCATTTCTTACACATCTAATTTAATTATTTTGAAATAGATCACACAAGTTTGTGTAATTTGCTAGAGATATAAACTTGATAATTCATTTTAAAAATATGCCAATTATAATAGAAATCTTTTAAAACTTGAACGACCAAATTTTTCTTATCGTAACAATAGAAGACTAGTGGGTAGCAGAATGGTATATGAATTGGAATATGACTTTTCTAAATGGGTAAAATCAAGTGAACCATGGCTCAAACAATTCAAACTATTTTCCTCTTTTAAACATTATCGTATAAATTTAGTATATAAAATTTTGTAATACATGTAATTTTTAAAATCATGAATGAATTTTGTAAAAAATAGTATCTTTTAAGCATGAATATATAAATATGAGAAAATTTAAAAAGAATTATAATATGAATATAGGACTGCAGATCCTACTCAAATAATTAATTAATTGCTCAAATTTTCTAAATAGGATTGCACATGCATAGGCTCTCAGCACCTCTAGATTAATAAAAGTTAAAGGCAAATTTAATAAAAGTAAATTAAAAATATATACCAATTTCAATTAAATGAATTTGACTTTTACATAAGTACTCTACTGGTTGAGCTAAGATGCCCATTATAAGAGTTCTCTACCCATTACTTGGTATCAATTTTTTATCATTTAATTTGAAATAAATAATTATTTTAAATTCAGTTTAAATATTTAATTTATAAAATTAATTTAATATACAATACATATTATGAAATTTCTGAAATAAAATGTTGTAACTTATTCTTTAAAATTAAGTTGCTATTTAAATATTCATCTTCAAAAAAAGTTATTATATAATATATTTAAAAATATTAATATTGTGCCTTTGAAAATACATTTCTATACAAGAAAATATCTTTAAAAATGTCTTCCAAATGATGCCTACAAAAATAACAAAAAATTTAAAAACATATGTATACAGATGGATTCTAGTTATGACTACATGACCATATGGATTTTCTTCTTTCAAATTTACATAATCAAATTTAATTATTATTTTGCAACTTTATTTTATTTGCTTGCTCAACCAATTTTGATGTAAGATTATTTTTTTTCTTAGTTATCAGTTTGCTACTTCTCATTATTTATTTTATTACCGCGATTTTGATTCTATTTGGGAAAGAAAAAGACAATGATGGGTATGGAGAGAGCACATTCTCAGTTTTCTATTCCATTCCATTATGTTAAAATATGATTAACATGTATAGCATCCAATTTAGCACACAAAGTACACATATTTTAATTTTTCAAACACAATGTACCTACTCCAAAATTTATATAACAAAACTTGTAGAAGATTATTAATAAGTAAATTCGTGAAATAGAATTGGAATGTAATACATTGTTGCATACATTCTGCTACGAACTGAAAAAATGGTATTTTTATTGAAGACATTACATGTCAACAACTCTGTTTGTTTCAAAGCATACAAAGACGTTCAACAGATCTTGAATTGCACAATTCTTTGATAGTAATGTTTGTGATCTTCAATTTTCTCAAAGACTTGTTCTGTAATGACAGCAACATTGTCATCAGCTCTCTTGATCTCCTAATGGGCTTTTTGATAGCATGCAATGCCCTTTAAAGCATAAAACCCATTAGCAATAGCTACTTCACCCGTGGCTTCATATGCCAACCTCTGCATTACAAGAAAAGCCAGAATAATTTAAATTACATCCCAAAATGCAACAAAATGGCATGGAAGAGAAGGCCAGAAAAGGCTCAAGCTATAAATCATATTAAGCACGTATAAGTCATAAACCAACTATTAAGCTACAAAAAAATGTAAGAATGTGGGAATGAAGCCACTGCTTGACAGTGAGAACGAGAACTATCTCATTGTTGTCTGCCTATATTAGGATGTGAGAACACACAATTAATTGATAGCATTGAACGATCCCCAGGTTGGGACCTTTCTAACAACCTTTCTGATAGAGCTCTAAGAAACTTAACAAAAGAAATTTGTATTTCAGAAAAATGTCTTTTTGAAATATTGCATAAAACAAATTGAGAACCAAAAACTATAGGCTACATATTCGAATGCACGTGCATAAGCCTATTCAAATGTTCTTATCCCAATTTTTCCTTTCTCAGTAAGCTACAAAACTAATTAAATATTCTTCACTTAATAACCACAACCTATATATTTGGATTGGTATAAGAATGTAATAAATTTGAGAACATAGAATTCTTGAAATAAATCGAGATATCAGTAAAGAAAGAACTTAAAAGGAATTTACATGATTTACTCGTATCTAATATGATTGAATAATGTTTATCAGGCTTCTAAAGGAAGCTACTTCTTGAAAGTAGCTGATTCTTCTTAACAAACATTTGAAATGTAAGCGGTATATTGCCGAATTTTTACCAAAAATGAGTGTAACCAAGTTTTTAAAAAAATCGACTAAATTTTAGATTCAATGAAAATGCTTTCATTTATATAATAATAAAACTTTTATTTTATCTACAAGTTTCACTATTTAAAAGATCCATTGAGTAAGGTCTCATTATAATGCACTCGTGGATTTGGGGTAATAAATAAAAGTATCTAGAGAGCATGGATATCAAGTAGTTGTTTAGTGTCAAATGAAGTGATAATCTATCTTATTGCAATTCAAGCCATGATGAATTGAAGAAAAATTTAAGAGAGGCCAAATAGGATCAAACCTAGTAGCTATGCCAATTTCTGTCATTGTAAAAACAACAAGAGTTTGATGCACTTGTTTAGATTCAAGAATGAATGATCCCACTTAAATTTGATCAGTAACACTATTTCCCCTTCCCTACTATCCTAAGTATGATGAAATGTCACAATTGATATACTGACTTGAGTAATCACATAAAAGGATATAAAAGAAAAAAGTAAAAAGGGGCTATTCTAGAGCTAATAAATAAAATTGAATTCATTAATATTCATTAAAAGGTCATCTGAGAAATATAAATCAATTAACAAAATCTTCTTAGTGATGGAAATTTATGACCATCTCAAGTTACTGTCAAGATAAACTCAGATAAATCAATTCATAAAATTGTAAAATTGACATAAACATTTAACATTTTTTTAGAACAATCTAAACAATTGATTACCATATTAGCAAGGCTGTAGGTAATACTTCTGCTCAGGAAAATTCGCATGCTTTACCTTAATTTACAATATTTGTAGCCACAAACCAAGGCACTTAATTCCAACAGAAAATAACCAGTTACTTCCCCATTCAACAAGACAACATTTAACACTTCACATATAATAAGGATCAATAAGAAAAGCCATAAACTCTCTACCACAGAGAAGCAATGACATCATAACATTCCAAATAACATGACTTTAAGGCACATTATCAAATAGCAATATAATAAGCCCTTTAAATATTTTCTGCATGTAGGATTGCAATTTGAGAATGTTAAAAGAAATTTTTGGTAGTGCATATGGTAATACCTAATCATACTACAAAATAGAACCTTTCTACAAAGACCATTAGTGAAGCTATGGTAAGAACATTGAAAAATAATACATTGAAGTTGTCTCTTTTCTATTTTGCTTTCAACTCAAGATTAGGAATGGTCCAAGTATTTGACTTCAATTGTTTAAATGTCCAATTTGCATTGAACGAGCAGTAGGCACTACCTCAGTGACATCTTTACTTGCGTAATCACATCCCCTCTAAAAAAACAAACAAAAAGCGAAATGTGATCTTATGAGTTAAATTTTAGTTAGAAAATGTAAGGTCTTATAAATTGAAGACACTTATGTTCGCAATCTCACTGCAAGTGCACAGGTCGTAGATTGTAGTATATAAAATATCAATCCACAGGGAATTCAGGACTAAAAATTCTATTTTTAAACACTTTCTTGTCGAATTTAATGGATTAGAAAAGTTGAAAGAGAATGTAGTGCATTTGTGGCGCCCCGGCCCGAGCGTCACATCCTTACCTCAGGACTTATTGATTGGTAAATGTGATCAGGATTGTTGCCCTGTCACACGGCGGGATTTATCGGATGTTTATCCTGATAATTGCGGTCATATAGAGTTCATAAAACACTTCATATTCTCATGAATTCATTTTCATGCATCTCTAAGTCATTTTGAATCATTCATTTCATACTAACATGCTTTTTATTGACATTTCATCTTTTGCCACAATTCAAATGTTACTACATGTGTAAAACATAGTCATCCATACAAACATTCGAATAGTTTACATCTATTCATCATAAAACACTACATGTAACTTTACAATCATTTCACATAATTGTATAACATGATTTTCTCCTTGGATTCCTTACGCCGGTGCTTGTTCCTTCGCCATATACTGTCCATCACCTGTCTTTGGGTTTGGAAAACGAAAACATGAGTCGAAACTCAATAAGCAAGCATTTTGCATTTTTTAGGCAATTCATTTCAGGCAACATTTTTTATTTCAAATCATCTTGGAAAGCGTCTTATACCTTGTCCAAAGGTATATCTTGAAAACATAAAATCCTGTACCCATCAAGGGTCTCATATGCATAATGCTATATGAAAAAAATGAACATGATCATCATATCTCCCTTAGGATGGAAGCTAACTAGGCGACCATCCGTCACGTAACTCTCATTTCAGAGAGGGCGCCGCCGACCATCGGCCTATTACAAGCGATTTGGTCACACCAAGGGGGGACAACCGGCCCGCTAACACCCTTCAAGTGGACCTCATATCCTGTGCACATGAACTTTTCGTAAATTCATCTTTTACATGCTAGCATGATTTTCAATCATAAACATCAATTCAAATCATTTTCCATAGTAGTTGTAAAAGAAACATTTCACAATCATTGCATTTGAAATAACATCATTTCAAACACCATTTAGCAAAGGGATGACCATCCTTAAACCCATTAGAAACAATTTCATCAAAAAAGTTAGAATATAAATTTCAGTTATGGAAACAATTTAGAAAAGCAAAAATCATTTAGATAATTTGCTTGCTTACCCGAACTTCTTAGCTTTCCTCTGCCACTTTCTCTTTGCCCTTGCCTACATAAAAATAGTATGAATTTTTCATACATTTCCTTTTCTCATACTTTTCTTAGTTTTCCAACCCATTCCATATTCACACATCATTTATTTGATTTCATAAGTCATCATACACATGTATGGCTTAATTTGCACATATTAGCACCGTTTTCGCACATTTGGCTATCATACATCTTGGCACATACATATAACATGCACATAACCCTAAAATTAGGGTATTCATTCCAATATCATAAAATTCATTCAATATACATCATTCATAGCTTCATTAAGCTTACTTTTCCATTTTTTCCATTTTTTCTCAAAACACACATATGGGTGTTTCTTCTTCGTATATAGCCTTTCCTTAGCTTCATAATTTAAGTCCAAAATTTTGTATTAATAACATATCATTTCAAAAAGATCCATAAACATGGATTTCATCTCATTTTCATGCATTTTTGCATAAAATCATTTTTCAAAAGTCATTCATCACCCGTTTAACGTTATTCCTTCACAGAAGCTCATTTAGCACTTAAATACAATGCATTTCTTAAAATTTCTTAACTCAAAAATTTAACCCATTTTCCAGAAGGTTAATTAACCTTTAATACTACCTTTCTTAGGGTATTTTCATGGGGTTTAAAATCTATTCTTCGTAGGTTCCTATAACAGCAATTTTGGAACTCGTTTTCCACCTGTTTAACGTGTCTTTTGACACATCACTATGGGCAGCCTTAAAATTCCGAATTTTCCAGAAATTAAATCCATTTTCTCAACCCATTTTCTAGGGTTTAACCCATATTTAACATTCATTCATTTCCATTTCTCCAAACAGTGGGTAACCCACACGTTTTGAGACCCGTTTCCACTTCATACATGGATTACTTCAAAAATTTCTAAAAATCAGAGTTAGGGTTTATTTATCCCAAATATTTTGGGCATCCATCATACCTTAAATCTAGGGTTTTTTACCCTACATAGCATACATATAACATGTAAGTTCATTTCCATATCATTTTCAACCCAAAAATTAAGAATTTAGGTCAAAATTCCATACTTAGCATTCCATAACTTCAAAATCTCATTACTTAAGTATAAACCCTCATATATTTGGCATGAATACATGATTCATAGCTTAATCAAAACATAAATTCAACACAGCAACTTATCTTGAAGAATTAGAATCAAACAACTTGGATTTTACATCCCTTATGCATACTTAACTCCATTTCCATGAACTTAACTTTAAAAATTCATGCTTAAAACTTAATACCCAATCCGTATTCATGCAAAGGCATGTTAAAACATCATTTTACAGGTTCATTAAGCATACTTTTCATTTTCAAGTTTTGAGTTAAAGAACTCCAATTAAACAACCCAAAATCATCACATACTTACTTGGTTTAGTAACAAACCAAATCTTAGCAACTTGAAGTAATTTCTTCTCTAATTTTCCTCCCTTTTTCTCTTGGTTTTCTCCTCTATTTTGCTGAGAAAAATATTCGTGGGTTGCTGGTTCCCTTGGGACATTTCAACACTTAGAAAGTTTTCCCAATATTCTATCTCAACTTCACGTGCACAAGGCATGCATATGGCTAGATTTTTCCCACTTGTGGGACCCACTTGTGCTGCAATTCCACACCCATTCAATGCACCCTTATCTACCATATGAGGTGGTTGAATATGGGCCAAGTAAAATTGCATTTTTTACTTTTTACAAAATCCACAAAATCTACATCATCTTGACCATCAAAGCTGTCCATTTTTGCACGTCAACTTGCTGCTGAATTTTCCAGCAGTTTTTCATTTTTAAAAATCACCAAAACATGGGTAATTCATGCTCCTAATTACCATTTAATTCCTCCATAAATTTGGCATTAAGAAAAATTAAGAAAATAGCTAAAACTGCCATTTTTCTGCACATGATTTCACCCACAATGCAATCTACAGTTTCAGCTGCATATTCCTCCTTTTTGCATTTTTATTTGCTAAAACTCTCCATTATTGGTTGCACAATTCATGTACATTCATCTCAGCAACATGTGGCATTTAAAAAAATCAAAAAAATCAAATTGGGCAGCCCCTTTGCCCTTGGTCGTCCATGCCTTGCCACCTTAGCTAGGCTTCCATAGCTCCATTATTTTGAGCATTAATTGATTAGATAATTCATGGGATTATATGCTTTATTTAAATACATAATTTCCACCAAAAATCCCTACAATGGACACCTCACCCTACCTTTTACATCATGCATTTATGTATGGTACTCTATCATTAATGTTTTGGTGCTTTTGAGGTGCATTAGTCAAACTTGTCCACCTTTTTCATTGCAGGCACTTTTCCAATATTTCATGTATAATCCAATCCATTCAAATTAATTATCTCACCATTTCATTCAACCATTTCAAATTTCAACTCAATCCGAGTTTTCTAGCTCCCAATATAGCCGTTTAAAGTTGACGGTTGAAATGAACTTAGACTTAAAAATTCAAAATTCTCATTTCATCAAGAATTTTCATAATCTTTTTATTCCATAATACCAAGCCTAATATTAATAATTTTTTTTTCAAATTTCACTTGAATCCGCCTTTTAGGCATTGAGTTATGAATTTTTCAATATTTTCCATCTCACTTGTCAATTTCCATTTTAATTTTCATAATTCATTTTAAATCATGAAAAATGATTTTTCATGCCATAATTGCACCTTTAAATCATAAATAATTCATTCTAAACCTATTATCTCATTTAGGCTGAAAATCATTAATCTATCATTAATGCTAACCCATAACCCTAATTGCCATAATTAGCAAAAATCATAAAATACCTTCGTAATTCCATAATTCATAAATAATCATCAAATACATATTCAATGCATACATATGGCCTACTTGGGTTAGGGTTTCACAATATTAAATGGAAAAGACATAGGAAATTGGGAAGAGAAAATAAAATAAAAATTTGAATGATTTGAGAAAATGAGAGTGTGAGTATCTAAGGTCTAGGATTTCACATGTATCTTTTGCAATAGGTAGTGGTACAATTATTTACTCTGGATATTATTTGTTAAATGAGAACAAACCCTAATTTATCCTTGCACCTTCTCTCGAAACCTACAAAGCGTATCCTAATTTTCTTAACTATCTATTCTCATGGGATTAAATTAATTGGGATCCATTAAGTTCTATAGCTTGTTTATGGAATTCTTTAAGATCATCATGCCAATTCTCATGGTCTTAGATTTCTAGGTTTAATATCTTGATTATCATATATTAGATTTTCACCTCTCGGTTCCATCATCTAATATATGGAATTATGCTAAAGTACGAACCAATGTGCAAAGCAAGTGTTAAAATCACAAGATATTAAATTAATAACAATATTAATCATAAATAAATTAACATACACACCACGCTACATTGTATGCACGCTATATCCTAAACCTTAGATTAAGGGTTTAGCCCAGCGTATTCAAGTCCAACAGAGAATTAACACAACATCCCATCTTAAACATGACAATAAAAACAAAGAAACAAAAAGCTTATTGTTCTGGAGCTCTGATGATGTGTCGGTTGCCCCACCCAACTCGCTGATTTTCCTCTCGCCTATGCTCTCCACCTCTCTCTATCTCTCTTTCTCTCTCTGAAAAACTGCCTTCCATCCCCTCCTTTGGAACCCTAATAGGGTATTTATACACCCCTTGAAACAAGCCAGCCGTTTGCAATCGTATGCAGTTCTGCGTATTGGCGCCGGGGCGCCACCTGTTCGGCACCTAGGCGCCAACTTGCTGGAAACCTGTTGATTGAGTGTGTTTGTAACTTGCTTGAAGGGGGCAAAATGGCGCCGGGGCACCCCCGTTTGGCACCTAGGTGCCAACTCTCTGAATGATTTGTGGCTTGAAAAATCCTCCTTGAACACTTGTATGACCATGCCATGCGCCAATGCGCCAACTCCCAGGAAGCAATTCTACCTTGTGATCCCCAAAACCCTTTTGGACTTTTCAGCATGTTGGTGAAGTGGCGCTTAGGCTCTGACACCCTTGCTTGTTTTGGTTTCTCTTTTGTTCCATCCATCGAGCTTTTAAGTGTTCCCTATTTCTTTTTGTCCAAATTCCCTTAGACAAAATAATAGAATAGGGTGAATGAAATTTCAAGTTAAAATATTATGAAAGTTATTAAATATCTTAAAATTCATGTTCAACACCCAATTCATGCAAAAATCACATTTTAAACCAAATTTCATATTGAGATCAAATAATTCCCCATAAAATTGGTATAAAATGCCTACATAATATACTATTAATTTTCAATTATCAACCTATAATGAAAATAAATGAGTTATTGCGTCCACCATAATGGTAGGTTCATGCTTTTACTCAGAAAGTGTAAGGCTATACAAATCAAAGATATCAAAAATGAAAATAAATGAGTTCTTATGTTTGGCATAAGGACAGGTCCCATTCTTTTTTTAAAAAAAATAGAATTTGGGCCAAGTCAGAGGGTGCCATAAGCTAAACCCAATCCAACATTTTCTAACTAAGCCTACCTTAGGAAGCCAAAAACCCTGTCTTAACCAAGTTATGGTTTGGGGTGCTTAACTCGTTCCTAATTTACACTCCTAGCTTTTGGAACTGCATAATTCGACTTGTTTGTTTTGCCTCTTATATCCAGCTAAATAGAGGCAATTACATATGGTCACTAGTTTGGGTGTCTCAATAGATTTGTCAATTCTTTTTATATATACTGCACAAATCAACTTAACTTTTTTACCCTATATGTCATGCATAGGGTAAAAATCATGCAAAAGAAAATTTGGATTATAGACAGTGAGTCAAATTGCATAAGCATCATAAAACTGTACTAGATTTGTGTATCCTGTCAAAGCACTCAAGATTTTTACTTCTCATCTGACGTCCTCAATGGCAATGGCTTTGGTCAAATCCATGCATGGGAATAAATCAAATTCAATGGCAAGTGTAAATTAGCTTATAAGCCGTAAAATAGAATATGTGACCTTTTAATTTTTGAGACATTGAAAGATGAAAAAGAAACTATCAAGCAATCATATCCTTCAAATGGTCCAGGATTTTCAAGCAATTTTTTTGAATTATTAGATTGTTTCAGGTTAAATGTAAGCTTATCTTTGAAATCATAATTTTTGTCCGATGTGACCGATGATGTCTCTTGGAGGGATTTTAGCTTTGGAAGGAAGTTGGTAGAATCCACAGTAGCTACACCTTGCAAATATAGCAATGAATTGTTATAAAGTGATAAAAGAAAGGGCAAGTAAATGCACAATAAGGAGTCTCCAGTCGCAATTTGCAAATGCAATATTGAATGTGTATCACGAATTATACCTAGGCATAAAATCTAGCAACATGCTTACTTCATGAAACAGAGTTCCCTCCAGAGATGATAGAAGTCATGCACCCCCTATCAGGAGAATCTCAATATGACTAGATCTTGAGATGGATAAACTGCAGAATAATCAACCAAAAATTCAATAAAGAAGGAATCATGGTTTATCAGTGCATCAAGTCAATGAGTGGGTATTTTCCTGAAATCCCAAAAATACAGCCATTTTTCTCAGATATACTACGAACATTGGCTACAAACATTCAAGACTCTGCCTCCTGCAATATGGTGCAAGTTGAAGAGGATGTTCTTACAATTCTTCGATCTGGTCGAATCACACCAGAAAATAAGGGTAAAGCCCCGGCATAAGAAAATCGTACTCAGCCAGAACAGCACATACCAGCCAATCATGGGAAATCCTCAGCAAGCTATGATGTGCTTGAACACTTGAAGCGACTCCCTACTCGACTCAGTATTTACGATGCCTTGCAGTTGTCGTAAGAAGCCAGGGATGCACTGGTTAGTGCTCTAACAGATGAAAATGTCCGTCTTGCTTACTTGGTCGACGCAACTGAATGTGATGAGGTCATTTCATTCACTGATGAGGATATGTTTCTTGGAGACATTAATCACAACCGACCTTTATATGTTACGGGCAACCTGGCCGGTGAATTGGTTAACAGAATGATGATCGATGCCGGGTCTGCAATTAATATCCTGCCCCTTCGAATGCTCAAGAGGATCGAAATTTCTCCATCAGCGCTAAAAGACACTAGTGTGGTGATTCACGGGTTTAATCAAGGGACTCAAAAGGCCATGGGCCTGATTGAGTTGGAACTAAGCATAGAAGATTTCTGCACCGAAATCCCATGCTTTGTGATTAATGCTTCGACCTTATATAACTTGTTGTTAGGAAGGCCTTGGCTCCACAGTAATAAGATCATCGCATCAACGGTGCATTAATGCTTCAAGTACTGTAAGGATGGAGTCTAAAAAAGAATTTTTGCTGACCATAAACCATTCACAATGGTGGAATCATTTTACTCTGATGCTAAGTATTATGACTTAGCACCTGCTGTCAACATATCAATAAAAACAATTGAAGCAACCACACTAGAAGGACAGCAAGAGGTATCTCAGACTCCCCTCGCCCTAGTATGCACAGACATATTCTCAAAGTGTGAGAAGATGGAAGGTCAAGGTTGTGGTTGAGGGCGTGGTCATGGACGAGAAATGACAGAACCAAGGGTTCAGTTTCAAACCAAATTTGAAAATATGAGCCTCGATCTAGTACAGCAACTACCGCGGCAACGACAGGGGGCTACCATACCACCTCCTACCAGCTATAGCAACACTGCTGCAGGCTCACGATTCTACTAGGACCTCGAAGTCCTGAAAAAGGTTGCTAAATTGCCTCGAGCCAATTCCCCTAGGTTTGAGTTGGATCTAGACGCTCTTCGGAGATTTCGGAATCAGGCTAATGAGGAAGCCAAGTCACTTTGCTGTGAGAGTGATGGAATGACCATTGAGGCCGCTCACCAAAATCAAAAACCTAAGGAAATGTTCGATAAGGTTTTAGCAATGCTCGTGGAGTTTAACGTATCTATTCCAAGTATGCAGGAACCTCAAGATGAAAATTTTTCCAAAAAAACATTTCATAAAGCAATATGGAAAGGTTTACGGTAGCCCTAACAAATCATCTTGTTTACCCACGGCTAAGCTCAAGAAATGGAATTTCCATCGTTATAGCAGAGAAAGCAAGAAAATTATGGATTTGATGAGATTCTATCCCGATGAACCACATCTATCAGGTCTCGGAAGTGAAATCCCTATCCCATTATCCGAAAGACCTCCTGGTTATCAAAAGAGTAACAAAAGACTTGGCCTCGGGTACAAAGAAGAAGAAGACATCGACTTTGCTGCCACCTATTGCATCTCTGCAAGCGAGGACTCCAGCAATGATGAAGAGGCATTAATGGAACCAGAGGACGCTCCACCTACAATTGAAGATGGAGGACAGCGTACTATTGATGTACTTGAGGAATTCAACCTCGGGACTAAGGAGAACCCGAGACCCATTTTTATTGCTAAAAACCTGGCCGAAAAAGAAAAAGCAGCATTGAGGCAACTTTTAAGTGAATTCAAAGATGTTTTTGCTTAGGGGTATTCTGAAATGCCGGGGCTCAACCCTGCAGTTGCAATGCATCACCTGCATATTACACGGGATAAAAAGCCAGTCAAGCAAGTTTTGAGAAGGTTTCGACCAGAGCTCGAAGAACAAATCATCAAGGAAGTTGAAAAACTCATTGATGCTGAATTCATTTGGGAAATCAAATTTTTGAAATGGATTTCTAGCATTGTTCCTGTCAAAAAGAAAAATGGGCAGATCCGCATTTGCGTAGATTTTCGAGATCTACACGAAGCATGCCCTAAAGATGAATTTCCACTTCCTTTCACTGATTTTCTGATCGACAGCATAGCTCTGTATGACACATTCTCCTTTATGGATGGATATTCAGGATATAATCAAATCAAGATGGCTCCAGTAGATAAAGCCGCAACAGCATTTCGAACAACGATGGGTGTCGTTTGCTACAAAGTCATGCCTTTTGGTCTTAAGAATGCTGGCGCAACTTATCAAAGTGTCATGCAAAATATATTTCATGATATGTTACACAAACATGTTGAGTGTTATGTCGATGACTTGGTTGTAAGATCTGAAGGTCACAATAGGCATAAAGAAGATTTGAGGTCGGTATTTCTGCGTCTAAGAAAGTATGATCTCAAGATGAATCCTCTCAAATCTGCATTCGGAGTATCATCTGGAAAATTCCTCGAATTCATAATCCGCCAAAGGGGAATCGAGGTTGATCCACTCAAGACAGAAGCGATTCAAAATATTTTGCCTCCACGAAACCTTAGAGAACTTAGGAGTCTACAAGGCCAATTGTAGTATATCCAGCTTTTCATGTCCAACTTGTCTGGCCGGTGCCAGCCCTTTCACAAGTTAATGAGAAAAGATACAACTTTCCAGTGGGACGCGAAATGCCAACAGGCTTTTGAAGCCATTAAAGAATTGCTGCAAAATCCTCTTGTTTTGACTACCCCAGTAAAAGGAAAGCCGCTCATTCTTTATATTACAGCTAGTCTACAATCACTGGGGGCATTGCTTGCACAAGAAAATGCCCAAGGTAAAGAACAAGCAGCATATTATCTTAGTTGTCGATTATTGCAAGCTGAATGTAATTATTCCTCGATTGAGAAGATTTGTCTAGGATTGGTTATTGTAGCACAAAAGCTAAGACATTACTTCCTCGCGCATCAGATCATACTTATATCGAAGGCTGATCCCCTCAAGTTTCTGATCACTAGACCAATGCTTTCAGGACGCCTAGCAAAATGGTCGCTGCTGTTATCTGAATTTGATATCAAATATGTGCCACGAAAGGCAGTGAAAGGACAAGTATTAGCAGATTTCCAAGCAGCTCATCCGCTTGAAGAAGAATTTCCTATCTTAGAAAACCTATCTGATGAGAAGGTTTTTTATACAAATGATGATCCAATTTGGCAAATGTATTTCGATGGCGCTTCAAAGCCATCTGAAGCTAGCATCGGAATTTTCGTAGTTTCCCCTCATAATGACTTGTTCCCGCACTCATATTTTCTTGGAAAAAGCACAACAAACAATGAAGCTGAATATGAGGCTTTCATCATTGGTATGGAACTTCTTTTACAATCAGATATTTTATTTGTGCGAATATTTGGGGACTGTGAATTGGTTATTAAATATTTAAATAATCAATACGAAGTATACCAGCCTCATTTGTGAAAATATTATGACAAAACTCAAACTTTATTCGTAAAGTTCGAAATTATTTCTATTGAGCACGTTCCTCGATTAGAAAATGTAGTTGCTGATGCACTATCAAAGTTAGTCAGTATCCTCGCTTTCAATGAGCTTGATGACATAACAATTCGAGTACAAAGACTAGAAGATGACGAAGAGCTCTAAGTAAATCAAATTGGACGGTGTGTATCCGAGGTAACTACAAACAATGATGACTGGCGCATCTCTATCATCAATTACCTCAAATATGGTATTGAACCAGATAATCCAAATGCGAGGAAGTCACTGAGAAAGGCTGTTTTGCGATATACCATATTTCAAGATAATTTGTATCGGATTGCTTTTGATGGACTTTGGCTTTGCTGCATCAATGGGAATGATATTTGTCAGGTTCTTCAAGAGACACACTCCAGCGAGTGTGGCGCCCACCAATCTGGACGTCGTCTTTATCATAGGATCAAAACATTGGGCTATTATTGGCCCACAATGGTCCAAGACTCCATCAATTTTGCAAAAACCTGTGAAACCTGCCAAATGCATGGGGATATTTATCATATTCCTGCTTCAATAATGTCTCCAGCACTGATTTCGTGGCCCTTCTCTTGGTGGGGTTTTGATATTGTCGGCCCGATAAACCTGTCATCATCTAAAGGACACTTATATATTTTAGCCGCTGCGGATTATTTCTCTAAGTAGGCAGAAGCTAAAGCCTACAAGAGAGTTTGAGCGCAAGAGGTAGTTGAATTTATTAAGCATGAAATTATCTACCGTTATGGTGTCCCTCATCAAATCACCTTAGATAATGGCACACCATTCAAAAATGATAAAGTAAATCAGTTATGCCTGAAATTTGAAATCAAGCAAGTATTCTCATCGCCGTATTATCCACAAGAAAATGGTCAAGCAGAGGCATTTAACAAAAATATCATTCGAATCCTCAAAAGGACCACTGTGAAAAATAAGCGCAATTGTCACGAGAGGTTACCCGAAGCACTGTGAGCCTACAGAACCATACATCGAACTGCAACAGGAGCAACGCCATATTCATTACTTTTTGGCACAGAAGCAGTTTTACCAGTGAAAATTCAGTTAGCATCTTTAAGGGTTGCCATCCATTCTGGGTTAACTACTGAACAACAAGCCAAACTTCGCTTCGACGAGCTCAAGGCACTAGATGAGAAACGAGTTCAAGCATGGCAACGAATCGAACTCTGTCAAACTCGGATGGTCGAAGCATACAATAAAGTCGTGAGACATCGCTCTTTCAAAAGAGAAGATTTGGTGCTAAAGCTACGGACAGAGCTTATGGCCGGGGGCAAACTTATCAATAAATTCGAGCCTAAATGGGAAGGGCCTTACATCATTGAGAGGGTCTATGACAATGGCACATATGAAGTCATCAATTGCGAGAATCAAGTAAAAGCAACTGTAAATGGGAATTACTTAAAAAGATATTATTTATAGAAGTTACAAAGGGGGTCATACATCAAAATTTTGCAAGAGAATCTCTACAACCTCCCTTGTAGGAGGAAAGGACTCCTTCAATACTCAGATAGAGTTCACTACATCAACAGGAGGAATTGTATACGCCCGCGGCTCTTCGACCTTAGCCTCCATAGAAGAAATATCCCGACTCTCTGAATCAATTCTTACTTTGTAGAGGTCAACTTCAGCTTGAAGATCGTGGGCGGTAGAAATCAACGAATTTAGTCTACTTCTATCCACAAAGATAGAAGTGACAATACGACGAATCTCGGCCTGTTTGGCCGCTATAGATGCTCGAATCTCCTCGGCAATCATCTTTTTACCTTCCATCTCCTTTGCGACTTGGAAGTTATGTTTCTTGAGTTGAGCAAGGCTATCTCTACATTTGTCAAGGTCGACTTCTGCGGACGCTAGATCTTCTGTAGAGACTAGGGGTCCTGCAACAGCCTTGAGCTCGCGCCAATGGGCACACAACTTCTCAAGTGAGAGTATGACATCCCCAAAACTAGAAACGCAAAGTTGGAGCCTATCCAGGACTATGAAAAAATCTTCACAAATATCCAACACTTCGGTGATATCATCAGGAGAAGTCATGTCCCCCAAAGAAGAAACGATACATCCCTTGAATTGTGCTATTGCGCGCCTTAAACGTTTGAGATCCTGCTGCTCTACCTGCTCCGCCCCGATCACCTTGAAAGTTGAAAAGAAATGAAGCAAAGGATCCAAGAAGCGATCTTTGACATCAGGAAGCTGACGAGCCCCACTTGAGCTCGCGCCAGTGCTAGGATCGGTTGAACTAAAGTGAGGACCACCTGAGCGACCAGATCCTAAGGCTGGAAAGTATAAGTCAAGATATTAGAATAGCAAGTTAACTAGGTGAAGAACCGAAATCCAAATACCTGGTGATGTAGGAGAAAGAGGTAACGACTCTATCGGTGTCGAATTCTCCCCACTATGAGCATCATCATCAGATACTTCGACAACTAAGGCAGCTGTCAAAAAAAATGTAAAAGAAGAAAGCGAAAAAAAAAAGAAAAAAGGGGGGGTTTACCTTCAAAATTCATACCCCCGCCTTCTGGGTGATTACATGGAGCCTTCGAGCGGATTTCTCCTCCCAAACCAGACCTTGAATGGGAAGCTGCCTTCACAAGAGTATCTTGGGCTATAGAAGGAGGAGATTGACATGCCTCGGGAGTCCGAACCCTCAAGAAATCCCTCATGAAAATGTTATCAGAAAATATAGGTCCACTATCACAAGACCGCATCGGATGGTCAATTTGACCCATGTTTAGATCTACATGGAAGCCCAAGAGATCACTCAGAACATGGTCGCTGGAGTCTGATAGCGCAAGGGAGTTGTTTTGCGCCTCAGCGCGCGTTCCCTTACTCACTTTGTGGTCATTAGAAGGATTTATGGCAATGTTCGGCTCTGCTACAATGACCCCTTCCTCAGATGGTTCGGGTGGCTTGGAAATGGGATATGACTTTTTATTAGACTCTCCTGGTATATCAACTTTGGAAGGTCTCACAGCTTCTTCTTGCTTTGAGAAATCTTTTCCTTGTGAAGGATCTGAAAGTCCATCAATAGGAGATGAATCCCTCGTTTTTCGAATTTTTCGCTTCTTACCACAAGTGTCATGCATTGTCAATGACTCTGTAGCCTCTGAATCGGTGGGACAATTGGGAAACCAAAAGTGATTGATTAGCCTTGGCGGATATACAACCTCGGGAAGCTTGACATTGTATTATAAAAAAAAAGAGGGTTGGGGAATAAGTGAGGGTAAAAGCATAAAAAAAAGAGAGAAGAAACATACTCCAAGTCTGCGTAGGTTTCTAGTCCTTTTGAGAAGCTTCCTTTTCAGCAGCTAACTCCCATAAGGTCTTCTTGGCTGGTTCAGTGTCACGACGAATATACTATTTTCCTTCCGCAACCCAGTCAATGCAGTGAAAGCTATAACCGACGATCCCAGGGTAGGCCTTGAAGGAATCGATGTGTTGGACACAAACAGCCTCAGTTTCCTCCATGTCTGGTTCCTTGAAGCGTCTAATCTCAAAGGGCATTACCAAGCCCAGTTCACCCCAGCTGGTAGTCAAGTCAAGGGGTTTAAAAGCCCAAAAGTGAGATTTGGGCGCAACTTGTTTGACAACTTTTACTGCACAGATGCCATACCAATGAACATAATCTTGAGTTGCCCGGACTCGACGGTCAAACGAGGGAAATTTTAGCTCACAGGAGAACTTAACTCCCTCAAAGCGCGAGCATACCACGAGCCAGTGAAGAGGTCCGACCCCAACCTCCCTTTGATATCTTGGGATGCGGGGAAGATATGCAAGAACATCCTGATCAAAGCCGAACTGACGAGCAAACCTGTGAGGATAATACGGCTCAACTTCAAAATGAGGACCGTCCCTGTAAGCCAAGAGACCCAGTTGAAGCGACAACGCAATGTCTTTTTCATCAAGGGTCAGTCCATCAGAGGAAGATTTTGTTGACCACTCGCAGGGGGCAACCATACGAAAGAACCTCTCTTCAAAATAACAAGCTTGGATAAGGAGCCCGGTCATATCTTCAAAACTATAGCTGGCTAAGTTATGCTTAGCAAATTTCTTCAATATCAAACCCTGAGAAGGAAATTGAGTAACTTCCTCGATTCCATAAATCTCTGGAAAATAAAATCCAAGCCAGCCAAGGAGAAAATGAGCCGGGAAATAAGAAATGGCACGCCTTGGGCCTTTCTCATTATATATAATCTGATTTAAACCCTTATAAATATCACATAATACTCGTGGTGCCAAAGCGAAGCGCTTGCCTTGAGCCATCTCGTAAGCCACATAAAGACATGACCATTTTATGAGACCGTAGGCCGAAGAGGAAGGATAAATGACCACGGAGATCCAAAGCCATAAAAAGAGGATAAGCTCGACCTCAGGCTGTACTTGTTGTAGGCGCTCAATGGGAAGCCACAGGCCACCTTGCCCACTGGCATGAAACTCAACAATGTTAGAAGGCCAGTTGTCATTAGATACCCGTTGGTCAGAAATCCTTGAGAATAATGCCACCCAGTCTCTTACTGTGAACTTTTCCTTCTTGGTTGTTTGATATAATTCGTCACGAAGATCTATGACCTTTGAGGCAATTGGGTTCTTGTTGAAGGAAGAGTTTGGAGGGGTACACTCATCAAAGGGCAATCCACACACAGGGAGGCCACATATCCCCTTCAGATCCCACAAAGTAATGCTCATCTCTCCAAATGGAAATATGAAGGAGTTAGTCGCCGGTGAACTGAAGCTTACAAAGGCATTGATAATGTTGTTATCTTTCCAAAAACCTTCTCCGGTGGCTAAGATCGCATCTTTCACACCAGCGGCTGTAAGTACTGCTTCATGACGAGAGACCAAATTTTGTCCCCATTGATTAAAGCCCGGGATGGTACTTAAGCAGCCACAGTAGACATTAGCACCCTCCTTGCATATAAAAGAATAGTCTTCTAATTCCTTTTGCAACCAGCGAGGAGTCTCCACGATAAAATTATAAGGATTGCCTAATGCCCTGGTCGGGAGTAGAAAGCAACCAGAAAAGATCTTACGGGGATCAGTCGCAGCAACACCTTTTCCAAAGATATACCCTTCTTTACAGTTCAAACGTTCAGTAAAAATCTTCCCTGGAATCATAAAGATCCGAGTAGACCGACCGTTAATGTCCTCCATAAGGTGGCAACGCATTGGGCTGAAGTGAGAGGGCCCATGTGAACATTCAAAGCATTCACGGCTTGCTAAGGCAGGATACCACCCGAAATAAGAAGAATGGCCTCCACAAGGACGACCGAAGAAAAGATCGTACTTCTTGGCGCTCTGTGCAGTTTTCTTCTTCGGAACACGCTGCTTTTTCTTAGATGTCATCATTTCTTCGGGAGAGCTTTTCTTAGAAAATTCATTTTTCTTTGAAGAAGATTTTTACCTTTTAAACTCCCCACGGGCATACGCAACAGCCTGACGCTTCTTCATGAGAGAAGGTGACGTTGGAGGCGTCGCAATTGAAACTACTTTGGAAGAAAGAGTCGTACTATCCTTTGGCTCTCCAAGGAAAGAACGCTTCTTTTTCACCACTGATTTCTCTCTTGGTGAAAGAATAGGAAATTCTGGAGAAGACATTGCCTGCAAATATATATATATATATATATCAAATTCAAAAAAAAGAAGAGAAAAAATTGAAAAAAGACAAAAAAAAAAAAGAGAGAGAGAAGAAGAAGAAGAGAGAGAAAACTATCAAGCTTCAAAAAAAAAAGAGAGAGAGAGAGAAGAGGACTATCGTACGTTACGGCTTTGATACAAAAGTGTAAATGAAGAAAGTTGTTGATGCTTTAGTGCCAACAATCAAGATGCTCTTCCTCTTAGAAACCCAAATCAAGCACTGGCCGTCAAATCTGAAATAAGAAGTCAATAGTGTTGGTCCCGAATTGATGGCAAAACACAAGAGGGGAGGGGTGAATTGGGTTCTTAAAAATTTCTTTGGTAACTTAAAAACTTAACCCCTTGTAAGTTCAATCCCCTTGAATGAAGAAACACAATGGAAAACAAAGCAATGTAGAGAGCAGATATAAAAACAAGTAGACAAGAATTTTTATAGTGGTTCGGGCAACCTCCCTACTCCACTCTTCCAAGCTCACACTCCTTGTGACTTGGGTTCCACTATTGTATTCTTTAAATACAATTAGAGCCACTGTTCTCTTCTAGATTCCAACTCTAGGGGGCTTCAACAATACATTGCACAAATAGGTGATGAGTCTCTCTCCAATCACACACTACTTTGCATCCACTTGATCCTAGTTCCTCAAACTAGATCAAGTTCAACATAAACAAATGAAATAACAAAGAAATCTACATTTTACAGATGTGTAGAAACAAATCGACGCAGAGAAGAACTTGTAGAATAAGCTTTGATAATTCTGAAGTTGAGCTCTTGCAGTTTGGAGCAAAGTTCTTCCTCTTTGAATAGTTTGATCTCTTTGAAGCTCTTGAATATAGGAGTTAAGCTCACTTGATGATTCTCAGCTGCTTCCCTCGTCCACCATGAATGTTATTGATAAATTTGGAGGGAATCCAAACGTTTATGAGTAGGTGGTGCGCATTAAATGCGCCAACGTTCGAATGGAATCTGACCATTGCGACCCAAGTCGCATGTGGAGTCGACTTCGGATGCGACTTCACCCAAGTCGCAGATGGAGTCGACTTCGGGTGTGACTTCGCCTTCAGATTGCAACTCCGAGTTCCAGGTCGGGTCGATTTGGGTATCAACTTGACCCAAGTCACAGGTGAAGTCGACTTCGAGTGCGACTTCACCTTCTGCTTGCGACTTCAGTTTCCGAGTCTTGAGTCTTGGTCGACTTCACTTCGGACTTCAACTCAAGTCGATCATGGAGTCGACTTGGGTTGCGACTTGACTCGTTCTTTGCTGATAAACGCTTTGATTCTCATTTAATCTTCTTCTATTATGCTTAGACTTCTTCCCTTGAATTATTTTCATGTTGAATGATTCCTCTCACTTGAGGATCTTGTTCATCTTGAAGGGATTGAGCTTGATTTTTCTTGAACCTTGTGACTTATTGGATTGCTTGAGTCTTGCTTGGTTGAATCATGCGCCTTGCTTTGCATTTGACTCAGTTGGTCTTTAAGACTTGATAGACTTGATTTGAAGCTTACTTGTATCTTTGTCTTTGAGCTTGATAGACTTGATTTGAAGTTGAACATGAAACTTTTCTTTGAATTGAACTCATTTGACCTTTATCTTTGATAAACTTGATTTGATCTCCATCTTGAATATTTGCTTTGAACTTGAGTGAGAGATTCTTTGAATAGACTTTGAAACTGCATCTTTGATCTTTGAAAGAAGCTTGAATCACCATTCTTGAACCTTGAATTCCTCAAGTCGCACATCGGGGTCGAGTTCGTTCACAACTTTGCCAAGTCGCAACTGGAGTCGACTTGGCATGCGACTTCGGCATTCTTCCGTCCCGAGTTCAGCTCTGGAGTGTTTTTCTCGACTGAAGTCGATGTCGAGGTCGACTTCGTTTGCGACTTGGCTTCCCAAGTCGCAAGTGGAGTCGACTTGGCCTGCGATTTCACTTGTTCTTCTCCCCTTTTCAGCTCTGGAGTGTTTTGGCTTCTTGAAGTCGATCTTGGGGTCAACTTGGACTACGACTTGGCCTTCCATGCTTTGTATTCTTCAAATGTATATGCCTTAAACATTTCACAAACATGTTTGTAGCCAAGACTTACTCAAATTGATTTGTTAATCATCAAAACATGGATTTAGCTAGTTTTCCACATATTTCCAACAATCTCCCCCTTTTTGATGATTGACAAAACCGATTTGAGTGTATACCTTTCAATTGCTTAAAATATCATGTTCATTTTGCATTTTGAAATTTAATCAACTAATGCTCAAACACATACGTATGCTACTCTTCTCCGTAAGCATATCCTATTTTTCTCTTCCTCAAATCCTTCTCTTCTCCCCCCTTTTGTCAATATATCAAAAAGATTGAGGGTAAAGAAAGAGATAGGTGGGATTGCTCCCCCTGAACAGATGCTCCCCCTAAGTTTACGCTAGCCTAACTCAATCATTCCCATGTCATTTCTAATTTTATAAAATGCTTCTTTGGCTAGGGGCTTAGTGAATACATCAGCAATTTGATCCTCTGTTCTTACATATTCCAAACATATGTCATGATTTTCAACATGTTCTCTAATGAAATGATGTCTAAGGTCTATATGTTTGGTCCTAGAATGCAAGACTGGATTCTTGGTTAGACATATGGCACTAATATTATCACATTTGATAGGTATATCTTTAAAATCCATGCCATAGTCCCTTAGTTGTTGTTTCATCCAAGGTAATTGGGCACAACAGCTCTCGGCCGCAATATATGCGGCCTCCGCCGTAGATAGAGCAACACTAGTTTGTTTTCTTGAAAACCATGAAACTATCATGCTTCTAAGAAACTGACATGTTCCACTAGTGCTCTTTCTATCTACTTTGTAACCGGCAAAATCCGCATCCGAGTAGCCGATTAGATCAAAATTAGAGCCCTTTGTATACCACAGTCTTAAGTTGGTAGTGTCAACTAGGTATCTGAAAATTCTTTTCACAGCTATCAAGTGTGATTTTTTTGGGCATGATTGAAATCTAGAGCACATACACACACTAAACAATATATCAGGCCTAGAAGCAGTTAAATACAACAATGAACCTACCATGCTTCTATACAATTTTAAATCAACTAATTTGCCCTTCTCATCTTTATCCATTTTGATTGTTGAGCTCATAGGCATGTTTGCTCCTTTGTTGTTCTCCATGCCAAACTTCTTCAGCGTTTCCTTGATGTATTTGGACTGGTTAATGAAGATTCCTTCATTTAATTGCTTGATTTGCAGTCCAAGGAAGAAGTTTAGCTCTCCCATCATGCTCATCTCAAATTCTTTCTGCATAAGCTCAGAAAATTCTTGACAGAGAGATTCATTAGTAGCACCGAAAATGATATCATCAACATAAATTTGAATGATCAAAATATCATTTTCTTTGTATTTGATAAACAAAGTAGTGTCTACCTTTCCTTTTTGAAAATCATGATCAATCAAAAACTTGCTTAGTCTATCATACCAAGCTCTTGGAGCTTGTTTTAATCCATATAATGCTTTGGTCAACTTGTATACAAATTTAGATTGATCCTTTTCCTCAAATCCAGGTGGTTGTTCTACATACACCTCTTCATTTATATATCCATTCAAAAATGCACTTTTAACATCCATTTGAAACAATTTAAAGTTCATGTGAGATGCAAAAGCTAGTAATATGCGAATTGCTTCCAATCTAGCAACCGAGGCATAGGATTCTTCAAAATCTATTCCTTCTTCTTGTGAGTATCCTTTTGCCACAAGTCTAGCTTTATTTCTCACTACTAGTCCACTTTCATCTAATTTATTCCTAAAGACCCACTTGGTGCCAATGACAGTACAATCATTTGGTCTAGGAACAAGGTGCCAAACTTGATTTCTTTCAAATTGATTTAGCTCTTCTTGCATAGCTATAAACTAGTTTTCATCATTAAGAGCTTGTTCAATGTTAGAAGGTTCAATTTTGGATACAAAAGCATATTGTCCACAAATATTTTGCTTTGACCTTCTAGTTTTTACACCTTCATACACATTTCCTATAACTTGTTCAATTGGATGTACATGTTTGAATTTTAAATCAGTTGAAGGTTTATAGGAATCATTACCTTCACTTACCCTTTCCTCCATGGATTCTTCTTGCTTCTCTACATGCAGTTTTGCAAAATTGCTTGCTATATCATCCACATCACTTAAATCATTCTTTCTTTTAAAGCAAGGATTAGTCTCAACAAAAACAACATGTATGGATTCTTCTACAACTTGGTTTCGTTTATTGAAAACTCTATATGCTTTACTATTTGAGGAATAACCAAGGAATATTGCTTCATCACTTTTAGCATCAAGTTTTCCCAAGTTTGTTTTTCCATTGTTTAGAACATAACATGCGCATCCAAAAGCATGAAAATAAGATATGTTTGGTTTCCTTCCTTTCCATAGCTCATATGGGGTCTTTTTCAAAATTACTCTAATGGTAACTCGATTTAGAACATGACAAGCTGTGCTCACAGCTTCACCCCAAAACTTCTTGGATAATTTGCTCTCATTTAGCATTGTTCTAGCCATCTCTTGTATGGTTCTATTTTTCCTTTCAACTACTTCATTTTGTTGTGGAGTCCTTGGTGCAGAAAATGTGTGATGAATCCCTTTTTCATTACATAATTCTATGAATCGTTTGTTCTCAAATTCATCACAATAAAATTGTATGTTATTGAGTAAATCAATAATCTCGACTGATTGATTCAAATTTTTAATTATGTTTTCTATTCTGTTAATTGCTTCGTATTTTAATTCTAAACTATGCATTCTTCCTAGAAGTTCTTTTAGTTCGTCTACTATGTCATGATCTTCATTCCAATTCATATTTGTAAGAATAAGTTAAAGAGTTACGGCTAAGGGGCTCACCTTTGTAATGCTAAGTTACTGGGTGGTTCAGTGGTTTGCGGAATTCTTCATATGTTCTAATTTTACTTTAAATGATTCTATCTCATTCCTAAGTTCTATGATTTCATCGTCTAAGTTTTCTTTACTGTCTAATAATCTATTATACATTTCTGCATTATTTTTAATTATTTTATTTTTTTCTGCTATTATACCTGCTAATGTTTTGCAAATATAGACGATGTTTTTTAAGATTGAGAACATATTTTAGGTCAAAGTTGGTCCCTTAAAGTTTGATTTTTTCAAAATAAGTGAAGTTTCTTATGAAAGTGGGCTATTTCGGGCTTAGTATACTTTGTATTTCATTTGATGATATCTCCTTTGTGGATTACTTCTTTTAGTTTTACTATTCGTTTATCATACCTAAATCCCTTCTTCTTTCGCGTCCATCTTTTACAGATAAAAGTTCCAACCCTAATGGGCAACACATGCCTCTCAACACGGGAATTACGGATTAGCTGTAAAAGGATTAAGACCTACTTCTTGAAGTTAGGATTCAGTTATAATAAACTGTTTTCAAACCAAACATTTTTCATACCAACAAAGAATGAATCATTCAAATAGAAAAACTTGTATACTAGGGGCCCGAAGGCGCCCTTTAGTATACTACTCCATACTTTGAAATGAAATATTCAAACTTTATTCAAATGTAAATACTTACAAACAAGGAGACTTAAACTTCGCAAGCTGAAGACTTCGTGCTCTTAGTGCTCTCTATCTTTGTGTGTTTTTTCCAATTATATCTTATGAAGTGGTTGCACTGACTTATATAGAGAGCGGACCTCAGCTTTGCAATACACGGACTTGAAAAAAATTAAAAAAGAAGATTCTCTCTTATCTAATTGCTTTGGCTATTGCGCAAAGAAGATTCGCTCTTATCTAATTGCTTTGGCTATTGCGCTGGCTTTTACTGTATTGGCATCTTTCACAGTAAAAGAGAGGCGCATTGTTATAGCTTTCGGCAAAGAGATTCGACGAATCCTAATTATTACAGACGCGTGGCCAAAAAGCAAGCTGCTACGCATCGCACAAACAACTGAAATGACTAAAGGTGATTACATTAAAGCAAAAGATGATAACTATCACCAAAAGGTGACAATGTGTCTTTTCTTTGTCGGGAATCAAGCTCCTGCCTTTTTCGACACGCTCGAATTTCTCCTGTACTATCTCTTGGCTACAGGCGGAGAGTTCACGAACTACTACTGTGAGGATTAGACTTCCATTCGATTGGCTAAATTGTGGGCTTCTACTCCATCATAGCTTTCTCCTGAATCAGAATGAGGAGAATGTGGAACTACGACATCTGGGACTGATGCACAATTGAAATCACCAATTTCTAAAGCCGTCTGATAGGCCTTAACATGACTTAAATGTTCTATTTCTCCATCATCTAAACCATAATTACTTGAAAATCCATGGCCTTGGTACCTTGTATAATTATCCAGAGAATATACTTTTAGATGTGGTTCTTCTGCTACCAAGAAAGAAAAGACTAAATATGTTTTTCCATGGTTGGAGGCGTACTAGAACTGTAGCCATGCTTTGATTCTCTCTGTAGTGGTTTTTCCATCTTCTATTTCTGCTACGGAAAATGATTCTTCCATTGGCCTGCACTGTATAGGGTCTGCATTATTGAATCCTCTTACTAAGACATAATGCTTTGCTGGTACTGGTATCTTATTATAACTGGGAGGAATGCTTTGGACTTCCATATTAACAAATCCATTTCTACAACTTAAAATCAGATGTCTTGCTACTGATGCTAATCTCCATGATAATTTTTCTATTTCTTGAAGTTGATTTTCATGTGTTATAATTATTCTTGCTAACACTCCTTATTCCCATAACTGTTTTAACCTAAAACTTTCTATCTTGTCTTCTATCTTCAAATTCAGTTGCTGGAACCTTGACAAATCTACAGAACAGCGATAGATAAAAAATCCTGAACTGCATTGACAATGAGGCTCATTTTCGTGAGATTCATGCTGATAGACTTTAAGTACTAATGCCATGCCATTTGGCATTTGGTCCATATTTCTGGCTAAGAAACTGAGCATTTCTTGTGTTGCTACCTGTCTTTTCATTTTTCCTTCTCCCCACATTCTGAGTATCTTTCCTTTGACTTCTTTTATTTTTGGTGGGAAGGCGCTTCGAAAATCATTCCAATTTTTCATGCATTCATACTCATATTCTTTTTCTATTATTTTCAACTTCCGATTTTTCTCTTTTTCTTCTTCAAGATCTCTTTTCAACCATACTATTTCTGTCTCTTTTTCTTTCTTTTCATTTTCTAGTCTGAGATATGCTTCTAAAGAAGGGTTTTGGATTGCTGTTAAGGATGATGGCTGAGGACCTAAGGTGATTTGAGAGGTGGAGGTTGTAAATACTTGTTCATTCTTATCGGACAAATATTGGGCTACAATTTGTAATATGTTTTTGTAATGAGGCTGATTTCTGGCTATCCAAAGATTGTCTAAAAGCACATGGTCATCTGCTGAAAGGTGTAAATTTAAAGGTACTCGAAATGCAGATTGGACCCATGTGGTATAATGGGAATAGCAAAGATTGGGTGCAAAGGAAACTGGCAATTTTGATTAGGGTTTAGGTGAAGAGGATGATAAGGTGGGTTTGGTCTCAAAGGCTAATTGGGTTGTCATGCCATTGCTGCAATAAAACACAAAACTTTATTAACATTGATTAGTACTTTATCAATACTACCTTTCTTGTATAAATATTTTTGATACTACTAATGTAACTGCTATTCTTACTTGCTAATTGATTGCTATTTTTGTATTACTAACAAATAACCTTTTATTGTAACTTCTAATTTGTAACTTCAGAAAGGGTAACTACTATTCTAACTATAATTTCTACAAATAACTTCTAGTTTACAATTGTACCATAATTTCTATGAATAGCTAGAAAGTAACTTCTAATCATACTAATTTAACTACTAGCTATTTTACTTTATCATTGCTAACTGCTCTTGAAAGGAAATCTACAAGAAAATTATTAGTACCTTTGATATGCTCAAAATTAACCTTTAAACCTTTACCTTGTATTGTGTTTATAAAAGAGATCCATCTTTTACTATAAATTTTTCTCTCATTTTTCTTCTTATAAAATTGAACAATAACTTCGCAATCTGTTCTTAAGGAAAATTCATTATTCAAATATAATCTAAATTTATCTAACGCATTGATTACTCCTAAGATTTCATAATCTAAGCTAGTTAAGCTATTTTCACTTTGGGTAAATTGTCCTGAATCATATCGACTTATTTCTTCTAGATTCGAATAACTTTCTTTATGAGGTCTTACTTTTAATACTGCTCCCCATCCTAATTCACTAGCATCTACTTCTACTATTTTATATTCTGATTCTAAGGGCAATTTTAGTTTTGGTAAATTTTTAACCTTTTCTTTTATATTTTGTACTAATTTCACGTCTTCTTGATTGAAATATCTTTGTCCATTTTTTCCTTTTTTCTTATATAAATAATTTGTGCTTTTATGTAAATTTAGTATAAAGTTTCTGGCATAATTTACTAATCCTAAGAATTTTTGTAACAATTGTAAAGTTTCTAATTTGTCCGGCATTTCTAAAATCTTCTGGGAAATATGTGGCTGTAATTCTATGTACCCATTTCCTATTTTTTGTCCTAAAAACTCTATATATCCTTTAGCGATTTCTAACTTCTTTTTTGATATTATAATTCCATTTTCAATTATAAATTTAAGGATATGTTCTACATGTTTATAATGTTCTTTAAGAGATTTACTTGCTATCAAAATATCATCTATATACACAAAAACATAATCTAAATTTCTAAATATTTTATCCATTCTCCTTTGAAATATACTAGGTGCATTTATCAATCCAAACGGCATTACTAACCATTCATAATGTCACTGGTGTAACAAAGGCTGTCCATTCTACTTGATCTGGATCCATTCTAATTTGCCAATATGCACTCTTATAGTCTATTTTACTAAAGTATTTTCTATCCTGTATTAGATTTATTAGATTATCTTTATTTGGTATTTTGTAACCGTCTTCTATAGTATTATCATTTAATCGTTTATAATTTATTACCATTCTGGCTTTTCCTCGCTTTTGCTCACTATGATTTCTTACTAAAAATGCTGCACTTCTGTGCTTACTATGACTTGGTCTAATTATTTTCAGCTTTAATAGCTCTTCTATTTGTTTATTAAATTCTTGTTTGTCTTCTTCATTATATTCTAATTCCCTAGTTCTTATGGTTAAATCTGGATTTATTATTTCTAAATGAGCAATTTCTTTGTTTTTGTCCCAATGTTTCTGGGGATCTTCTCCTATAATTTGAGCTTGTTCTGCTAGTTGTATTGTCCTGGCAATATTTTTATTGATTTGGTATGTTGGTTCGACTTTGTTTATCTTGAATTTAACTATGTCATCTATCCAACAATTTATTTTTAATGAATTTAATTCTTCTATTGTGTCTTCTAAGTAAATATTATTTTTATAGTTTTGATTTTGAGGTTGGTGGGTTATGGTTCCACCACGCTCCGCATGTTCTCTGATGGTAGGTATTGTAGCGGATCTTTTACTTATTGTTATATAATTTTTGCTTATTGAAAATAATCCTTCTAGACTAAGCATAAAGTTTAATCCTAGAATAAATTCTGAATAATGTAAATCATGAACTAATATTTTAGGTAATTGATATTTTTCTGTTAATTTTTTATTATTTTGAAGAAATTGTATTTGACTACCCATTATTGAATTTGTGAATTTTAATGTTTCTCCATTTGCTAATTGTGTCAATGTGTTTATCTTAGTGAATTGAATATTTTTGGGTAATAAATTTATAGTTATTAAACTTGTTGTGCTTCCACTATCTATTGTGGCTATGGTATCTAATATTTCATTATTTTGAAATGTTATTGTGCAATAAATTTGTTGTAGGCTTGTTAATTTTTGTATTTTTACTTCTGTTTGTGGTACTATTTCTAGTTTATTTGTTTCAATTTCTTCTTCTGTTTCATTATTATCAGTTTCTATATTCTCTTTGCTACTACTTATTTGTAAGTTTTGGAGTTTATTTATATCTGATTGTTTTGATTCTATAGATTCTGTTTATGAAATTATTTCTTTTCCTTTATTTTTAATTTTTAATCTTGCCTCTACCCGTTTTAATCTCTTATTTATCATTTTAGTTTTATACTCTTGTTTTATTTTATCATAAATTTCTTTCCAATATTTTTCATCAAATATATCCATTCTTTTTTCTAACAACTCTACTTTATTTGTTCAAGCATCTAGTTTATTCATTATTTCCTCTAATTTTGTCTTGTGAGATGAAGAAGGTTTTATATATTCTTTTAGTATTGAGGGGTGATTTATTCCATAATGTTTTATGCAATTACTACACACTTCTATTCTACAAATAAGACACTGATATTTATTGCTAAAAGATGAGAAATATCCGCAGTTGATACATTCATTTGTAAAACTTCCTTTTCCTAGACCTTCTCTTTTTACTTGTTCTTCTGTCATTTGGGCTGGTTGTCTAATTGGTCTTTCTATATCTTCTTCCTTTCCTGAGGGTGGAGGATTGTCTAACCTAAATCTTTTATTAACATTTGTCATACTACTTTCTGCAGAGAAAGTATCTGCCATCTTCAAATCTAATACATATTCTTCTAATTCTTTTGGGTTTTTTATTATTCTTTTAAAATCAAATTCTTTATTATATTTGTTTTCATAGGCCAATTCTAAATCATATTTTTTCATAATTTCATCATATGTTATTGTTAATTCGCTGAATACTATATCTTGTAAAGTTTCATAATTCTTAACTCTATTAAAATCTATTTTATCCATTATATATCTGATTTTGTACTAGAAATTTCTTCATCATCGTCGGGGTTGTTTAGTGTTTCAAATTGATAATCTCCAAATCTTAAAGCTATTTTTCCATTTAACTGTTCATACGTTATATTGGTATTCGGTACTAACGTTTTCTTTCTAATAAAATTTTCTAATTCCCATTCCTTTCCTGAATTTTCTAAAGCATCTATTTTAACTCCTGGCAAGGCTTTGACTCCTTTACTTATCATTATTTTTTCTAACTCATTTCTGTTTAATCTATACTTAACATTACTATGTTGTTGTATTTTTCCTATAAATCCTGTTGTTATTCTTAAATTTTTACTTCCAGGTTCCATATTATATCCTAAAGTTTTTATTCCTAATTTTATTTTTTCTATCATCTCATTTGTATTCATTACAAAATCTGGTAAAAAGTAAACTATAGCTCCTTTTTCATTCATATCTATTTCAAAACTTCCTATTATTGATTGTTTTAAACAAGTTATTCTTTCATCATATAAGCATACTAATGTTTTTGCTCCACTGCCATTATTGTGTAATCCTTGAACTCCTATGATTACTAATCCTAAATGAATTTCCTTATATTTTTGTTTCTTAATTTTTTCTTTGTCTTCTTTTATTATTAATGGTATACTTATCTGTTCTCTAGGGTCTACACAGCTTATTTCTTGTTCACTTACTGTCTTTATTATTGCAGTTTTTAATATAAATTTATCTTGTTCATATATTTTTGCTTTTTTTTATTAAATCTAGTTTTTTGTCCTAAATTTTTTTAGTTGTTCTTTAATATCTATTATTTCACTAATATTAATCATGGGTTTCTTACTATTTAATCTTACCAACTTTTGCATTTTTTACCTTTCTTTAAAACTTTAGCAGAGTCTGGGGTTACATGTAATTTGTTAAACATTAATTCTAAGTTGTCTACTACTTGATTAGTTGCTAACACTTTAATTTTTTCTTCTAAGATTAATATTCTATCATTCAATATGTTTAATTTTTCACATATTTTTATTAGTAAAATTGTTTGAGTATTGAATATTCTTGGATATGTTATATATGATGATGATTTTCCTTCATATATTGTTAGTCCTATTGGATCATTATGGTATGTTTTGGCTTCATTTAATGCTTTGACATAATCTGGTTGTAAAACTGAACTTGTCATTTTTATTCTAACAGCAATTTTTTAATTTCACTGATTAATTTGTGTATGTTTTCCATTTCTTGTGTAATTTTTTCTAGTTTACTAATAGTTATAGATGTTGAATTTTCTTTTAATTGTTCTATTGTTTGTTTTAGTTTAATATTTTCAAATTTTAGTTTTTCTAATATTTCTATATTTTGATTTTTAATGTATTCTAAATTTCCTATTATATTTATGGCTTTATTGTTTTTTGTATTTAATTGACTTTTTATATTTTCTATGCTCTTATTCATTTGTTCATATATTATCTTTAAATTTTCTGACAAATTTATTATTAAATCTACAATTGTATTGTATTTGCTATTTTCATTATGCATACAATGACTTAATTTTCTTAATGAAAAGTTGCATTTTATTTCGAAGTCTTCTGTCATAATTAATTTAGTTGGTATTTGTTTTATGGCCAAATCTAAATATTCTATTCTTTTCATGACGAAAATTTGATTTGTATTATTAATGATAGCCATGTTTCAATCTCTTCATATATTAATTTTCTTAGTTGGAAATTTAGTATTATATCAAAGTTATTAGAATTTTGTATCCTATTTTCAAGATTTCCTATTTGATTTCTTATTAAATTTCTAAAAGCAAATGTACTAATTCTATCCTCTAAATTTAATGAATTTAGACTATTTATTATTTGCGTGTGATGAGCAAAATCGTTATTAGTTGCCATTAAATTCTATTGTTGTAGATAACCAATCTGCTATATGTTTATATAAGCTTAATTTTAACTTAAAATTATCTATATTATTTTGAACATATGGTAACTGATTTTCCATTTGCATAATTGTTTCTTTAATCAAATTTTTAAATTCTTCTAAACATTTTTTATTGTCTAGTTTTAATATATAGATATTATTAATTATTTCTTCATGGTAATTCATATCTGAATTACTATTGTATTCAGTCATTGATAATATTGTTGTATCCATTCTTCACTTTCTAGTTTATCATATGATGGTAACTTACTCAAAATTTTTCTTTCTAAATTTTCTTGAATTTTTAACTGTTCTTCGAATTTTTGTCTTCTAATGTGTTCTTTCACTAATTCTTTGACAAATTTTTTATCTTTTTTATTCTTATATGGTTCGAATACTGTTTTTGAGTCTGTATGGATTACATATAGGCTTTTTCCATTTACTTTAATCTTTATTTTCATACTCGCTCTGATACCAATTGAGGGGCGCCGGGTTTGTCTTTGTTTTATCCTTACTTTTCTCCTTAGATGAATTTTAGCTCGTACAAATAGTTCTTTAGAACTTCTAAACCGGATACTTCTAACTCTATCATATTTCTAATTTCTTCTAATTTGTTTACTAGTGTAGGGCTTCCTAGATGATCTATGTTATTGAGTAAATCAATAATCTCGACTGATTTATTCAAATTTTTAATTATGTTTTCTATTCTGTTAATTGCTTCGTATTTTAATTCTAAACTATGCATTCTTCCTAGAAGTTCTTTTAGTTCGTCTACTATGTCATGAGCTTCATACCAATTCATATTTGTAAGAATAAGTTAAAGAGTTACGGCTAAGGGGCTCACCTTTGAAATGCTAAATTACTGGGTGGTTCAGTGGTTTGCGGAATTCTTCATATGTTCTAATTTTACTTTAAATGATTCTATCTGATTCCTAAGTTCTATGATTTCATCGTCTAAGTTTTCTTTACCGTCTAATAATCTATTATACATTTCTGCATTATTTTTAATTATTTTATTTGTTTCTGCTATTATACCTGCTAATGTTTTCCATATATATATATATAAGCATTTTTATGATTAAAAAAAAATAATAGTACATATATAGATCTCGGGATCCCACCAAAAGTACCATTGAATGGCCCAGGATCTCGGGATAAGTTTCCTTACTTAAAAAAAAAAAAAGAGTCACCAGAGGATCCCGAGATAATATATATACATACAGATATATAAATAAAGCCTCAAAAATATAAATTATACATCCGAAAATTAAGATTTTGTTTTCTAAAAATATATATAAAAATATATATGCCCCGCGGGCCTCCAAAAATGAATATTTTGTTCTCTAAAAATATATATATGCCCCGTGGGCATTCAAAAATGAACATTTTGTTTTCAAAAAAATATATATGTGTCCCGCAGCCCATATAGATGTCTCGCGGGCATCCAAAAATTAATATTTTATTTTCTAAACTTATATAGATGTCCTGCGGGCATCCAAAAATTAATATTTTATTTTCTAAAATCATATAGATGTCCAGTGGGCATCCAAAAATTAATATTTTATTTTTTAAATTATATAGATGTCCCGCGGGCATCCAAAATTAATATTTTATTTTCAAAAATTATATAGATGTCCCGCAGGCATCCAAAAAATTAATATTTTGATTTCTAAAATTACATAGATGTCCCGCCGGCATCCAAAAATTAAGATTTTGTTTTCTAAAATTATATAGATGTCCAGCGGGCATCCAAAAATTAATATTTTTTTTTCTAAAATTATATAGATGTCCCGCGGGCATCCAAAAATTAATATTTTGTTTTCTAAAATTATATAGATGTCCCGCGGGCATCCAAAAATTAATATTTTATTTTCTAAAATTACATAGATGTCCCGCAGGCATCCAAAAATTAAGATTTTGTTTTCTAAAATTATATAGATGTCTCGTGGGCGTCCAAAAATTAATATTTTATTTTCTAAAATTATATAGATGTCCCGCAGGCATCTGAAAATTAATATTTTGTTTTCTAAAATTATATAGATGTCCCACGGGCGTCCAAAAAATTAATATTTTGATTTCTAAAATTACATAGATGTCTCGCAGGCAACCAAAAATTAAGATTTTCTTTTCTAAAATTACATAGATGTCCTGTGGGCATCCAAAAATTAAGATTTTATTTTCTAAAATTATATAGATGTCCTGCGGGCGTCCAAAAATTAATACTTTGTTTTTTAAAATTATATATAGATGTCCCGCAGGCATTCAAAAATTAATACTTTGGTTTTCTAAAATTATATAGATGACCCGCGGGCATCCAAAAATTAATATTCTGTTTTCTAAAATTATATAGACGTCCCGCGGGCATCCGAAAATCAAGATTTTATTTTCTAAAAATATATATGCCCCGCAGGCCTCCAAAAATGAATATTTTGTTTTCTAAAAATATATATATGCCCTGCAGGCATCCAAAAATGAATATTTTATTTTCAAAAAATATATATGTGTCCCGCGGGCATCCAAAAATGAATATTTTGTTTTCAAAAAATATATATATGTGCCTAGCGGGCCTCTAAAAATGAATATTTTATTTTCTAAAAAATATATATATGCCCTGCGGGCTTCCGAAAATAAATATTTTATTTTCTAAAAATATATATGCCCCGCGGGCCTCCAAAAATGAATATTTTGTTTTCTAAAAAATATATATATGCCCTATGGGCTTTCAAAAATGAATATTTTGTTGTCTAGAAAAAAACATATATGCCCTGTGAGCTTCCAAAAGTGAATATGTCTCGCGGGCCTTCAAAAAAATATATATATATTTGTCCCGCGGACCCAACAAAAAATACATATTTTATACACTCATACATCTTAGAAGACTTTCATATATATATATATATATATATATATATAGTTATGTATTTCTCCCCGAGTAAATACTCTCCGGGAAGTGAGCTAAGTTGATACACGGGTGAATGACCTCTTTGCTCAAACCGAGCCTCAATAGGCCCCAAAATTCTTCAACTTGAGCCTTAAAAGGCCTAGAACTTCCAGCAAGCCTAAGACGGCTCAAAAACCTTCTTACAAACCCACTTGGGTCCAAAATTCCTCAACAAGCCATTCGGGCTCAAGACCCTCAAAAAACCCCAAGATAGCTCCAAACTCTCCAAAAAAGCTCAAGATTACTCAAAAATCTCAAATAAGCCCACTCGGACCCAAAATTCTTCAACTCGAGCCTTGATAGGCCCCAAAACTTCCGGCAAGCCCAAGATGACTTAAAATCCTTCAACAAGCCCTCTTAAGTCCAAAATTCCTCAACAAGCCCAGTTGGGCCCCAACCTCCTCAAATGGTCAAAGCTGACCTAAAAATACTTTTAAAATTTGGTTAATCCAGTTCTTGGTACAACCACCCAATTATTCAATCCAGAGACTGAATGCAGGAGACGTTGGTTTCTTATACAGAAGCTGAAAGCGGGACACTCTAGTCTGCTGTGTAAATCTAGAAGCTAAGAGCGCACTTAGTTTGCTATGTAGGGTCACTAGTGTAGCCGACGGGCCCCTCACTAGTTCCCAAACCGAGTCATCGCTGGTCAACGGGCTAAGCATAAACTCACATTTAAGTCATGGCGCGTGGCGTCATGTACCTCATATTTAAGACATGGCGCATGGCGTCATATATCTCACATTCGAGTCACGGCGCATGGCGAAGTGTACTAATTTATCTTCATATTTTTGTTAGACATGATTTTTTGTGCATTTGTAAAGACGTAGAAAGTTTTTCTACGTATTTCATCATTATTTCAATAAAAATAAGCATTTTTATGGACTATTGTATTCAGCTCTTTTAATCAAGGGTTTTTTCATTGGAGATATAAAATCAGAATGTGGAACACAATGCAAAATATTTCTGTGATGTACTTTTTGGACTCGGTTAAAGAATTAGATGCTTTAAAATTTTGCTGGGAAATTAATTAAGCATTTATTTTCAAAGCCGCAGGAAAACAATTTTACTTTTAACTAATGATTTTCCACAAGGCCGGAACAGTGGAGTAGAATATAATTTTATGATCAAGTTGGGCTCATTTGGCGCAACTGCATTGCTGTTACAGTGTAGTTTAGTTGCACCTGAATATTTCTCTATGTATATATATGACCTCGATATAGCCCACCTAAGTACCCTAACATTGATGCCCTCATGTACAACAACTTATTTTTTATTTTTTTCAAAATTGTTTTATGCAACTGTTAAATGTATTTAACATGTGTCTCAAGTTTTACCAATTTTTGAAATTAGAGAATTTTATGAATTTTTTAAAAATCGTTGGCATTTTCATAATTTTGATTTCAAAAAATCTAAAAATCTTCAAATTTGGTAAAAATTGATAAACATATTAAATGCACTTAGGTTAACAATCATATAAAAAGTTTTGAAAAAAATTAACAAAGAGGTTAAATACAGCAAGGTGCATTGAAGCTAAGTAAACCTAGGTATATTTGGTAAAAATCATATATACATAAGGAGAACCTATCCTGTGTAGATGAGCTACAACATGATTAAGGTGCAGTTCCTTGCAAAATGGGCCCAACGCATAATAGAATGTTAAAATACTTCATATTACCCTTAGGACATGGCGTATGTGGCAGGGGATGAGTTGAGCATTGTTACCCTTAGGACAGTGGCCACACTGTTTTGATCCGCATTGGGAACGTGCATTCCATGCAGATGGGCAGGGGGAGGAGCTGAAAGTGTGGAGGATTGCAGGTTTTTGGAGATAAGCGAGGAAAGGAGGAGGAGAAAATGGGGGGAGATGTCGTATCTGAACGAGAGGTGTTGGGGCAACTACAAGAAGCATGGCATCATGACGGTGATCGTCCCCGAGAAACATAGGGCCCCGCATCCAACCCCTAGAATCTGAATCATCAAACTCGCCTAGACTACCTACCTCTTCTTCTTCTTCTTCTTTTGTTCTTTTTAAATGAGAGATAGGCCTCCTTGGCCCACCTCTAGGTCCACTTTATATCCTCTATCAGATGGAAAGGCAGAAGAGAGGAGCCCACAGGATAACCATTACCATTAAGAGAGCCTTTATAAAGATTTTCAAATATACAATATCGAGAAAATTCCATCCAAGAAAAGGATAATTGAGTGTTCCTAATGAAAAAATTACAAGAACATGAACCTCCGAATTACCTAATTTAAGGGTGTGTGAGAGATGAGAGGATTAGAAAGAAGACATAGATAGTTGAATCTTCTCCACTAAGTACCCACATAAGAGTGAATTGGCCTATCATCCGAGCTTGGTTGTAATACAATAAGGTTGTCCGTCACTACAACAATCTTTTAATAATTCAACTCAGTTGACCACTCTAAAGCATTAAGCACAACTTGTGCCTCCATTACCAACGTGTCAAGGACGTGATAACCACACCACGTCTTAGGTGCAACAAACATACCATCATAGTTTCTCAGCACAGCCCCTAGTCTCCCTTTTGACCAATTGAACATCAGGACCTGTGTCAGCATTAATCTTCAACAACCGACAAGGTGACTTAGTCCGTCTCGCGTCTCCTTGAGAAGGGACGGGATGAAAAGCAAGAGGAGGGATGCAGATTGGAGTATATATATATTTGAAGGAAGATTGGAAAGAGTATTGAATGTATGTCATAGCCCATTCAGGGACCTAATAGAAGTTTGGAAGGGCTCCTTCCACAAGGTACTCGTTTTTACAGTGCCAAACCCACCAGCATGTGCAGATAATTTGCTATGCAAGCTAATTAAGCCACTGGCGTCTGGCTAGTTCTATTTTCAGTTTCCACTCTGCTGCTCCTACGACTATATATCCATCCAAAGCGTCTGTCCATTCCTTCCATTGCGTGTTGTGGATATCGTATAGAGTAGTATCGATAGTTCGGGTGGCAGTCTTGGTCTGAGCCGTTGCCTGATTAAATAAGGAGCTTAAATCTTATGCATGTTTCATGTATGTATTTTGAAGGTTCTATTTCTAGCGAACCGTGTGATCCATTTAAACATGGTATTCGAAGCTTGAACCTAACTTGTCACGTAGTCACCTTGATGATGACGTAAAATTCACTCCCCACCACTAGAAATCTGATGATAACGTGAAATGTCAAGTATATCGTTGATGACCTTGAATCCGAAAGGTGAATTTATTCTTTCTTTTCTTTTCTTTTTTTTTTTTGATAACTGAATCCGAAAGGTGAATTTGGTATCATGTAGAAGTGAGTAAAATTTTGCTGGAAAAATTTTAAAAGTGAGGAGTTATTTATTTATTTATTTATTGCTAGGTAATTAAAGAAGTCTGCAATTATTAAAAAAATTAAAGAAATTTGGCCTATTTAACCTTAAAACTATGACCCTATGCGTTTGGGAAGAAGGAAAAGTTTTTTAACAAAAATCCTATTTTTCTACACATTTTTTCATATAATTATTTGAGTTTTCAATTTTTTATATTTTTTCAATATAACGATCTTATTTATTTCAATTTTGTCCTTTAATCTTAAGTGTTAATCATTACCTTTTCTCTTTCGGAAAATATTCCATCAACTTTTTTTCTCATTTTTTCGCACACGCCGAATTATAAAGAGTAACGTGTGAGTTTTATACTCGAATTTAATAAATGTGTACTGTGTGGGCTCAAAGTAACGTGTGAGTTTCATTTTTGAATTCAACCAAGTGTCTACTGTTTAAGTTTTATGTAAATCAATTGGATAACAAAAAATTGACATAAAATTAAATCTATTGATTCAATATCAACATCAAAATTGTTTGAAATGTTCTTCATTTATAGCTGAATAATGATTATCAATTATTATAACATTGCGAGTTATATGTCACCATGATTATGATCTTTGTAACAATATTATAAATTATATATCACATATACCGCGATCGCGTATGCCACTTATTTATTGGATAAAAAAATGTTTCTGTTATGTGTTTTTATTAGGATTACACAAGGTTAGCAAATATTTCCTATTCATACTAATGAATCAATCAACCAGTCCAGATGAATACTCACCCCTAGCATAGTATCTTGAACTCATATTGCTAAATCTCTGTCTAATAATACACTAGCTCGTCCTTGTATTACATAGATTCTCACAATAATCTAATAGATGCCCACTAATCTAATAAGAGCATTAAGCATAAATTAAATGGATCAACCTGGTACCAAGTTATACCCCTACATATAAAAAAGTTCTAAGATGCAAGTAAAATAGAAGTTGGGGGAATTTCTTAACATGATAAAAATGTAAAGAGTTTATTTATATTATTTCTAAAATTTTAAATAGGTATAACCGTGAGCAAGGGAGTTAATGGTAAATATGCTTCTGGACTCAATGTAAGGGTTCGATTTTGTATTCAAGGCCTAATTTTTAAAACTATTAAATTAAATGATTATTTTTTATCATTTAATTAAGTTTTAATTTGGTCATTATCAATTTTTAAATAATTTTCTACTTGCAGTCATGTTGGAACTAACCCATTATTTTTACAAGTGCATCAAATCAAGTTGGACACTAAATATCAGCTTGCTTAAAGATTTTCAAGAACAGTCATTTTATTGTCAAAAATTATTTTAAGGCATGTATTGAAAGTAGTGGACATATATTTTATTGTGTCTTGGTTGTAATAATGGAAATATGACTAGTAGAAGTGGAGATTGAATTTTTTAAAAATAATGTTATTAAATATAATAATTGATTATGCCATATATGTGATTGATCTTGGAATTTTTCATTAAATACACGACCCAGTATCACTTTTTTGTGTCAGTATGTTACAATAATAATATGTATTTTCTCCCAGCCTTATATTATTGAAGTAAAAATAATGATTTTATATAATTTTATGATAAGAAGATGATATAGTTAAGCTAGCCTAAAAAATATATTTATTTATATTTTTTCATGAACATATAAAGTCAGGTGCATTTAATTTATAAACCAAGTTTTACTATTTTTCGATATTTTAGGTATTTATTTTGGATTTTTTTGTTGAAAATAATGTTTAAAACAAAATAAAATTGACCAAAGCATGAGTTTCGATGATTAACAAAGACTAATTTGAGTATATTGAGAGTACTAATGATTTTGCTCAATGATTTAAGTAATTGAAATAGCCAAGTCGATATCCAAGTTGACTTGGACTTCGACTTAGGGTGAAGTCGATCACAAAGTCGACTCCATAATTGACTTAAAACAGAACCTCATAGGCAAATTCAAAAATGAAAGGAAAGCAGGTGAAGTCGCAGGCCAAGTCGACTCCACTTGCGACTTGGGAAGCCAAGTCGCAAACGAAGTCGACTCCAATATTGACTTGAGACGGAAAAACACTCCAGAGCTGATTTTGGGGCACAAAAATGCCGAAGTCGCAGACGAAGTCGACTTCAGGTGCGACTTGGGTGAAGTCGCAGATGAAGTCGACCCCAAGTTCGACTTGAGTTCTTCAAAGTTCAAAATGCAGATTCAAGCTCATTTTGAAGATCAACTTGGGACTTCTCACATCCAAATCAAGAATATAAGCTCACTATCAACTCAAGTCTCTCAAGTCCAAGGCACAGCTTCGAACGTAGTTGAAGATGAAGAAGTTCAAGTCATGAAGACTACTATCAAAAGCAATGAAGACAAGTTCTTCAAGGAGTTTTGCAAATATGAGAAGCCATTTCAAAAGTAAATAATTCAAGAAGGAAAGCTAAGCAAGATAGAAGAAATCAAGCAAGGACCAAATAAGTTTCAGCACAAGAACATGTCAAGTCGCAACCCAAGTCGACTCCAAGATCGACTCGAGGTCAAGTCTGAAACCAAGTCGACCTAATTTCCGTCTTGGAACTGAAGTCGCAAACGAATTCGACTCCACTTGCGACTTGGGGAACCAACGTTCGAATTTTTGAACGTTAGAACATTTATTGCGTGCCAACCACTTCTATAAATTTTAAAATTTTCCCATTCTATAAATAGACACTCAAGCAAACGAAAATAAATACACTACATTGTCTAAAGAGAGAAAAGAAGTGCAAACAAGAGCTTCCATTTGCTTTTCTCTAATTTTGAGTCATCTATACACTTTCAAAAGAAGAAAGAGCTTCAAGTTGTAAGTAGCTTCAACGACATATAACTGGCTGCCTCTACGAATTCTTCCTCAAGCTCAATCCTGCCTACACAACTCTGTAAAGTGTAGATCTTCCTCATTTTTCATTACTCTTTGTTATTGGTCTTGGTTTGAGTTTGTTGTAACAAACCAAGACGTTGCAAGTAGAGTTGTGATTGAAGTTGAACTCATCATCTACTTGTATCAAGTGTACAAGCCCTCTAGAGCTGGAATCTAGAAGAGAGCATAGTCTCTGATTGTGTATGCCCCCTAGAGCTGAAATCTAGAAGAGAGCGGAGTCTCTAAGTGTATTCGCGGAATACATAGTGGAACCCAAGTCACAACAGTGTGTGAGCTTGGAAGAGTGGAGTAGGGAGAGGTTGCCCGAACCACTATAAATCTTGTCTGTTGTTTTATTTCATTGCTTTCTTTACTTCATTGCTCTCTATCAGTTTCAATCAAGGGGAATAAGTTTTCAAGGGGTTAAGGTTTAATTTACCGAAGAATTTTTAAGAACCCAATTCACCCCTCCCCTCTTGGATTTTGCCATTAACTTGGGACCAACAATTTAAACGTAGTGGCATTTTCATAAATTTGCAAGCCGAAAAATTATGAAAATAGTACTATGTTTAAAAATTCAAAATAAGTACTTAAAAAGTCCAAAAATTGTAAAACTTTTGTTTAAAATTAAATACACTTATCTTTACATGTTTATGGAAAAAACTAAAAAATTTTGAAAATACGTTTTTTGGCCGAACACAAGGCTACTACCGTTTGTTCAGCCGTAAATGATCACAATCCTTTATAATATTATGAAACTTTGATATATATAGATATATACATACATAGAGAGAGGGAGAGAAATATTCAAGTGTAATGCAACTGCGCTATAACAGTGGTGTTGCTGCGCAAAAATGGCCCCACATGATCATAAAATTATAATCTACTTCATCAATTGTATCAGAATCATGTATTTTATTACCACACTAATTTTCATCCTAATTGGATATGTGTATGGATTCTATCTGAAAATGGTGCAAATTCAACATAATAAAATAGTTTGATATAAATAACAACTCTAAAGTAATTTTTTCAACATGTAAACCATTTGCTATAAAATTAATATATGGAGAAATGATCGTATAAAGTTTCATTATATTCTAATATGTGTGGGGCTCAGTTTGGGCAAATGTATTGCTGTTCCGGTGCAGTTGTGCCGCACTGGAATAACCCTTATATATATATATCCTGCTGATTTTCCAAGTTTATACATGTGTTATACATTTTTAAAAAATGATGATGTAATGTAACTTATATTGATATAATTTTCTATATTTTAATAAAAATAAATAATGTTAAATACAACAATGATATTAAAATTTTCATTAGTCATATGAGCCTGAATTATTCTATCAATTCACTTTGCTGGATGAGATACTTGAAGTAGCTTGATGCATATAAAAGTAACAGATATGTTCTACTAGAATTTCTTTTTTTGATTGAAATTATGTACATAGAGACATTTAATATTACAAATCAAACACATTCACAACCCTTGCAATGGGGGGATAACTTATAAATACCTCTACATTCAGGGAGAACCACTGTACAATACCCTCACCACTAGGGGGGCAAATATAAAGGGATACAAAAATCCCACCCCGACATCAAAGAGTGGGTTTTGAACCTTGGACGGACACAGAGAAAAACCTTCTACCACCAACTGGGATGATCCCAATTGGCAATCTACTAGAATTTCTTGTTTTAACAGCAATGTATAATATTTGTGATAAAAATTGTTTATGTTATTTCAAAAATTGTGTGTACAACTAATAACGTAGCTTGGTATTCACTACCCATATGTATGATTGCCTCTTTTCCTTACAAACTTTGAAGCGATAAAATGTGGGTTTTGTTAGTATTTTGCTAATTTTTATTGAAGAATAAGTTAAATTTTAATAAAAAAATTGAAAAATCTTCAAAAACAGTAAAAATTGATAAAATGTTAAATACACTTAGATTAATATTTTTATAAAAATTTAAAAATGGGCTAAATGCACTTAAGTGCACCTAGCCTAAGTGTACCTCAATACCTTTAAAAAAAACCATTAAAGCATATAATTTTAAATGCTAGAATGGACAAATGCACTCAATTTGGGTGCACTCTGTGTATTTAACCTATTTTTTATTTTTTTGAATTTTTATAAAATTGTTAATCTAAGTGTATTTAACATGTATATCAATTTTTACCGTTTTGGATATTTGTAGATTTTTTTTACAATTTTGAATTATGAAAATATCACTTATTTTAAAATTTTCATCAATCGTATGGCCTGAATTATTCCATCAATTCACTTTGACAGGATGAGATACTTGAAGTAGCTTGATGCATATAAAAGTAACATATATGATCTACTAGAATTTCTTTTTTTTTATTGATATTATGTATATAGTGATATTTGATATTATAAATCAAACACATTCACAATCCCTCACAATGGAGGGACAACTTGTAACTACCCCCACATTCAGGAAGGGCCATTGTAAAATACCCTCACCATCAGGGGAACAAATATAAAGGGATACAAAAATCTCACCCCAACGGCAAAGAGTGGGTTTCAAACCCTGGACAAACAATAAAGAAAAGCCTGTAGCTGCCAACTGGGATCATCGCAATTGGCAATCTACTAGAATTTTCTTTTTCAATGGCAATGTATAATATTTGGGATAAAAACCATTTATTTTATTTTTAAAAATGTGTGTATAGCTAATAGCTTGGTATTCTGTACCCATACGTATGATTGTCTCCTTTCCTTGCAAATTTTGAAGTGATAAAATGTAGGTTTTGCTAGTTTTTTGCTAATTTTTATTGAAGAATAACTTAAGTTTTGACCTAAAAAATTTTAAAATCTTCAAAAATGGTAAAAAAATTTTAAAATGGGCTAAACACACTTGAGCGCACCAAGCCTGAGTGCCCCTCGGTGCATTTTAAAAAACCATTAAAGCATTCAATTTTAAATGAGGGATGACCAAATGCACTTGGATGCGCTTAATCTCGGTGCGCTCGGGTGTCTTTAACCAATTTTTTATTTTTTGGAATTTTTTATAAAGCTTTAATCTAAGTGTATTTAAATATGCATATGAAATTTTACCATTTTGGATATTTACAGATATTTTTTTGAAGTTTTGAATTATGAAAACATCACTTATTTTAAAATTTTCAAAAAGAATTATCTACAAAAATTCAAAAATTGTAGAACTTGATACACATGTTAAGTATATTTAGATTAATAATTTTATAAAAAATTTTAAAATAAAATTAAAAATGAATTTTTGCATCCGGATGCACCTTCTCACAGCTATTTTAAATGAACCGCTTGTATTTATTTCACCCCTTCGAACGGTCGGACTAAAGCTCAGTGCAGACGAAAACGTTAGTCGGGTTAAATTCAAAAATTCAAGAATCCATTGTAGATCATAGCGATCTTCATGACCTTATCCTGTGGCCTGGCAGGCAAATCTCCACGGCTGTAACATATATAAATGACCGCGCTCGAACATATACCAATGTGCCTGTTGTCTTGGTTCTCTCAAAAATTCAAGAATCCATTGTAGATCATAGCGATCTACTTGTTGGAACTTGAAAATATTTCCTGACCTCATCCTGTGGCCTGGCAGGCAAATCTCCACGGCTGTAACATATACTAATGACCTCGCTCGAACGTATACTAATGTGCCTGTTGTCTTCTTCGTCCCAGTGGTTCTGTCTCACGCGGTTGAAAACTCGAATCCCAACCTTTGGCACTGGTATCACTCTCTCTTTATGGTATTGCCAAATGTGCCCCTTAGAAAATGCTTTCTCAATCCATTTCATTCATTATGAGGCATCTATTGAGCGTGATGAAAAATCTTACTTCCGTTTCCATGTATTTTCACATATTTGGATGTGTTTGGCAATAAATTAAAAATGTCAAGTTTCATAAAAAATACTAAGTTAAAATTTTTTAATCTAAAACTTTTCATTATCTATAATTATCTTATTTTTTAATTATTTTATTACATCTTCCTATATAATTATCTTAATTTTTCAATTATTTCTACACAACTATCCACACAACTAACTTATTTATTTTAACATTATTATCTTTCAAACCCACTTCTACATAACCAAGTTATATGGAAGCCGTTCTAGAAAACTTCATCAAATTTTAAGATTTTGATATTTGATGAAAAATCTAATATATTCGTTATACTTAACATCATTTCTCTATTTATAAGATCAAGTTTCACTCAATTCTAACATACGTATAGGTCATATTTGCTAAAAAATAGGTATGTTTATGTGTAAATTAAGGAAAATATTTAGATTTTTCATGTTTGTATTGGAATGTAGTAATATTTTAGAGAATCACTTGTCTATATAGTAATGATATTTAGATGGTTTAGATATTAAAAATATTACTTAAAATTTAATATTTAGCATTAAATCATTTTATACTATTGATTTTATATGTTTGTATTTGATGCCCACATACAATGATATTAGATGAATGATGATAATATAAGTGATACTAAACACAATAGATAGAGTGAATTTTTCATTAATCATTTAGATGCTGAAAATAAAGAGGGTTACATAAAACGAGAGTATTAAAGAAGCATCCCCAATTAATTTTTTTTTAGCGGGGCATCCTCGATTATCTTTACTTTTCATCATTATTTACATTATATCACATTATTTTCTTTCGATCCAAAATCTTTTATATCATAAATTTTTTATCTAAAAATTTTGTCACTTACTGGAAACAATGTTTATTTGTAAAATGGTTTGGCAACGATATTCCATTTCACGGGCGACTTCTAGATGAGTTCTGCTTTGATGATGGAATTAAGACTCAATAGTTATAATGTATACATCAAAAAAATTGTTATATCGTCTAAAATTATTATTCTTTTATCGCCTAAAACTATTTGTTTTACCCTTCTATCAAAATCATTTCGAATTAAGTTTTACGGGAGTCATACTACTTAAAAATATGTAACTATATATAGAAATTATAAAAAAATACAATAATAGAAAGAATATTGGTTTATATATTAAATTAAAAATATGAAATTAATATATATATATATATATGAAATAATTTTTGATATACTGGTTTTAGGTTTTATTATTATTATTTTTTTTACATATATGTCAGCAAAGTTACATTTGTTTCCCTGAAAGTTCCGGCTTACAATCTTACATCATTTTTGCCGTGTATCCTTTCCGTGAGAGGTTGCTTCTTTGCACATTCCGAAGTTGAAGGTGACGAAAATGTCTTGTGTGAACTTTCACTCAGTAACAGAAAAAAAAATATCAAAAAAAAAATTCTTCTTTTAATTTTTGTAGTGGGAAACCCTTTAATATACGACGTTTTCCATTTACTGTAAAGGGAACTTTTTGCAGTTTGCAATTTTTCCGTCGTTTTAAATTGAGATGGACATCTATCAGCATGTGAAGAGACGACCTGTGATAAAGGATATGCCTACAAAACTGGTTTGTAATCACACGTGCAAATATTTTCCTAACTTTACAGAAATATCTACAAAAAGCCGATTGATTTTATCCATATGTCAAATGAGGTCGCGTAAACTTTTCTTGAGGATGAAAGTCAATTTTTAAGCTAACAAATGATCTAGCTACTATGGACGGAATTTATTTATTTATTTATTTATTTATTTATTTATTTTTATGCAAACTACTATGGACGGAATTGATTTAGCATCATCAACAAGATGAGCCAAGATAGGAGCTCACTGACCCTAAGTGGAACTCTTCGTGAAAGACAAATATAATTACATATTTTTTGTCATAATTAAAAAAAATAATAAGGAAATGATCAATGCAGACCCTATTGATTTTTTTATCTTAAATTTTTGTGAATCCAAATCATTTATCATATTTATCTCTATATATTTCTGTATCATTTCAAAAATCAGATAATATTAAAAACTTTGTATGTTGTGTATATATATATATAATAATTTAAAAAAAATTATTTACTTCCAAAAGATGTCTTCTTTTTTTTTGCAAAATGTAAGCATCCCATGTTGTAATTTTTTCTAATATAAAGTTTGTCTATAAGATTAACTCTTTACTGCCAAATTTGTAATTGTTTACATCTAGCATTAAATGCACTCAACGAAGTAACCATAAATTTTGTAATAAAATTTAGAGGCCAATTATATATACATGTAATCACGATGCATAGTCTCATCATCAACATCATCACAAGTTATTCCCCACCTAGGTGTCGGCTGTATGGATTCTATTGCACAATTTTTGGCTTCTGTAATTTGTAATATTTTTAAATCTTATTTAATTACTTCCATCCATGTTTTTTGGGTCTTCTTCTCATTCTCCTACCATCTTCTATTTAGATAGACACTGTTTTCTTAACCGGTGCTACTTCAGGCCTCCTTTTAACATGACCAAATCATCTTGATATATTTTCTTTCATTTTATCACAAATTGGTCTCACTTTTAAGTTTTCTCGAATTATTTCATTCCTAATTTTATCTTTTCTTATTTTACCACTCATCCATTTAACATTCTCATTTCCGCTATGCTCATTTTTTGTATATGTTATTCTTTAACTGCCCAACATTCTGCCCTATAAAGCATAGCCAGTCTAATCGCAGTCTTATAAAATTTTTCTTTTAGTTTGATTGAAACTCGATGGTCACATAAAATTCTTAATGTACTTCTCCATGTCTTTCATCATGCTTGAATTCTATGAATTATATCTTCCTCAATTTCCCCATTCTCTTGAACTATTGATTCTAAGCACCGAAAGTGATTAGTTCTTGTTATACTTGATCTAAAATCTTAATTGGCTCCTCATCCAAGTTTTCATTATTATTAAAATTTCATTTCATATATTTAGTTTTTGTATGACTAATTCTAAAATCATTAGATTTTAAAGCATCTACCCACCTATTTAATTTTAAATTTAGTCATTCTTTAGTTTCATCTATTAAAACAATATCATCTGCAAATAACATACATCAAGGTACTTCTTCTTGGAGATGTCTAGTAAGTTCATTTATCACTAAGGTAAAAAGGTAAGGACTCAAGGCTGAACCTTGATATAGACCTATTTTAACTGGGAAAACATTAGTATCTCCACTAATGGTCCTAACATTCATAACAGCCCCCTCGTACATATCTTTAATAATATCAATGTATCTGTCATTAATTTCTTTCTTTCTTATCACTTGCTATATTAACTTTTTTGCTACTTGATCAGAAGCTTTTTCTAAATCAATAAAAATCATATATAAGTTCTTTTTTCTCCCTATACTTTTCAAACAGTTATCTAAGTAAGAAAATAGCTTCAGTGGTTGATCTTCCAGTCATAAAACTAAATTAATTTTCAGATACATTCATTTCCTATCTTAGTCTATGTTCAATTACTCTTTTTCATAATTTCATAGTATGACTAATTAATTTTATTCCACAATAATTTGCACAATTTTGAATATCTCCCTTATTTTTATAAATTGGAACTATAATGCTTTTCCTCCATTCACTTAGCATTGACTTTTATTTTTATAATCTTATTTAAAAATTTGCTAACCATGTTGCAACTACATCTCTCATGCACTTCCATGCCTCAATCGATATATTATTTGGGCCTAAGCTTTTTCCTATTTTATTTTCCTTAGAGCTTCCTTTACTTCAGATATTCGAATTTTTGATAAATAACTAATATTCCTATTTTCTTCTCTATTTAAACTAGCATCTAATGTTAAATGTTCATCTGGGGTATCATTTAGTAAATTTTAAAAATAAGTTTTCCATCTGTCTTTAATATCATCGTCTTTGACCAGAACTCTTTGATTTTTGCTTTTAATACATCTAATATGTCTTAAATCTTTGCCTTTATTTTCGCTTAATTTAGCCAACTTAAAAATATCCTTTTCACCTTGTCTAGTTACTAATCTATCATATAATTCTCATAAGCTTTGTGTTTAGCATCGATAATAATCCTTTTAGTAGCTTTTTTTGATAGTTTATATTGTTGTAAGTTTGTATCATTTTTATTTCCCTGCCATGTTTTAAACTTTTCTTGTTTAGCATGTATAGATTTTTGAACATCCTCATTCCACTATAAAGTTTTTCTATGTGATGATCTATGATTTTTATATACCTACAATATTTTGTCCTAATTCTTTTATATTAGTTGTCATTTCATCTCACATTGATTCTATTTCATCTTCTTGTGTGTCTCATTTTCCTTCTTCTATCGTTCTTTTACTCAAAAGTTCTATGTTGTTTCCCTTTAAATTTCACTATTTAATTTTTGAATTATATTGCCTTTAATTTTTATTTATTCTTTTTGTCGATATATATCCATCATTAATAATCTATGTTGCATAACTAAGCTTTCACCTGGGATAACCTTACAATTAATACAAAGGGATCTATCCAATTTTCTTATAAGGAAGAAATCCATTTGGCTAGAATTGGTCCCACTCTTGAAAGTTATCAAGTGTTCATCTCATTTTTGAAATAAGGTACTTGGTATAACCAAATCTATGCTATAACAAAGTCCAAAATAGCATTCCCCATTTCATTCCTTATTCCAAAGCCGAAACCTCTGTGACTTCTTTCATATCCTACATTCTTCTTTCCTATATGTCTATTTAAATCTCCACCTATCACAACCTTTTTTTGGTTATATATCGTTTGCATAACACTATCTAAGTCATCCCAAAATTACTTCTTGATTCTATCATCTAATCCTACTTGTGGTGCATAAGCCTCTATACCTAATACAAGTTTTATTTGAATAATTCTATCATTTACTCTATTGACATCTACAACTTTATTTATTAATTTGTTATCTACTATTATCCCTACACCATTTCTATTACCATCCTTTCCTATATACCATAATTTGAATCCATTAATGTCTTTAGCATTCTCTCCTTCCACCTAGTCTCTCGAAGGCATGCTATATTAATTTTTCTCCATCTCATAACACCTAGTACTTTCATACTTTTTGTGAGGACCAGGTATTTTATTTTATTTTTCTATTATAACTTTTCTCTATTTATGAGGTAACTTACGAACATGCTAGTAAGAATTTTACTAAATTAATGGATACATAACATATATGGACACGACTTTAGGGAACGTACAGTGCATATGTGCATGTATTATGATCTTAGCATATTGAGTATAAATTCAAAGTGTATGATTAGCGTTCCATTGATTTCTTCGCGCATATGTGAATGTACAGTGCATATGTGCATGTATTGTTTTCTTCGCAGAGTAGGTACGGGGTTCGACCTACCCGGTCAGGTTGCGGGGGTCAAGGGGGCAGCGTCCCTTGCGGAGGTGCAGGGGGCAGCGCCCCTGAAGAAAATTTTAATTATTTAAGTCGTAGGCGTGGAAGAGTAAATTACCAAATGCGATTAGACCCGACCCATGCACCGACCCGTCCTCGACCCGACCCCGACCCGATGGGGGTTCGATATTAAGCGAAGCCCGCGCGTTAGACTCCTTCATTTTCTCATCACGCGCCCGACTGTTTTTCCTTCTTCTTCTCTTCCCGATCTCTGCTTCTTCTCTTCTTTCTCTTCTACTCAGTTCGATCTAGCAGTAGATCTCTTCGAGAAAACCCCACTGACTGCCTCGAAGGTGATCGATTTGAATGAAGGAAGCTCCAAATCTCTGCAATCTAAGCCTAGGGTCGCTGTTTTGGGGAAAATCGCGATCGAGTTAAGTAGATGTCGCCCCTTCTCGATTTAGTGATGAAATTTTTATGTTGAACACGACATGAGGCTAGAGGAAATATGTAGAGCTTGACGACTCTATGGTATTAGGCAACGGGTTCGTAACAGTTAGGGTTTATGGGAAATTTACTTTGAATGTGCGATTTTTATGATGTAAAAGACTTCCTAGCAGTTCTTATATTGTTGAAATGTGACGTGAATTGATTTGCCCCAAACAAGAATACGAGTAGAAGGTTATTTCATTTCGCGACTATCATGTGTTTGATAAAATGCTTGCGTGACAGATCTATATGTTGAATTTGAATTGTGCTGATGTTGTGTGCGTGGTTTGCGACATATTTCATCGTCTATTAAGTATGATGTATTATTTCACATAGTTGGTTGTAAGGGTTTTTCATGGCCCCTGATTGACATGATGGGAGGGTTGTTCATGGCCCTTGATGGACATGAGTAGATAATTGACTGTGTTGTTCAATTTATTTGTGGTTATATGCTTACGATCTTGGGAGTGGGTATTGGACCCATATGTATTAGCTTCATCACTATACGAGTACTCATCATTATACTTATTTCCACTTTGTACTAATCACTATCTACTTACTGGGTCTATTTAGACTCATATCGTTTGTTATTGTGCTTTAAGATCACAGGTCGGATGGGGAACTTAAAGATGGGGCAAGTTGAAGATCAAACACAAGAGACCATAACACAATGTGTTAATTTTAGTTCTTTTAAATTTGTGCTCTTTGGATATTCATATATGTAGACGGTTACTGAGATGGATTTACTTTGATAAGTAATTATATTTGTTATTTTGGATTGGATTATAACCTTTGTGGATGCACATATGCATGATCATTAGGTTTGCCTGATGTGTATGGGTAACATTTAATGATTTTCTTTCTATATGAATGTCCTTATTATATGAAGATGTAATATATAAATATAGAATTGAAATGTTTATGATTATCAGGTCATGTTTCCATATTACCCCTTGTATATTAAAGGGAGATGCTACCGAATTTTTCTTAGAATGTGTAGCCCCCATTGATTAGTTATTGAGTATTTCTATGAATGGGGCGTTACACTTTTCCCTGAAAGAGTCTTAAATTTTCATGAGGCAAAATGGACCTTGTGTTGTAGTACCACCTTCTTTCCTAAACTATGTCCATAAAGGCATGAGAACATTTGCCGACTTTTCGCCACAACCGGACGTTGTTATGGTGCGTCGCTTTTGGAGAGACGCCCTAGCAACCCTAGTCCATTTCTCACTACATCCGAGCTCCGATGTAGCATGTCTCTTCGATGGAAACACCCTAGAAACCCTTGCTCATTTCTCACTACAATTGGGCTCCGCTGTAGCGCATCGCTCATAGGGGAGGCCTTAATGTTAACAATTTTTAATATATCTTTCAGAATTCATATGAGATATAACTATAATTTTTAATAGCACTGGCTGCTAGCTTGACATGCCAACCCTCGCTTTTTTTTGGGCTTGGGACCGGCAGTAAGATAGAAACTCTTACTAACAAGGTTAATCACAATGCATAGTCTATTCTATAAAATATTATTCCTTGCTTCTACAAGCAAATAAATAAATATATAATCAAGGGTTCTGATCATATGCACCTCAGTGTAACTTGGGTAAGTTCCGCTTAGGTGCTGTAACCACATTTTATTTATTTTTTAGTTTTTTATTAAAATGTGTGCCAAGTTAGATTACATATCAAAATTTATATTTTTATGGAATTTAATATATTTTTAATTTCAAAATCAAAAAATAGTTTTCTATATGAACCACTCTAATTTTTTATAAAGAAAAGAAAAGAAAAGGGGAACATTCTTTCTCTAGATCAATCGTTCTGCAGAACGTTCTAATCGATCATCTCTTTAGTCATTGTTGATTTCCACTGGTGGATATAAATAAGAATATGGCAAAGGCGAAAACAGGCTATGCAAGAAACATCTGGTTTGAAGTGGCCATGTCGAGTATTCTTCTCATAATTGATGGAGCTACAGCAATTGGTGGAGTAAATCTAATTTCTAGGACAACCGGGCTTGTCAAACTATTGAAGAAGCCTGAAGCAATTATCATAACCACTCAGGAACGTCATTGTTGAGTTTAATTTTTTAATTGTTATATTCACAATTGAGCAATGCTTCTATGAAACTTATCTTCTATTGTAACATCTTCTGTTCCAAATATTTTGATGAGTGATGAAAATTTTATTTTATTTATTGTATTTAGTATCATTTATAATATCGTAAGAATTCTTTCACTTATTTAATATCATTGCATTGGATCATATCAATTTTAAAGTTATATTTTTAATATCTAAACCATCCAAATATCACTTCTATATAGATAAATCATTATGTGAAGTATTATTATATTCTAATACATATAAAAATGGATCTAAACATATTTACACATAAAAATAATTATTTTGACCAAATGTTGCTAATACAATATTGAAAATTAGTCTCATAAATAAATAAATGATGTTAAATATAATGAATGAATTTGATTTTCAATCGAACATCAAAAACTTCAAATTGAAGAGGTTTGTATGGATGTAATTTGATTGCAATGAAGTTGGCTCATTTACAGCATATCTAAAGTACAGTTTTTTAATCTTATTCAACAAATTTTAACTTTAAATAATAAGAGACCACACTCCTAATCCTAATATAAATGGTATATATAAGCTCTCTTTAATAAACGAGACAAATGCTTCTTTTCCTAGTTTGAACCCGAGCCAAAAAGGCTAATATGCCAGCCAGTTGGGTTACAACCCCGGTGGTAGGAGTTTAACTTTGGTAGAGTACCCCATGGGTACCATTGACCTAATCTTAATTTGGATAGATTAGAAAATATTACCTATAGGTATGGATGGGATACAAATTACTATCTGTCCTCTAATATAGGATACGAGTAGGGTAAATATACTAGGTATCCAGAATCAACTCATATACGTACTTATATAGGTAATTAATTAGGTGTATAATTATATATATATATTATACAGTATGCATTGTATTTTGTTTGTAACATCTTGTGTGCACACCCATTTTAATAAATTCAAATTCAAATGAACCTCGTACCATGTGAAGTTGTGGATTGTAAAATAGGAAACTAGTTCGATTATTTATATGTCATTGACTTCCAAAAATATTTTATAAATAAGCTTGTGAATTGTAATAATAATATATTAATAATTTAATAATTGGGTTGTTATAGTATATACTTTAATTTTTTAAGATAATAATATAAACAATAACATATGTACTTATGATTTTAAAATGTAAATGAATATTATTTAAAATAACCTAGAAATATGTTTAGAAAATATTGTATTTGAGTATTAAAGAAACGATTCGGAAATGAAACCGGAACTAACTCTATGCAATGGGCAAGGTGAAGTATACTATGAACTGCATCGACAACTGAGTAGGATAAAGTAGGCCGTTTGCAAACTATGAACAAGACCATAAGTAGAGTAGACTAGTACCCAAACCGAACCAAGTCAAGTTGTACCTGATAGAGTTGTTAAGTAAACTTGTGACCGCCTTTTATATATTTGTTTTGTTAATTCAACCACTTTTGCGTACTAATTAATTATGTGGTGTGAGCCTAATTCATTAGCTCACATTTCTCTATATATCTATATCTTGCCGTTTCAAAAAAAAAAAATGATCATTATTTCTAGAAATGAAATAATAGAGTGAAGATGGAGACATTATCAACTGCGTTGACATCTACAAGCAACCTGCATTCGACCATCCGGCACTGACAAATCATACCATTCAGGTTCCTAATTCTTCACCTTGCTCTACAAACAAATCCAACACAACATTCAAATACACATATAACTGTCTAGATCAATATATAGCAGCTCATCATAAGAATTTACAATTCTAGATGATGCCTAGCGACAACAACAGAGAGAAGACAATGGCAAGTGATGCATCCTCACTATCTTCGTCAATAGCATCATCATCGGCGCAACTGAGGCGCTTGAATAAAGACTGTTCTCGAGGAACCATTCCAATATTGAGAACATGGAATAACGACATGCCTATAGAAAATGGTCCAACTGGATCTCCGGTCGTTGAGGTGAGTGGATATTAATTATAATTAAACAGAAACTCGCGCGTGCATACCGACATTGACTTTAATTAAATTAAATATGTTGATTAATTCCTTGATTGCAGCATTTTGTTAATTAAGTTGGCTAATTTGACTAATGCATGATATAAACAGCATGCTAAGTTGCTTTTAGGAGGGAAAGGAGGCAAGTATTATGGAGCTTCTGGCTACATAAATGTTTTGAATTTGCAGCATGTCGAGCCCATGGATGAGAGCAATGCTCACATCATCATTGGTAGAGATACGATAGTTGGTGTCAATTATATTTTTTGCCGGATGGAGACTACAACTTACGAATAATCAAAGTCATAGATAGATAGAGAGGATGTATTTTTATCATACACTGATTTTATTTACACGTCTTAAATATTTATCAGGTTTCTAAACCAGTATATGGAGACCAGAAAACAAGATTAACCATATTTTGGACTGTAAGTATCTCTTCTGATATTTTATTATTGTCATTACTACACTTCCTTAGGTACTTATTTACGAGGTTGTCTGGATTATATTCTTCAAGATTAAGCTTCGTTTGATACGCTTAAGCGGACGGCAAGCCTATTTATGAATTTTATGGGGGTGTTTAATGATTCAAAACTTTTACAAAAGCAATATGTTAGGTATGTTTGGACCGGTAAAAAACATTTTTTTAATTTTAGAATTTTTATAATTAAGTTATATTTAATTTATAAATCAAATTTTACTGTTTTTAGAATTTTCGAATTTTTGACATAATTTTATTTGTAGAATCTTAACTCAATTATATTTTTCGAATATCAGCTTCTCGTCAAATAGCCTTACAAAAGTGATTGAAGTTGGGTTGAAAATCTAACAAATAAATTAAGGAAATTATTGAAATAGTATACCACTCAAAATAAGAACAATTAGGATATATTGTGAAAAGAATTTCACACCAGAACATAAATATAAATAAATTATATTTTTCATAGAAAATAAATTATATTTAAGATGAATAAATAATAATAATATGACCAGTGAATTTCTAAAAACCTCAATATAAAAATAACATTGATGGGACCATATGATGTTCTATATTTGTAATACTTTGATGATTGATAAAAAAAAATTTTATCTTCAAAATTGAAGATGTGCAAAGCAACATTTGCTTAAAAAATATATATTCATATATAAATTATGAATAAATGCCTATATCCATTCATATGTTCATTTGAATGCAACAATACTTTATTAAATCGTTTATCCACATAATAGTGATCTTTTAGATAGCTTAAATGTTAAAATACAAATTTAAAATTGATATTTTTAATAGTTTTTTATACATTGTGACAATCGATATTATAAGGAGGAAATTTTTCTCAAATACCCCTGTCTCAAAAGAAAATTGGTAAAATCCCTACTTTTTCAAGAGGACAATGCAAATACTATACCCACTTCTAGCAGGTTTCAATCACATGCCACCAGTGTACATGCCAATATCATGTATCATTAGGGCACTGCCGTGGAGGCTTAAAATCAATATTTAGCATTAAACTTTTTATATTGATTTTATTTATAGATGAGGATTCGTACACAATGATACTAGTCGTGAAAATTTTCTTTAATAATAAAAATAATATTAAATATAATAGATGAAGCAAATTTTTTATATTAGAGTATAAAAATAGTTGAAGTTACAAAATTAAAACTAAACTAAATAAAAACTTGTTTGAGGTAATGATGAGCTTCTTGTCCCTTAAAACAAAAGTTCAGTATGTTGTTATCATTTAATAATTTAACCTCCACAAAGAGAAATATTTATGAGTGTAGCATTAATATAAGGGCTTTGAATATAACATTAATGTAAGTGTTTTCTATAACTAAGTTATATAAAAGTAGTTTTATATAACTCATTTGATTTTAATATCTTAATGTTTAACTAGAAATTTACTTTATTTATCATATTTAACATTATTTTTTACCTAGAAAACTAAAACTCATCCATATCAAGTATGTGCCTAGGGCATATTTTGCTAATATATATGTATATGTATATATACATTCAATCATAAATTATGAAAACTTCTCAAACCCATTAAATATATATTAAGGTATAATAATATATTACAAAATTATTTATCCACATGTTAATATTTTTTTAGATAACTTCTATGTTTAAAATATAGTTTTAAAATTTATATTTAATGGGTCATTATTTCATGCACTTACTTAGGCTCAATACATCCAAGTGCAAATATTTATTTTTTATTTTTTAAAATTTTTTTTACACAACTATTAATCTAAGTATATTTAACATGTGTATTAATTTTTTCCATTTTAGAAGATTTTTAATTTTTTTTGAATTTTTTAAAATCAGTGGTTTTTTTAATTTTAAATTACTAAAAATGCCACTGATTTTAAAAAAATTTTAAAAATCTAAAAATATCGAAAATAGTAAAATTGATACCCATATTAAATACACTTAGAATAACAATTGTTTAAAACATTTTCGAAAAAATGAAAAATAGATTAAATGCACCTGGGTGTACCGAGCCTAAGGGCGAACAGGTGCGTTTAGGCTTAACCGATATTTAACATTCATTATAAATTTCACTTAAGATAGCTAATCTTTTGGTCATGTATAATATATATTCAATTTTGTTGGATATACTTTGACTAAACTAATTGTTTAGTTTTAATTAACTGGGTGCTTTTGAGTAAAGATATTTGGTTCAATGGGGCCACTTTTGAAATTATTGTAAATAGTAATAAATTTTTTATTGTAATTAATATAGGATTTGACTATATTTGATTACGGAAAGAAAATCTTTGCCATTAATTCAACGTGGTCAAATTAAAATTTTGGCTATACTACATTTTCTTATAATGAAGAAACTATTTTATTATACGGATCTATATATATCTAACAATATCTAACAATTTTTTCCTATTTTTATCTCATGAATTCTACTCTTGCTTCTTCACTGCAAACGCCCCCATGCGCATTGGGCCACAACTCTACCATAAATGCGTGTCGCCACCAAATGTTGTCACGTGGATTTGAACCCATCTTAACACACTTTTGCTGAATTGAGCTACGGTTCAGTTGGCACAGGTATGTTTATTAACATGTAAAATTTTTCACTCTCAATAATTATTTTATTTTTAATTATTTCTTTATTTCTGCCTACACAACTACTCTATGTTTTAATCATTTCTACAGAAGTACTCGTACATCTAACCTATCTATTTCAACTTTATTTTGTTTACTCCTTACCTTTTTTTTGATAAAAGAATTACTCTATACCGACACCCTTTCCCTTTGAAAAGGGTTCGGAGGTTTACTCCTCACCATTACCTTTATGTTATTATATTATTTTCTTACATTTCAAAAACTTAAATTCCGTGAATTTTCCTTGAAAATTTTATTACTTTCAAAACAAACCCTGATATAAAATGTTAAATAAATAAACAAAGTAAATTTTTTTATCAAGAGTCAAGATATAAAAATGAAATTGGTTACATAAAAGGGCTTTATAGAAGCCACGTGTTTAATATAAAATAATTAATAAGACACTAAATTTATAATTGATTTCAAATTTATGTTTTGAGTAAATATTCCAATTTATTTAAAATATTAAAAATTATCTATTGCAAGGTTCTATAAGCATAAAATACAACATAAGTAATAAAAATATAAATTAAAGCCAATTATTTTGCCTCTAGGTTGTTGTGTGCAGATTCATTGGAGAGACAGAAACATAAAAGTTCATGAGAAAATTAATTCCAGTCGAAGTTTTCATGTTTTATTTAGTTTTTTGTCGCTTGAGTCGTGAGCGGACCGAACCGCGTGTGGACCTTCGTTCATGGTCCAACCGGTTTTAAATGGTTATCATTAAAATTTGCAGATCGTGAGCAGATCGGAACTTTTTTGTTCGTGCTGTTCAGGATCTACTGATCCGACTGATCCAACCGATCCAGCGCACTTTTTTTTACCGACCGTTGCTAAAGATGGTTGAGGATTGAATATGAGCAGTTCTAGTAAGTGTGAAAACTGAGTCGGGTTAGCGAAGCCATGTCCTAATTTACTTGATAGCCATATTATATTTATTAATATTTATTTTTAAATGAATTTAGTGAATTTTAAGATAATGTTTTAGTTTGCGTTTTTCGAGTTATACCAAAGGTTCAACCTAATCATAATGATTTTTATATTAAAAAATAAGAACCAGGCTCGACTTTGTGCACCGGTGCATTTAATCCTTTCTTTAAAATTTTTTTTATAAAACTGTTAATTTTACTTTTCTCGTTGTTTCCACAAGCAACATTTCCATCATTGCAAGGCTTGAGTTTATGAAATAAACCTTTTTTTTCAGTCATATGCCTTGAGGAACCACTCTCCATGAACCAAACATTGTTTGCCTTTGTTTTGAGATATATTTGAAAAATGAACAAATAAATCTTATATCTTTAGTACCCATTTTATGGGTCCATTTGGGTTAGAAAATTGATTTAATCTTTGTTGTTCTATTCTTGAAAGCCCAAATGTTGTGTTTCTTGGAACCCAAACTAATTTTGCACCATGGTCATGTAGTTTCTTAAAGTTGCATCTATATATTTTATGACCCATCTTATTGTAAAAGTTGCAAGCCATTGGTAATTTACAAGTAGGCCTCCAAGTATGTTGTGGTTCAAAAATTGGCCTTTTGGTCCAAACAACTCGTTTCCTTTTAAGTATATAAATAGGTGTAGTTTTGGATTAATTTTTCTCCAGTATTGACACATTCGATTTGTTGTTTTCTCTTTGCTCAAATATGGAGTATCCAAGACCTCTTCTATTGGTTTGAGAGGTCATGTTTAGAAATATTTTCATATTTTCTCCTAGATTAGAGAACTTAACTAATGATTCATTTAAGGATTTGTTCTTCTTTTTCAATTTCTCCACTTCTTTCAAAAGCAATTTATTTTCTTCTTTCAATTTTGTTGTTTTTTTTGCTAGTTTTCCATTTACCATAATAATGGAATTACATTGTTGTCTCTTTAACAATAGCTTGTTTTCTAGTTTTTTGATTTTCTAGTATAATGAATCATATGCATGTTGTAGTTTATCTAATTTAGCACATTTGAGACATTCTTGAATAGAAGAATAAGTAGATTGAGAGTGGCAAAATTTGGAAGTTAACTCTCCATTACTTGTGCATTTTGTTGAAGTGTTTTGCTCTTTCAAAATTTCTGTTGTATTCAAAGTTTCTTCATGTTCAATCTGTGCCATGCAACATATTCTTACGCAATTTGCTGCCTCAAAGTCATCGGTTGAGGAGCTACTTATTGATGACATTTCTTCATTCACGTACATTCCTCTTCCCTTATGCTTTTGGAATTTTTGGCTCTCATATCTTTCTTTCCTCTCTTGATGATCCTTTGAACTTTCTTCCGGTGTAGGACATTGAGCTTGCGTATGTCCCATAACCCCACATCTATAACACTTTGTGGCTCCTTCTTTTCTTTTCATGGTCTCTCTTTGAAGTCTTTGAAGTTTTTTTCTTTTCTCACAAACTTTCAAAATTTGTAAGTAAGTAGAGCAATGTCTTCATCATCGTTGTGGGATGAAGAAGTGGACCCATCCGAGTTCCGGGTAACTTTTAGTGCAATGACTTTCTTTCTTTTGTGGTGATCTTCATTTCTTTTCTTGATTAGCTCATGTGACATTAATGAGCTAATAAGGTCTTCTAGCTTCAATGTATTTAGGTTCTTGGCTTCTTCTATCGCAGTAATCTTTGAGTCCAAGATTCCAGTAGAGCTCTAAGGATCTTCATGACTTGTTCAGGTTCAAAGATAGTTTTTTCAAGACATTTCAAAGTATTAGTAATTTTAGTAGCAAACATTTCAAAAACATTTTTTGTTTCTAATATTTTAAAACTTTTCAATTCTCCAATTAGTATACTTTCCTTGTCCCTTGGACTTGAGAAGTTCCTTCATAGATTGATGTCAGTGTATCCCATATCTCTTTGGCGGTCAAACAAGAGGATACTCTATCATATTCAGAAGCGGTAAAAGCACAAAATAAAGAGTTTATAGCCTTGGCGTTGCTTTTAACAGTTTTCACTTCCTCATCGGTCTATTTGGAAGCTCTTTCATCAATAGACAAAGTTACACCATCTTGAATTGCAATCCAAGAGTCTATATCTATAGCCATGATGAGTTGTTTCATACGTAGCTTCCAATAGCCAAAATTATTCTCATCAAACAATAGTGTCCTAATGAAAGATTGGCCTTCGGCAAATGCGGGAACGGAAGTCAATTGGGATGCCATATCAGAAGATCTCTTTGGTAAATCTCAAAGACCTGCTCTGATACCACTTGTTGGTCCGAGTTAATGGCAATTACCCAAGAGGGGAGGGGTGAATTAGGTAATTAAAATTTTTCAACTTAAAAAGAAATTTTATTCCAGATTAAACTAGTTCCTTTTTATGAAGAAACAAATGAAAAATAATATAGTGCTAAGAGCAGAAATATAAATCAACAAGCAAGATTTTATAGAGGTTCGGGCAACCCTCCCTACTCCACTCTTCTAAGCTCACACCTCTTATGACTTGGGTTCCACTATGTATTTCATAAATACAACTAGAGCAACTGCTCTCTTTTAGATTCTAGCTCTAGGGGGCATCAACAATTCACAGCACAAGTTGGTGATGAGTTTTACTCCAATCACACACCACTTTGCTTACACTTGATCTTAGTTACCCAAACTAAATTAAGTTCAATACAATAAGAAATAACAAAAGAGAGTTTCTACACGTTACTGGTGTGTAGAGTCAGGTTTGGCACAGAGAAGACCTTGTAAAGCCATCTAAAATATTCAATGAGCAGCTCTTGGCAGTTTGAAAGTACGGTTCTTCTTCTAAATGTTGGCTTGATCACTTAATGCTCTTAGAGATGGGAGTTATGCACATTCAATGAATTTTCAGCTACCCTCAACGTTCATATTGAATGCCTTTTATAATTGTTAAGGAAATTCGAACGTTTAGAAGTAGGTGGCGTGCATTTAATGCGCCAACGTTCGAAAATTTCCGACCGTTGCGACCCAATCGCAGGTGGAGGCGACTTCGGGTGCGACTTCACCCAAGTTGCAGATGGAGTCGACTCGGGTGTGACTTCACCTGTTCACAACTTCCTCAAGTTTCAGTCTAGGCCAACTTGGTTCTTAACTTAACCCAAGTCGTAGGTGAAGTCGACTTCGAGTGCGACTTTACTTCGTCAGCTTGCTTGTTGAACTTGAAATTCTTGGAGATAACTTTGATTTCTTGATTTTCTTCAAAGTAATATTCTTCTCTTGATTATATCTCTTTGAACTCAGCATAATCATCCTAGTTTGATGTCCTTTAGTTTCGTGACTTACAAACTTTGAATCCTTGAATCCTGGAGTATATGAAATGTGTGATCTTAATTTTCCATGATGAATACATGCAACTTTGTTTGCTTTGGACTTGATTTGATCTTCATTTGGCCTAAGTTGATTTGAGTTGATATGATCTGCAAGTTCAGCACTGAAGTCGAAGCTAGAGTCAACTTGGTCTGCGACTTCGCCCAAGTCGCATGCAGAGTCGACTTGGGATGCGACTTCATCAGCTCTCATCCCCGATTTCAACTCTGGATGAAAATGACACCTCGAAGTCGCTATTGGAGTCGACTTAATCTGTGACTTCACCCAAGTCGCATGCGGAGTCAACTTGGGATACGACTTTGGCAGCTTTGCACCTTGGTTTCAACTCTGGACAAAAACGACACTTTGAAGTCACGTCTTGAGTCGACGTAGGGATCGACTTGGCCTAAGTCGAAGCCTGAGTCGACTTGGAAGTCGACTTGACTTGTCATGCTTCATTACCTTCATTTGCATATCCTTTAATCATCTTCACAAACATGTTAGTAACCAAAACTTACTCAAATTAATTTGTTAATCATCAAAATATAAACTTGGATTATTTTTCACATATTTCCAACAATATCTGTAAAATAAAATCATGCTGAGCTTATTTTTTTGGTACCTATTTTATGGGTCCATTTAGGTTAATGAGCCATTGGAGTCTGCGTTGTTCTATTTTGGAAGGCATAAATTCAATGCTCTTTGGTACCCAAACTAATTTTGCACCGTAATTATATAGTTTCTTTATTTTACATTGATAAATCTTATGACCTATTTTGTTATAAAAATTGCATGCCCCTAATAGTCTTGGTGTGGGAATCCATGTAGTGGATGGTTCCTAAATTAGTCTCTTTGTCCAAGCAATATGATTCTTTTTTTGGTTAGAGTAGATGAGCTTTGTTTGGTTTTTGACAGTCCTTGGAGTATTAGATTTGCTACATTCTCCTTTCTCAAAAGTGGAATTGCGAAGTTCTCTTTTATTGTTCTAGGCGGTAATATTTAGGAACATGTTGACACTTTTTCCTCAATTAGAGAACTTTACTAATGATTTATGTAATGGCACAATTTCTTTCTTTAGTCTTTCTGTCTCATTTGTTAAAGTATTTTTCTCATTCGTTATGTGGTCGACCTTTTCAGCCAGCTTTCCATTCACAATAATTATTGAGACACATTGTCTTTTCTTTATTGTGAATTTGCTTCCCAATTTCTTTATTTCATCATACAATGAATCATATGCTTGTTTCAATTCCTCTAATTCAGCACATTTGAGGCACTCATTTATAGAAGAGAAAATAAAATGAGTGTTTAGTTTAGATGTTACCTCTTCACTACTTGTTACCCCTTTCTTACATAGTTTGCAGTCTCATTGTCTTCATTTGATGAGCTGCTTGTTGTAGACATTTCCTCATTTACATATATCCGTCTTCTTCAAGCTCTCTGAAACTTTTGATTTTAATTTCGTTCTTTCTTCTCTCACCGTTCCTTTGTCTTATTCTCCTCTGATGTGGGATATTGAACTTGCATATTTTCCACTCCTCCACACTGGTAGCACTTGGTTGTCTCCTTCTTTTTCTCCTTTTTGTCTCTCTCTTTGAATCATTTGAAATTCTTTTCCTTTCTTATAAATTTTCTGAATCTTTGGGTAAGTAGCACAATCTCTTCATCGTCATTTTGAGAAGATGAAATGGACCTATCTGAATTTGTTGTAGCTTTCAAAGCAATTGCTCTTTTGCCTTTGTACTGCTCCTTGTTTCTTCTCTTTATCAGCTCATGTGACTTGAGTGAGCTGAAAAGATCCTCTAGCCTTAGGGTGTTTAGGTCCTTTGTTTCTTCAATGACTATGATCTTTGGAGTCCACGACTCAGGTAAAGCCCTTAGAATCTTCATAACCTACTCAGATTCAGAAATAGCTTTTCCGAGACCTTTTAGTGCATTAGTGATCTTTGAAAATTTAGCAAATATTTAAGAAATACTTTCGGTCTCTAGCATTTTAAAGCTTTCTAACTCCAATCAAACTATTTTTTCTCGTCTCTTGGATTTAAGAAGTTCCCTCAGATAAATGTTAGTGTATTCATATTTCTTTAGCAGTTTGACATGAGGATACCCTATCATATTCAGAAGCAATAAGAACGCAAAAGAGAGAGTTCATGGCTTTGACGGTGCTCTTCGTAGTTCTAACCTCCTCCTTAGACCATGAGGAGGTTCTTTTATCAATTGGTGATATAGCACCGTCTTGGATAATAATCCAAGAATCTATGTCCATGTCCATGTCCATGATAAGTTATTTCATTCTCAACTTCTAGTAACCGAAGTTACTCCCATCAAAAAGTGGTAGCCTTATAAATGATTAGCCTTCAGCAAATGCGGAGGTGAAAGTTGGTTGGGATGCCATTAGTAAGTTCTATTTGGTTTAAACTTAAAGACTTGCTCTGATATTACTTGTTGGTCTCGAGTTGGCAATTACCCAAGAGGGGAGGGGCGAATTGGGAATTTTGAAATTCTTTGCTTAAACAAAAATATTTTCTTTTTGGAATTAATCCTCTTAGTGAAACAAACAGAAAGATTGAGAGAAATAAAACAATAAAACACAAACAATCAAGCTACTCCAAAGGACAAAGATTTATAGTGGTTAAGGCGACCTTCTCTAGCCCACTCTTCCAAGCACACATCTGTTGTGGCTTAAGTTCCACTATTGTATTTCAATACAACTAGAGTAGTAATTCTCTTCTAGATTCCATCTTTAGGGGGCTTGTACAAATTCAGCACAAGTAGGTGATGAGTCTCCCTCCAGTCAAAAGACTACTTTGCCTTCAATTGGTTTCGATTTCCAATATCAAACCAAATGGAAAATATAATTAATCAATAAATGAAAAGATCTACACTTTACATATTCGTGTAGAAAATTTCCAGCACTTAGAAGGACTTGTAGAAGCATAGTAGATACAACAATGCAGCTTTTTGCAGATTTAAAGCACAATTCTTCTTTTATCTTTTTATAGACCAACTTGAATGCAAGAGAGAGTGGAAGGCGAGCTCAATCAATGCTTTTTTAACCCTATTAATGTTCTCTTGAAGCTCCTTAAATAATGAGAAGTAAATTTGAATGTTTGGTGGGAGGTGACACGTATTAAATGCGCCAATGTTTAAATTTTTTTGACCATTGCAAATCAAGTCGCATTTGGAGTCGACTTAGCATACGACTTAGTTCAAGTCGCATAGTGGAGTCGACTTTGAGTGTGACTTCACCCAATTTATAAACTGGAGCTAACTTTGAGTACAACTTTGGTCTTTGGCTTTCGCTTCCAAGTTCTAGCTTCAGGTCGACTTGGTCACGTGTTTGACCCAAGTCGCAAGTAGAGTCGACTTCGGATGCGACTTCATCAGTCATTTGATTGTCTTAAAACTTTAAGGTCTTGTAAGTGATCTTAATGTTATGTATTTCCTTTTCTTCTCTTATTCGTCATTAAATGTCCTTGATATACATTATTTTGCTTAAAAACTAAGTAATATACTCTTCTCTTGAGAAGTTCTTTCGTGTGACCTTGATTCATGATGATTATTCTTCTTGATCTTGTTATCCAATCTTTGATATAATGTTTCTAAATCATTAAAGTGAAGCCACATGCTTAGGTCGTATGCTTGGGTCGACTTGGACTTCGAATTTACCCAAGTCGCTGCTGGGTCGACTTGAGATGAGACTTCACTTAAGTCGCAGGCTGAAGTTGACTTAAAAAATGACTTGACTCTAAGCTCTCGAAGTCTTCAGCAAGATCATACCCAGGTCGCATCTAGAGTAGACTTGGGTTTGCGACTTCTCTTAAGTCGCAAGCGGAGTCGACTTCGACTGCTACTTCACCTGTCTCTGAGTCCCAATTTCAGCTCTGACGAATTTAATGCACTTGAAGTCAATTCTGGAATCGACTTGAGAATCGACTTGACCTAAGTCGATAGCTGAGTGGACTTGGGGTTGCTACTTGACCTGCTATCGTTTGAATCTTGAATTTTTAAACCTTTGAAACACTTAGCAATCTCATTATTACTTACTTATTTCTCAAATTGAGTTGTTAATCATCAAAACATGGATTGTGCTTAATTTTTCTTGAATTCCAACATTAGGATCCTCACATTCCATAACTTTTTTGCACATGTTAAAAAAATATATACCAACAACCTTCTAATGTCGCTAAAAAAACCCTCCGACATCCCATCTGGCCCAGATGCCTTTGTCGGAATCATAGCCATAATGGCCTTTGTTTCTTCTTAACATTGCAAAGAACATGCGAGCTTAGAATTTCCTTATCTGTAATCTTTAGAACTCAAAGGGCTAATATTCTTTCTATCTCCATTGGATTTGAGCTCTTGAACAGTTTTATGAAGTAATTGTGTTCGACATTCATTTAATCCTCCTTACCATCCACCCACCTTCTCGCATCATCTTGCAAATGGTCAATGTAATTTGCTCTCCTTCTAATGGAAGCTGCCCTCTTGAAAAAATTTATTTTGCTATCACCCGATTGAAGCCAATGAGCATTTGACCACTGTTTTCATACTACTTCCTCATATGTCAGTAGTTTATTTATCCTGCCTTCCACCACATGAATCTCTTATCTTTGCCATTAGACACATGTTGCTATTTCAGTTGAAGGAGGGTTTCAATGTCACATTTGTTTATGTTTCTTCTATTCCTATTCCATCTTTAAAGATTTTGACTGCACTGCTGAATTTTTTTGTAGACCAATTAAAAAATAGAGATGTTTCCTCTGGCAAATTCCGTCCATACTTCTTTAATGGTCTTCAGAGCATCATCTTCCTTCACCCATTGTGGCTCATATCTAAATTTTTTTAAGGGTTTCCTTTTATTTTTTGCGTTATCGAGATTTACCATAATAGGGCAGTGATCAGAGATAGAAACATTTAAATGATGGAGCTTTGCGAGAAGAAATAAATCAAGCCATTAAGTCGACACAAACCCCCTAACAAATTTGGCCTCTGCTCTATCTTCGCCCCTTCCTCTTATTGCTCTAGTTTATGGGGTGGGGGACCATAGAAACCTAGACCAATTAATCAGCAATAGTCTAGTACATTTCTAAAGCCCTCCATTTGGAAGTCACGCTGTGATCTCCTACTTTTTATTTTTGACGTACCTAGAACTTCATTCAAATCTCGCAAAATCATCTAGGGAAGATTGTTCAACTCATGCAGATGGGTGAGAATATCCCAGGAACTAGGCCTTCCATTCACTTTAAGGTTTCCAAAGAAACCTGTATGTCTCCATGGAGGGGTATTGCTGTTGCAATTAACCACAACATCAATGTGAATCCCCAAGAAGCTAGAAATTTCCACATTTGGATAGTCCTTTCAAAAAAGTGCTAGTCCTTCGCTTTTATTCTTACTATCCACTACAAGACATCCATCAAGCCTCATTCTTCTCTTTACTAAATCTATTTCTTTGGCTAGGTATTTGGATTCACACAAAAAACCACCGTGAGATCTTTTCTTCTCAAGACCTAGAGGAGGTGTGAATTATCTAAGGGTTCTTGAGCCCAGAAACCACAGATAATTCTAGGCCATAGTTGACATTTAAGCCTAGTAGGGCTGAGCAAAAACTCAACCTCCACTCGATTCACTTTTGACTCCCTCCATTGTTGCCCATTCTAATTTATCCTTTTCCCTCTTTTTAGAACAAGTCCTCTTTGGCTTTTCTTCTCATCTTGTAATTGCCTTTTCAGAGGTATGATGTCGGCAAGTGCTCCTTTGTCGCTAATATTGGTTGAGTCTTATTTAAACCTCTTTATTGTTCTCTATTTTTTCTGCTGAAATGCTGCCCCCTTGGCTATAAGGTTCCTCTGGTTGTTTTCCCCATTTGTCGAAAATGTTATCCTTCGCCGAAGATGCTTGGCTTGAAGTATTACATGTAAGTTGTTGACACTTGCATATCTTCTTAGGTTGACTACATTTTTGGACTATTTAGGTTAGTGTTTACTATATTGTGCAAATCCTCATAGCTCTCTTTGGATTTTTCTTTAGAGATCTTGAGTTTACTCTCAACCCATTACTCTCCTTTCTTTTTTGTTGATTTTTCTTACCCCTCATTTAAATCCTCTTTCCCATTGTTTGTCTAGGTTCCCCGCTATTATTTCTTTTCCCATTTTTGCCCCTTCTACACTATTACTCCTTCCATATCCCTTTCTCATCCCCTCCGCCTCCCTCATCCTCCTTGGCTCTGCAATTCCCTCCCCTTCATCTTCTTTCTCTAAACTCCTCTTTTCATTCTTCATCCTTTTTTAAAGATCCCTTTGCTAGATTGATATTCTCCTTCCCTTGTTTATTTCTTTTGTCTTCTTCATTGCTTCTACCTTCCTCCTCTTGTTCAAAAAGATCTTTCTCATCACTATTGTCGTTACTCTCTCCAATTTCTATAGTGATATCCCTTAAGACCCTTTTACTACTACATATTTCTCCACTCTATTTTAACTACCTCTAAATGCCCTCTTGTGGTACCGTCACCACCTCTTTAGTATCCATATCTATCATTAGATTTTCATAATCTTGTTTTGTATTTAATTTCAATAACATAAGTCTTAGAAAAAACCTAGTTAATGTGTCCATTTTCTCCTTTTAGTCCTAACACCTTAAATCTTGTCTTAAAGTTTACCCCATACCTAAAATTTATTTCTTCATGTTCATTCTCCCCTTTGAATTTTTTGCATTCCCCATTGCGCATCCTATTCTTCCACAAAGAAAACAAAAGATTGGCAATCTCTCATGTTAGAATGGAATCCATCTTCTTCCTTCCAAATCACATTTCATGAATACTTCCCCTCTTGTTGGGCCCCTTACATCAATCTCAATCCTCACTGTCACTCCCTCATCTTTTGGCTCAACCATAAATTGGGAACAGACAAAGTTACCTACCATCATGCCTAGGGCATTTTTGTTGGCCAAAAATGGTGCTTCTTTTATGAGCAGCCAGAATGGAGAAGTGTGTAGATCGATTTCATCTCCTTCCATCTGTTTCTTAAGAAACTCCATCGGTATTAGCTTTTTGTCATACTGTTGGTCCCAAGTTTATGGCAATTACTAAAGAGGGGAGGGGTGAATTGGGTATTTAAAAAAAATCTTTCACTTTAAACAGAAATTTTATCCCAATTTAGTTTAGTCCCCTTTAATGAAACAAATGGAAAACAATAAGATAATGAAAGTAGAAATATAAATCAATGGACAAGATTTTATAGTGGTTCGAGCAACCTTCCCTACTTCACTCTTCCAAGCTCACGCCCTTTGTGACTTGGGTTCCACTATGTATTTCACAAATACAATTAGAGCCTCCGCTCTCTTCTAGATTCTAGCTTTAGGGGGCATAAATAACTCACAGCACAAGTAGGTGACGAGTCCCACTCCAGTCACAACCCTACTTTGCTATCACTTAGTTTGAAACACCAATATCAAACCAAGTATCAAAATCAAGTAACAAAATTAAAAAGAAAAAGAGATCTACACTTTACAATTTGTGTAGGCAAGTTACAGCTCGAGGAAGAACTCATAGCAGTGATGATTTGATCAGCATTAGAGTATGCAGCAAGTTGAAGCTCGTTCTTCATTCAAAACATGTATAGATCACTCAAAGATAGGAGAAACTAAAATATAGAACTTAGTATCTTCTGTTTCTACTCTTTTCTACATGCTTTCACATTCGTTTCAGTGTTTATTTGTAATAGAGGAAGAAATTTGAACGTTAGAAGGTTGGTGGCGTGTATTAAATGTGCCAACATTCAAATTTTTTGAACATCGTGACCTGAGTAGCAGATGGAGTTGACTTCGACTGCGACTTCACCTAAGTCGCAGGCTAGAGTCAACTTCGGCTGTGACTTCAGGTTTAAGAAAGCTTCTTAAGTTCCTTCTCAGGTCGACTTGGTCTTGAACTTGACACAAGTCACATGTGTAGTCGACTTCGGGTGCAACTTCGGCTGTCAGCAATTTTCAAGTCTCTACCTTAGGTCGACTTGGACTCGAGCTTGACCCAAGTCACTGCTAGAGTCGACTTCAGTACGACTTCACTTTCTTTGCTTGCTAGATGAACTTGAATTCCTTGGAGATGACTTTGGTTGCTTGATTTTCTTCCTATTAATTGTTCTTCCACTGATATATATCATTTGGAACTCTGTATGATCATTCTAGGTTGTAAACTTTTTTCTTCGTGTCTTGAAGTCTTGAATACTTGAATCTTAGAGTTCATGAAAATGTCCAAATGTGTGTTCCTTAATCTGTTAATGCATCTATTTATTTTGGACTTTGCTTATCTTCATTTGATCCAAGTTGAATGTTTAGGTCGACTTGGTTTTCAACTTTACTCAAGTCATATGTCAAGTCGACTTGATCTGCTACTTTACTCTTCAAATTCAGTGTTGGCAGTTTGAAGTCGATCCTGGAGTCGACATGCTCTGCGACTTCGCCCAAGTCGCATGTGAAGTTGACTTCGTGTGCGACTTCGGCAGCTCTTGCTTCTTAATTTCAGCGCTGGACATAAAAAACACTTTTGAAGTCGATGCTGAAGTGGACTTAGCCTAAGTCGATGCCTGAGTCGACTTGGGAATCAACTTGACCTATCATGCTTCATATTTTTCATTTTTATATCCTTAAACATTGCATAAATATGTTAGTAACCAAAACTTATTCAAATTGAATTGTTAATCATCAAAACATATACTTTGGTTATTTTGCCTTCGATTTCAACACTTGTTTCCAACAATCTCCCCCTTTTTGATGATTGACAAAATCGATTTGAGTATATACCTTTCAATATCTTTAAAACATACCATTTTATCTTATTTTGATATTTTTAGGATAATCATAAGTCATTTATCTTTTGAATTTAATTAAATTGACATACATATTCCATTTTCAACATTTGCATATTTCATTTCCAATAATTTCTTAAATAAACCACAAGTTAAAATCATTCATTATAAGCATTCAATCAACCATTTCAATTTCATAACAGAACATAAACAAAGCATATAACAAACTTTTTCATATATAATCAGAAAATTGTATACAAGTTTCAAAAGCAAATGCAAACCTATACAAGCTACCCAACACAAGACTCAAATCCTAAAAACTAGAAACAAACTTACTCAACTATTCTCCCCCTTTTTATCAATAGATCAAATAGGGGTCGACTCGCTAAGATTTGGCATATAGAAATGCCGATATAGGATATGGAGCCGATTGAATGGGATGAGAGGGTCGAATGCGGGCCGAGGAATAGAAAGATGTTATAGGGTTAGGAGTAGGATCTTGACGCACCGATTCGCTTTCAAAAGGATCTAAGTCGAGTATAGGTCTAATCCTGCTGCTCCTGGATGCAAGCCGATACTTGATCGTTCTTAGCTCCCGAACCATACGGTCCTGTCTCGAGTGCACATCCATAACAGCATTTAGGAACCTAGCGATCTGAGAGGTTAGGCGATCTTCAATCTGCTCCAGATGTTCTCGAATCGCATTTACCGAATTGTCCCATGAATGTGGTCTTGGAGATGGATCTGGGATCTCTGAACATCTGGGTGAGCAAGACCCGTGTGATTGCGATGATACGGGCTCCTAGGGGGCATCCTGTGGTTGATTAGGTTGAGCCTGTGGTGATGGCGGGGGCTGCTCCCCCTCGCTTATGCTTCTTCGGCTTTTCCTTGAGCTGGTTCACCCATCTGTTCCCTTATTTGCTCTTTCTGAATTGATCCATGTTTATCTTCATTCTTTGGAGCAAAGCCTTGTTGACTGCATTTGTTAGCTTCAATACCTCGAATGGCTCTCCTTCAATATCCACTTGAAAATATTCAAGGATCTTAGTGATCCATGTCCCATAAGGCAAAACCCCTCGTGGGTTGTCCTTTCTGGAGGCTAGGGCTTCAAGGAAAAGTCGGGGGAGGCTGACTTGACCCTATTTGCAACTTTCCAGAGAATTTTGACCTCCTGAGGGTTCACTTGATTTCTACCTCCTCCCTTGGGGGTAGATGCAGTGGGCAATCAACAACATTAGAACCCTCAACTTAGGGGATAAATCCATGTAGTGTAGAAACTTGATCCCTGGATGATATTTGTTGCCCCTAGTGAGCTAGTTGTACATTTGGGTGAGAGATAGGTCGACAGGCAGTGGTTCATCATCATAAGGGACCCCTAGGATTCGTCCCACCTGCATAATGGCATGATCTATAGGACCCCTCTTGTACCCAAAAATATCTCAACACCTTTTATAAAAGTGCTAAGATACTGTTGATCCCATAGGTAATAGAAAATCTTTGTCAGGTCTAGATATACTCTATCATCGACTTTCAATAGCCTTGTCCATTCTTGGAAATCTAATAACTCTTCAATTCCAAACTCATGATCACTTAGAAATTTGAAATCTATGATCTTGGGGATAAAAAGCTTATGCTCATAAAGGCTCTTATAAAATCTGTTGTGTTGTATCTTGGTCTTGAAATATGTTATCGGCATTTTTAAGACCTGAACGATCGCGCCTGAAGTCAACTTGACCTAACCGAAGTCGACTTCGACTCTGCGAAGTCAACTTCGCCCTTGATGTGGAGTCGACTTCGCCTAAGTCAACCTGAGACTTTCAGAGTCGCTTTGGCTTATCGACTTGGACTTTTCTAAATTTATTTTTCCGATCTTAATGTTTCTAATTTAACTCAATCATCCCCATATCACTTCTAATTTTATAAAATGATTCTTTTGCTAAAGGTTTCATGAATATATCTGTAATCTGGTCCTCAGATTTTATATATTCCAAACAAATATCATGATTTTCAACATGTTCACGAATAAAATGATGTCTTACATCCATATGTTTGGATCTAGAATGCAATACATGATTTTGGTCAAACAAATTGTACTTGTATTATTACATCTAATTGGAATATCATGATAATTAACACCATAATCTTTAAGTTATTGTTTCATTTAAAGTAGTTGAACACAATAGCTTCCGGTGGCTATATATTCCACTTTTGCCGTAGATAGAGCAACACTAGTTTATTTCCTTGAATACCATGAAATCAACATGTTTCTAAGAAATTGACATGTTCTACTAGTACTCTTTCTATCTATTTTGTATCCAACAAAATCTACAACCGAGTAGCCGATTAAATCAAAAGTTGATCCATTTGGATACTATAGTCCAAGATTAGTGGTATTTATCAAATATTTAAAAATTCTTTTTACAACCACTAAATGTGATTCTTTAGGACATAATTGTAATCTAGAACGTGCAAACACTGAATAGAATATCAGGTCTAGAAGCAGTTAAATATAACAAAGAACCTATCATGCTTCTGTATAGTTTTTGATTGACAGATTTACCCTTTTCATCCATGTCGATCTTAAATGTTGAACTCATTGGAGTGTTTGCTCCTTTACTATTCTGCATTCCAAATTTTTTTAACATTTTTTTGATATACTTGGACTAATTTATAAAAATTCCTTCCGCTTGTTGCTTGATTTGCAGTCTAAGAAAGAAATTTAATTCTCTCATCATGCTCATTTCGAATTCGCTTTGCATAATCTTAGAAAATTCTTAGCGCAGAGTTTCGTCAGTAGCACCGAATATTATATCATCTATGTAAGTCTGAACAATTAAAATATTTTTACTTTTATACTCAATGAATAATGTAGTATCAACCTTTCCTCTTTGAAATTTGTGATTAATTAAAAATTTGTTTAACCTTTCATACCAAGTTCGTGGAGCTTGTTTTAGTTCATATAATGCTTTGGTTAATTTATGAACATAATTTAATTGATCATTTTCTTCAAATCCAGGGGGTTGTTCAACATAAACTTCTTCATTCAAGTGTCCATTTAAAAATGCACTTTTTACATCTATTTGAAACAATTTGAAATCTGTATGAAAAGCAAATGCTAGTAAAATACGTATGGCTTCTAATTTAGCCACAGGTGCGTATGATTGTTCAAAATCAATCCCTTCTTCTTAGGAATACCCTTGGCTACTAGTCTGACTTTATTTCTTATTACACGTCTACTTTCGCCAAATTTGTTTCTAAATACCCATTTGGTACCAATAATAGTGCAATCTTTGGGTCTATAAACTAAATGTCATGCATTCTTCATTTCAAATTGATTTAGCTTTTCTTGCATTGCAATAACCCAGTTTTCATCATTAAGAGCTTGATCAATAGTTGTGGTTCAATTTTTGACACAAAATCATAACGTCCACAAACATTTTTTTTTTTACATTCTAGTCTTTACTCCTTCATAGATATTGCCAATAACTTGGTTAATTGGATGGTCATTTTTGAATTTTAAATCAGTTGGAGATTTATAGGAATTATTACCTTTACTTACCCTTTCCTCCTTGGAATTTTCTTGCTTAGGCTCGGTTTCTCCTTGTTGCTCTTGTTGTTCTGCTTTTGAATTCTTTGATGTATCATCTGCATCACTTAATTCATCCTCCTTTCTCGGAGTGTAGTTAAATTCATCAAAAACAACATGAATTGATTCCTCTACTATTTGATTTCTTTTGTTAAAAATTCTATATGCTTTGCTATTTGATGAATAACCAAAGAAAATTGTCTCATCACTTTTGGCATCTAATTTTTCCAAATTAATTTTTTCATTATTTAGCACATAGCAAGTACATTCAAAAGTATAGAAATATGATATGTTAGGTTTTCTGCCTTTCCAAAGTTCATATGGGCTCTTTTTTAATATTGTTCTAATGGTAACTTAGTTTAATACATGACAAGCTGTACTTACAGCTTCATCCCAAAACCTTTTAGACAATTTACTCTCGTTTAGCATAGTTCTAGCCATTTTTTGTATTGTCCATTTTTCCTTTCAACAATCCCATTTTGTTGGGGAGTTATTGGTGTAGAAAATGTATAATGAATTTCTTTTTCATTGTAAAATTTTATTAATCATTTATTTTCAAATTCACCACTATAATCACTTCTAATGGAAATAATTGTATTTTATTTTTTATTTTGCACCAAATTTGAAAACGTGACAAACATAGAAAATTTTCATCTTTGCTAGCTAAGAGTATAATCTAAGTAAATCTTGAAAAATCATCAACAATTACAAATACATACTTTTTCCTACTCAAAGTTAAAATATCTGATAATCCATAAAGATCCATATGCAATAATTCAAGTAGTCTAGTCGTCAAAAATTTCTTTTTGGTGAAAAATGACATTTTGGGTTGTTTGGATAATTTATAAGCCTTGCAAATCTTATCCTTGTCATATTTAAGCTTCGGTAACCCTTGTCCTAGATTCTTTTTCTGCAAGGTTTTAATATTTGACACATTTATACGTCCAAGCCTTGTATGTCATATCCATGGATCATTTTCTATGGCTATTAGACATTTTTCTTCAAGTTCATCTAGGCAAACCAAATATACATTTTCATGTCTTTTACCACTAAATAATATATGACATCATCAAGTACATTGCATATAGAGGATTTAAATACAACTTTATAACCTTTATAACATAATTGATTAATACTCATTAAGTTGTATTTGAGTCCTTCAACAAATAGTACATCCTCAATACATGCATTTGAAATTTCATAAACATTTCTTTTACCTTTTATTTTACCTTTTTCATTATTTTCAAAGGCAACTGTTCCTTCGTTGACGGTTTGATCTTATGAAATAGTCTTTTTTCTCCTGTCATGTGTCTTGAGCAGCCACTATCCATAAACTATATGTTATTGGCCTTAGCTTTAAGACAAACCTGCGAAAATAAAGTCAAGTGAAGCTCATCCTTTTGGTACCCATTTTATGGGTCAATTTGGGTTAATTATCCATTGGAATTTACGTTGATCTACTTTTGAAGCAATATATACAATGCTTTTGGGCATCCAAACTAATTTTTCACCAAAGTTTTGTAATTTTCTTATTTTACATTGATAAACCTTGTGTCCCATCTTGTTGCAAAAATTACAAGCTCCTGGGAGTCTAGGAGTATGAAGCCATTTGGTGATTGGTTCCCCAATTGGTCTTTTGGTCTAAATCACCTGATTCATCTTAGGTTTAGCATGGATGGGTTTTGGTTTGTTTCTATGAGTCCTTGGAGCATTGCTATTTTTATCCTGCTCAAATGTGGTATACCCTTTTTGAGTTTCTCTAACTCATTTCTCAAGGTATTCTTTTCACTTGTCAAATGGTCAACTTTTTTTGCAAGCTTTCCATTCCCAATAGTTGTTGTGTTAAATTGTCTTTTTTTATTATGAACTTATTTCCTAATGTCTTTATTATCTCATATAATGAATCATAGGCTTGTCGAAGTTCTTCTAATTCAACACATTTGAGGCATTCATTTGTAGAAGACAAAATAGAAAAAAGACTTTTGTTTGGAGGTTACCTCTTGACTATTTGTCCAGTTTGTTGAAGTGGTTTGATCCTCCAAAATTTCCATCGCTGCAAGACATATGTCCAAATTTTCCAAATTTGCCATGCAATAGATCCTTGCATAATTTGCCGCATTTTCTTTGCTTGAGGAACTGCATGTTGTGGATTCCTCCTCAGTTACATACATTTCTTTTCCTTTGATTCTTTGAAATCTTCTATTATCGCCTTGATCTTTCTTTTCTCTTTGTTCCTTTGCTTTGGTTTCTTCTGGCATTGGACATTGGGCTTGTATATGCCCCGTACTGCCATACTAGAAGCATTTTATCGCCTCTTTCTTTTTCTCCTTAGAATTTTTTTCTTTAAAATTTTTAAAATTCCTTCCTTTTCCTAGAAATTTTCTGAATCGTTTTGTAAGTAAGGCAATTTTCTCATCGTTGTTTTGTGATGATGAGGTGGAGTCGTCCGAATCTTGTGCGGCTTTCAAGGCGATGAGTCTTTTGCCCCTATGTTGCTCCTCATTTTTCCTTTTTATCAACTCATGTGACATGAGTGAGCTTATAAGGTCTTCTAACATAGTGCATTGAGGTCTTTTGCTTCTTCAATAGTTGTAATATTTGGAGTCCATGATTCGGGTAGCGCCTTTAAAATTTTCATTACCTGCTTAGATTCAGAAATTACTTTTCCTAGCCCTTTCAAGACGTTAGTAATCTTAGAAAATCTAGCAAACATTTCAGAAATATTTTTTGTTTTTAGAGTTTTAAAACTTTTCAATTCTCCAATCAAAATATTTTTCCTTGTCCCTTGGACTTGAGAAGTTCTTTCATAAATGGATGTCAATGTATCCCATATTTCTTTGGCGGTTTGGCATGATGATACTTTATAATATTCTGATGTCGTTAATGCACAAAAGAGAGAGTTACATGGCTTTCGCGTTGCTTTTAACAATTCTAACTTTCTCCTCGGACCATGTGGAGGCTTTTTCATTAGTAGACAATACAACGCCATCTTGGATAACAATCCAAGAGTCAATATCCGTAGCCATGATTAATTGTTTCATTCTCAACTTTTAATAACCGAAGTTAGTCTCATCAAATAGAGATGTCTAGTAAAAGATTGACCCTCGGCAAAAGTAGGGGTGGAAGTTTATTGGGATGTCATTTCAAAGGATTTCTTCAATTTAAACTCAAAAATCTACTCTGATACTACTTGTTGGACCCGAGTTTATGGCAATTACCCAAGAGTGAAAGGGTAAATTGGGTATTTAAAAAAAATTTCACATTAAATAGAAATTTTACCCCAATTTAGTTCGGTCCCCTTTAAAGAATTAAATGGAAAGCAATAAGATAATGAAAGCAAAAATATAAATCAATGGACAGGGTTTTATAGTGGTTCGAACAACCTTCCCTACTCTACTCTTGCAAGCTCACACCCCTTGTGACGTGGGTTTCACTATGTATTTCACTAATACAACTAGAGCCTTCGCTCTCTTCTAGATTCCAGCTTTAGGGGGCATAAATAGCTCACAATACAAGTAAATGACGAGTCCCACTCCAACACAACCCTACTTTTCTATCACTTAGATTAAAACACCAATATCAAACCAAGTATCAAAACCGAGTAACAAAATTAAAAAGAAAAAGGGATCTACACTTTACAGTTTGTGTAGGCAAGTTACAACTCGAGGAAGAACTCATAGAAGTGACGATTTCATGAGCGTTGGAGTATGCAGCGAGTTAAAGCTCATTCTTCCTTCAAACATGTATAGATCACACAAAGCTAAGAGAAGCTGAAATATAGATCTTCGTATCTTCTGTTTCTACTCTTTTCTACATTCTGTTACGTTCATTTGAGTGTTTATTTATAATGGTGGAAGAAATTTGAACGTTAGAAAGTTGGCGACGCTTATTAAATGCACCAACATTCAAAATTTTCAAACGTTACGACCTAAGTCGCAAATGGAGTCAACTTCGGGTGCAACTTCAAGTTTAAGCAAGCTTCTCAAGTTCCTTCTCAAGCTGACTTGGTCTTAAGCTTGACCCAAGTAGCATATGGAGTCGACTTTGGGTGCGACTTCGGTTTTCATCAATTTCCAAGTCTCTACTTTAGGTCGACTTGGACTCGAGCTTGACCCAAGTTGCTGCTGGAGTCGACTTTAGTGCGACTTCACTTTCTTTGCTTATTAGATGAACTTCAATTCCTTAGAGATGACTTTGGTTACTTGATTTTCTTCATGTTAATTGTTCTTCCACTGATTTATATCATTTGGAACTCTGTATGATCATTGTAGTTTAAAAACATTTATCTCTGTGTCTTGAAGTCTTGAATACTTGAATCTTAGAGTTCATGGAAATGTCCAAATGTGTGTTCCTTGATCTGTTAATGCAAATCTGTTTATTTTGGACTTTTCTTATCTTCATTTGATCCAAGTTGAATTTTTGGGTCAACTTGGTTTCCAACTTCACTCAAGTCGTATGTCGAGTCGACTTGGTCTGCGACTTTACTCTTCAAATTCAGTGCTGGTAGTTTAAAGTCGATCTTGGGGTCGACTTAGTCTGCGACTTCGCCGAAGTCGCATGCGAAGTCGACTTCGTATGTGACTTTGCCAACTCTTGCTCCTCAATTTCAATTCTGGACATAAAAATGCATTTGAAGTCGAAGCAGGAGTCGACTTAGGGATTGACTTGGCCTAAGTCAATGCCTGAGTCGACTTGGGAATCGACTTGAACTGTCATGCTTCATATTTTTCATTTTTATATCCTTAAATATTACACAAACATGTTAGTAGCCAAAATTTACTCAAATTGAGTTGTTAATCATCAAAACATATACTTTTGTTATTTTGCCTTTGTTTTGAACACTAGTTTCCAACACATACAACCATGACTGGCTGCAAGGATGCTGATTTTTTCATCTTTCTCATTGAACGTGACCATAAAGAGGTTATCCCCAGCCTCTGTGAAGGTCGTTGACGTTTTTGTCTTCCAAATTCATTTCATTATTGAGATGAACAAACCCCAATTGTAGCTTCTTATTGTCCACAATGAGCATAAGTTGATGACTTATCGTCAGGGTTGATTTTTGGAAGGTCCTCCACTCCAAGCATTGGGGTTTACATTTCCCTATCAAACAATTCCATGAAGACCCCCAACTTGATTGCTTAGCTGGTTTTTCCCCATCTCTTATTTGATTCCCCTCGTGTTTTTATGTAGAAATCAAGGACAAATCGGTGCAGACTTCATTTCTTGGATACATACTTGGAATTTCCCCCAATGCTTTTACTCAGAAACATGCAAGAAAAAAACTACCTTTCCAGCGCCACTTGGGATAGAATAAAGGTGGAGCTAAAATAATATTTTTTTGTATTTGTGTATTTATGTTATTTATATTTATATTTGAATACATGTTTAGCATATTGTAATTATTATTATAAATGAAGTATAATTATCTTAATTTATATTTATCTTTTATTTCTATCATTTAATTTTATGTCCATAAATTTTCTTTCTTTATATTATATTGTTTTTTACGTTAAATTTCTTTATAGAAATATTCTTTAAATTACTATATATTTTTAAAATTTTTTAGCTTAGTTGTATATTATTATATTTACTTACGTTACTTGTTATTATTACATATTCATAGAAAATTTTAAACTTATTGCTCTTAAATAAAATATAAATTCATCTACTTACATTTCTATCCGAAACTAATTTTAAAAAAATGGGGTTAGGGTTTAGGTTTTACAAATAGTTTTAAAATTAGAATTAATGTTTTATAAATAGAGCTAAGGTTAGAGTTATAGTAAACTCAAGTTTTAGAAGCCCGAGTTACCCTTAAGAGCAAGGGGCTAATTTGAAAATTTTTAGCTACTGGCTAGCAGGGGGCCTATTTGTAAATGTCTCTCACATTTAATGGCTTGACAAGGTGCTACTTTTCAACTTAAAATTTGGACAAAAATTATCCTTCTGAATTGGTAAAAAAAGGAAATTTTTTGCATTTTAGTCCTTCTAACCATGCATATTTTCTTTTTTGCCCATGAGTTTCACGTACTTATTTTTTTAGACCATGTAAGTTTACCTTATTTTCCTTTTTAGTCCTTGCAGTTAATGACATGCTGTTAACTGCATATATGAGTCAACTCATAACCTTGTTGTTAACTATTTATATGAGGCAATTCGTGAATGAGTTGACCAATGAACATGAGTTAACTCTTTAATGTAGTTAATGGAAATGCATTAATAACAGGGACTAAAATACAAATAGAGAAAATTTACAGGGTCTAAAAAGAAAATAAGTAAAACTTGTAGGCTATAAAGTATATTTTTAAATATAGAGGTGTTTTATTCATTTTAAATAACAGGCGTTGCTTTTATATAAAAGGGTTACAAAAAAATATTTTTATATAATCCCTTTCATTTTTAAGACCACATGACAGTTGAACTTATTCTTATAGCACAGGTCCAAAGGCACACATCATGTTTACATAGATTGTTCCACCTTGCATAATGTGTAATCCTCTTGATGATGCTTCCTCTAACACCAATGGAACATTCTGTTTAAAAGAGCCTTAAGTGTAGCAACAAGATTATTCACTTAAGAGTGTATAATTAAGAAATTAAAAATCACATCACATCACATCAAAAGTGCAAAGGAAGTGAGTGAACTTTTCCTTCTATTTCTCAAACACAAACGGTAGATATATCTATTCAATTATTCAAATATTTCAATATTTGAGCCATCTTAATTGTTGCTTTTGCATCTACCATTACATAGTCTAGAGAGAAAAAAGAAAAGCAGAGGATAAATGAATAATTAAGTGGATTATTGGAAGGATGAGTCTGGGCCATCCTCCTTATCATTGATTTATTTAGAGCATCCCTTTCCTTGACCATTTCCACCAAAATAAACTGCGTAGCCAGGGCGAGCAGTACCTTCCCCATAATTTCTACATTGATAGCAGTGTTTCTTAGTGGCATGACATCTGCTATCATATGGCGTAAGCTCTTGGTTGTACTGTGATATGTAACGGGCTTCAGCAACATATGCTGATATTTTAAATAAGCCTTCTGATGGGTAGTGCCCGCTTCCCATTTCGGTTGTGGAGTGACGATTATCTCCTGGGTTGCCCGATGAAAGGCCCACGTCTCCTCCCCAGTTGATCATTTCTGCTACAGAAAAATCCTCAAAAATAGAAGCTGGCCAGTATCCCACTGGTGTATCAAAATAGTTTAACCACCAATTATTTGATTCCTGGTCCTGTATATATGTATATATGCATGTATTTGTATGTCAGTCACTGAATAAATTCTTTTGATGAATCAATAAATAACAATTATAATTCAAGAAATATAGGTAATGCGCCTAGAGTAATTAAATACTACTATTTCACCTTACCAAGTAAATTGTGACTTTAAATTCAGCTTGTTCACCGCCGTAAGTTGAAGTCATGTTGAAGGTAGCTCCAAGATAGAAATGTGGGTTTGTTTGAACAAAACCCGGACAATTAAGATTATGACAGCCAGTTTCATTTGTACCATCCGCCTATATATGCACCATGATGATAAAAAATGAATATGAAAATAAAAACGTAAAGGCAAAAAATTAGTCAGGGAATTTCATTTGCATAGTCATAGTCATTCTATTTATAGAACAGGCTGATAAGACCAAAAAGCTATGTGTTATATACAAGCATACATTTCCCCGCTTTTTACAACAGTTTAAGACCAGAAAGCACCACTCATGAAAACATACATGAGAATATCACTCTCATGGAAAGGACGAGTTTGAATTTTCTTAAGCAACAAATGGGCATAATGCTTAATGAAGCCTAAGCTCATGGTTAAATCAAATCTGCGATTATATTTATGATCACCATTTTGTGTTGAATCGATGGAATCATGCTAGTTTCTTGGTTTTTTCCTCCTAGTTTATTGGCTTTTAACTATGATACTTTTTATAAAACAAAACAATTCATTATTAATAATTACTTTTTGGAACATGATATCGTGAGCTTGGGTGAACTTAGCTTTTAATGCATTGGGGTACAAATACTCGTTTTTTAATTTTTTTAAAATTTTTTACACAATTATTAATTTAAGTGTATTTAATACGTGTATCAATTTTTATCATTTTTGGAGATTAAATTATTAAAAATGCCACTAATTTTAAAAATTCAAAAAAAACTACAAATCATACTAACAGTTCTATAAAAAAAATTTAAAAAAGAATTAAATGAGTGCACTGAGCCGAGTCAAGTTCTTATTTTTTTAATATAAAAATCATTATGATGAGGTTGAACCATTGGTATAACTCAAAAAACACAAACCAAAAACATTATCTTAAAATTTAATAAATCCATTTAAAAATAAATATTAATAAATATAATATGGCTATCAAGTAAATTAGGACATGGATTCGCTAACCCGACTCAGTTTTCACACTAACTAGAATTGCTAATATTCAATCCTCAACCATTTTTTGCGACGGTAGCTAAAAAAAGTGTGATGGGTCGGTGGGATCAGCCGGATCCGTAGGCCCTGAATTGCACGAGCAAAAAAGTTCGATCTGCTCACGATCTGCAAATTTTAATGATAACCATTTAAAACCAATTGGACCATGAACGAAGGTCCACTCGCGGTTCGGTCCGCCCACGACTCAAGTGACAAAAAACTAAAAAAGAACATGATAACTTCAACTAGAATTAATTTTCTCATGAACTTTTATGTTTCTGTCTCTCCAATAAATCCACACGCAACAACCTAGAGGCAAAATAATTGGCTTTAATTTATACTTTTATTATTTATGTTGATTTTATGCTTATATGTCCTTGCAATAGATAATTTTTAATATTTTAAATAAATTGGAATATTTACTAAAAAAATTTTGAAATCAATTATAAATTTAGTGTCTTATTAGTTATTTTATATTAAAGACGTGGCTTCTATAAAACCCTTTTTTGTAACCAAATTCATTTTTATATCTTGACTCTTAATTAAAAAAATTTACATCGTTTATTTTATTTAACAATTTATACCAGGGTTTGTTTCGAATATACCAGGGTTTGTTTCGAAAGTAATAAAATTTTTGATGAAAATTCGCAGAATATAAGTTTTTGAAGCATAAGAAAGTAATATAATAACATAAAGGTAAGGGTGAAGAGTAAACAAAATAAAGTTAAGATATATATGTTAGATCTATGTGTACTTACGTAGAAATGATTAAAACATAGAGTAGTTGTCTAGGCAGAAATAAAAAAATAATTAAGAACAAAATAATTATGAAGGGTGAAAAATTTTAGGTGTTAATAAACACCCCATGCCAACTGAACCTTAGCTCAGTTCCGCCAAAGTTGTTGAGATGGGTTCAAATCCACATGACAACATTTCGCCAAAGTTGTTGAGATGGGTTCAACTCCACATGACAACATTTGGTGGTGGCAGCATGTATTTATGGCGGCGTCGTGGCATTTTTTTCCCCAATGCGCATTGAAGCATCTACTGTGAAGAAGAAAGAGTAGTATTTATGAGATAAAAATAGGAAAAATTGTTAGATATATGTAGATCTATATAATAAAATAGTTTCGTCATTATAAGAAAATGTAGTATAGCTAAAATTTTGATTAGTCCAAATTGAATTAACGACAAAGATTTTTTTTGCCGTAATCAAATATAGTCAAATCCTATGTTAATTGCAACAATAAATTTATTACTATTTACAATAATTTCAAAAAGTGGCCCAATTCAACAATATATATTATACATGACCAAAAGATTAGCTATATTAAATGAAATTTATAGTGAATGTTAAACATTGGTTAAACCTAAATGCACCGGGGTGCACTTAGGGTTGATAGATCTAGGTGCATTTACCCTATTTTTCATTTTTTTGAAAATTTTTTTAAACAATTGTTAATCTAATTGTATTTAATATGTGTAATAATTTTTACTATTTTTTGAGATTTTGAGATTTTTAAATTTTTTTAAAATCAATGGCATTTTTAGTAATTTAAAATTACAAAAATGCCACTGATTTTAAAATATCCAAAAAATTTAAAATTTGATACACATGTTAAATATATTTATATTAACAATTGTGTAAAAAAGTTTTAAAAACAAAAAATAAGTATTTGCACTTAGGTGTACTAAGCCTAAGTAAGTGCATGAAATAACGACCCATTAACTATAAATTTTATAATTGTATTTTCAACATCAAAATTATCTAAAACACTTTCAACATTTGGATAGATAATTTTATAATATATTATTATATTCCAATATATATTTAACGGGTCTCAGAAGTTTTCATAATTTATGCTTGAATATATATATATATACATGCATGTATATTAGCAAAATATGCCCTTGCACATATTTGATAAGGATGACTTTTATTTTTCTAGCTAAAAAATAATGTTAAATATGATAAATAGAGTAAATTTCTAATTAAACATTAAGATATTAAAATCAAATGAGTCATATAAAACTACTTCTATTAAACTTAGTTATAGAGAGCACTTACATTAATGTCATATTTATAGCCCTTATTCATGTTACACTCATAAATATTGCTCTTAGTGGAGGTTAAATTATTAAATGATAACAACATCTTGAACTTTTGTTTTAAGGGACAAGACGTTCATCATTACCTCAAACAAGCTTTTATTTAGTTTAGTTTTAATTTTGTAACTTCAACTATTTTTATACTCTAATATAAAAAATTTGCTTCGTCTATTATATTTAATATTATTTTTATTATTAGAGAAAATTTTCATGTTTAGTGTCATTGTGTATGAATCCTCATCTATAAATAAAATCAATATAAAAAAGTTTAATGCTAAATATTGATTTTAAACGTCCACGGCAGTGGCCCAATAACACAGGCTATTGGAATGCACACTGGTGGCATGTGATTGAAACCTATTGGACGTGGGTATAGTATTTGCATTGTCACTTTGAAAAAGTGAGTTTTACAAATTTTCTCTTGAGGAAAATTTCCTCCTTGTAATATCAATTGTCATAGTGTATAAAAAATAATTAAAAATATCAATTTTAAAGTTTTATTTGATATTAAAAATATTGTCATAGTGTAATATCTAAATGATCATTATTATGTGGATAAATAATTTAACAAAGTGTTGTTGCATTCTAATGAATATATGAATGTATATAGGCATTATTCCATAATTTACATAAGAATATATATTTTTTAAGCAAATGTGGATATGCACATCTTTGATTTTGATGATATATATATTTTTTTTTATCAATCATCAAAGTATTACAAATAGAGAGCATCATATGGTCCCATCAATGTTATTTCTATCTTGAAGTTTTCAGGCATTCATTGCTCATATTATTGTTATTATTTATTCATCTTAAATATAATTTATTTTTCTATGAAAAATATAATTTATTTATATTCAGGTTCTAGTGTGAAATTGTTTTCACAATATATCCTAATTGTTCTTATTTTGAGTAGTATATCCAAAAACATATATTTTTGTTTTTCTTAAGATTTTTTATAAACATGCTAATTTAGTTATATTTAATCTATAAATAAAGTTTTATCATTTTTGTATGTGTATATATTTATTTTAGATTTTTAAATACATGGACATATGAAAAATAGTAAAACTTGGTTTATAAATTAAATTTAACTTAATTATAAAAATTATAAAATTAAAAAAATTGTTTTTTACCGGTCCGAACATACGAAACATATTGCTTTTGTAGAAGTTTTGAATCATTAAACACCTCATAAAATTCATAAATAGGCTTGCCGTCCGCTTAAGCGTACCAAACGAAGCTTAATCTTGAACAATATGATCCAGACTGCCTCGGAAATAAGTACCTAAGGAAGTGTAGTAATGATAATAATAAAATATCAGAAGAGATACTTACAGTCCAATATATGGTTAATCTTGTTTTCTGGTCTCCATATACTGGTTTAGAAACCTGATAAATATTTAAGACGTGTAAATAAAATCAGTGCATGATAAAAAATACATCCTCTATGTCTACCTATGACTTTGGTTAATCGTAAGCTGTACCGTCCATCCGGCAAAAATATAATTGACACCGGCTGTCGTCATTTTAGCCATGATGATGAGAGCATTGCTCTCATCCGCGGGCTCGACATGCTGCAAATTCCAAACATTTATGTAGCCAGAAGCTCCATAATACTTGCCTCCATTCCCTCCTAAAAGCAACTTAGCATGCTGTTTATATCATGCATTAGTCAAATTAGCCAACTTAATTAACAAAATGCTCCAATCAAGGAATTAACCAACATATTTAATTTAATTAAAATCAACGTCAGTATGCACGCGCGTGTTTCTGTTTAATTATAATTAATATCCACTCACCTCAACGACCGGAGATCCAGTTGGACCATTTTCTACAGGCATGTCGTTATTCCATGTTCTCAATATAGGGATGGTTCCTCGAGGACAGTCTCTCTTCAAGCGCCTTAGTTGCGCCGATGATGATGCTACTGGCGAAGATAGTGAGGATGAATTACTTGCCATTGCCTTCTCTCTGTTGCTGTCGCTAGGCATCATCTAGAATTGTAAATTCTTATGATGAGCTGCTATACATTGATCTAGACAGTTGTATATGTATTTAAATATTGTATTGGATTTGTTTGTAGAGCAAAGAGAAGAATTAGGAACCTGAATGGTATGATTTGCGAGTGCTGGATGGTCAAATGCAGGCTGCTTGTAGATGTCAAAACAGTCGATAATGTCTCCATCTTCACTCTGTTATTTCATTAATAGAAATAATGATCATTTTTTTTTGAAAATGGCAAGATATAGATATATAGAGAAATGTGAGCTAATGAATTAGGCTCGCACCACGTAATTAATTAGTAGGCAAAAGTGGTTGAATTAACAAAACAAATATATAAAAGACAGTCACAAGTTTGCTTAATGACATCACCAAGTACAACTTGACTTGGTTCGGTTTACGTAGTAGTCTACTCTACCTATGGTCCTGTACGTTGTTTGCAAAAGGCCCACCTTATCCTACCCATTTGTCGGTTCGGTTCATAGTATATCTCACCTTGCCTATTACACAAAGTTAGTTCCAATTTTAGTTCCAAATCGGTTTCTTCAATGCTCAAATACAATATTTTCTAAAAATATTTCTAGGTTATTTTAAATAATATTCATTTACATTTTAAAATCATAAGTACATATGTTATTGTTTATATTATTATACTAAAAATATAAAGTATAGACTATCACAATACAATTATTAGATTATTAATATATTACTATTACAATTCACAAGCTTATTTATAAAATGTTTTTGGAAGTCAATGACATGTAAATAATCGAACTAGTTTCTAACTTTACAACCCACAACTTCAAGTGGTACAAGATTTATTTGAATTTGAATTTATTAAAATACGTGTGTGCAAGATGTCACCAACAAAATACGATAATACTATAAACTATATATAATTATAAACCTAATTAATTACCTATATAGTACGTATATGGTTTGATTCCGGAGACCCATTATATCTACCCTACTCGTACGCTATTTTAGAGGATGGATAATAATTTGTATATCATCCATACCCATAGGTAATATGTTCTAACCTATTCAAATTAAAATTAGGTTGATGGTACCTGTAGGTACTCTACCCAACTTGCACTCCTACAACCAAGGGTGTAACCCAACTAGATGGCATATTAGCCTTTTTAGCTAGGTTCAGACTAGGAAAAGAAGCATTTGTGTCGTTTATTAAAGAGAGCTTCCATATCCCACTTGTATTAGGAGTGTGGTCTCTTATTATTTAAAGTTAAAATTTGTTGAATAAGATAAAAAAAAAAAAACGTACATTAAATATGTTGTAAATGGGCCAACTTCTATGCAACCAAATTACATCAATACAAACCTTTTCAAATTTTAAGTTTTTGATGTTTGATGGAAAATCCAATTCATTCATTATATTTAACATCGTTTATTTATTTAGGAGACTAAGTTTCACCTAAATCAAATACTGCAGGAGTCACATTTGGTCAAAAATAAATTTTTTTTGTGTAAATATGTCTAGATCCATTTTTATATGTATTACAACATAATAATACTTTATATAGTGATTTACCTTTATAGAAGTGATATTTGGACAGTTTAGATATTAAAAATATAACTTTAAAATTGATATGATCCAATGCAATGATATTAAATAAGTGAAAGAATTCTTAAGATATTACAAATGATACTAAATACAATAAATAAAATAGAATTTTTGTCACACGTGAAGATATTCAAAATAAAAGATGTTACAGTAGAAGATAAGTTTCATATAAGCATTGCTCAATTGTGAATATAACAATTAAAAAAATAAACTCAACAATGGCGTACCTGAGTGGTTCTGATAATTGCTTCAGGCTTCTTCAATGGTTTGACAAGCCTGGTTGTCCTAGAAATTAGATTTACTCCACCAGCAGCTCCATCAATTATGAGAACAATACTCAAAATAGCCACTTCCAACCAGATGTTTCTTGCATAACTTGCTTTCGCCTTTGCCATATTATTATTTATAGCCACTAGTGGAAATCAACAACGACTAAAGAGATGATCGATTATAAAGTTCTGCAGAAGGATTGATCTAGAGAAAGAATGTTCCCCTTTTCTTTTCTTTTTTTTTTTATAAAAAATTAGAGTAGTTCATATACAAAACTATTTTTTAATTTTTGAAATTAAAAATATATAAAATTCCATGAAAATGTAAATTTTGATATGTCATCTAACTTGGCACACATTTTAATAAAAAACTACAAAATAAATAAAATGTGGTCACAAGACCTAAGCGCAACTTACCCAAGTTACACCAAGGTGCACACTGAGGTGCACACTGAGGTGCATATGATCAGAACCTTTGATTATGTATTTATTTATTTGCATGTAGAAGCAAGAAATAATATTTTACATAATAGACTATGCATTGTGATTACTTGTATATATGATTCCAAAATATAGCAATAAAAACTTGCTAATATTTGCAAGGGCAACAATTCATTGCAACTCATTGTGTACTACAACAAATTCCATTAAAAGTAGCTATCTTTTAATTACATATAACTTTTATTTGTCATATACATCAATTTCGCTATATATATATACACACACGATTATGCACACATATAGAGGCTTAATTATATACAATATATTTTACATAAGCTTGACTTATAATATTCATTTTTTAATTAAATTTTATTTAATCTTAATCTTTTTCTTCATAAACATGTTTTTCTTTAATTCATATATGGAAATTTTCCATTTTACAATAATTTACATATTTATTTTTAATTTTTAAAAATAAACTTTTTTAAGGGATGAAAATGACTTTTATTCCCCTAAAATTGATGATTTTAACTATTATAAAATAGCAAAATTGGCATAGAAATTAAATACACTTAAAAACTTGCTTATAAAGAAGAATAAACAATAAATGAAAATAAAATTTAAAAAAATATATTATAAGCTAACCGTATGTACACTATATTATGTATAATCATGACTCATATATAGGTGATTAAGAGCGGTGACACTTGCTTAAATATAGTCAACTTTTGCCTTACATACAACCAAAATTAATAGTTAATATATTTGTGTAGATTTGAATACAAACAATCATAGCAAGTTTAGCTTCGAAATGAATGCAGTTGACTGTCTTTGATGCCAGAAGTAACCAAATCCGAATTTATATGTGTGAAAACTAGCCACTTATAGAAAGTTCTGTTGCAGTGGAAGTGCCTATCTAATCTCTTTTTTTTTTCTTCTAATTTTTAACCTTCTTAAAGTTAATTTAACAATAGAGTTTTTACTTTGTTAATAGCAATTCAAATGACAAATGATTTTATAATATATTATTTTAATGAATCTATAAATGAATCTTAATATTTTCATAATTGTCTATTTTTTATATTATTAGATATACAATGACTTCTAATATTACAAATTAGCCCATTTATAATTTTCATTATGGAAAAACATTTTGTAAATACCCTCACACTAAATTAATGAAATGGAATTTGAATTTGATTTATTTGGGATAAAACTTTCCTTTTCTAAATAAAATTAATAAAATGGACTAAGGTGATAAAGAAAGAACCTTAAAAAGAATTGAATGATGACATTTAGTAATCAATCCTTGAAAGAGAGCACTAATGCCAGTGCCAGGTGCATGTACCTACGTTGGGCTTCGAGTCTTCAACCTCGTTAGAGAGAGCTTCTGAGAGGAAGACGACAGGCACAATAATATGTGCTACAGCGAGCATATTTATTTATATACTCCAGTCATGCTTCGAGATTTGCCTGCAACAAGCGCGGCAAGACACAAGAACGACAGAATATTTTCGAAGGAAATCGACAAGATATCCAGTAACTTTTGAGTTTTGAACGACAAGATATCCAGCTAACTTTTGAGTTTTGAACGGCAAGATATCCAGATAACTTTTGAGTTTTGAATGGTAGAATTCAGCAACCATTGACCGATTCAGATCTTTTTTTCTTTTTCTTTTTCTTTTTTTTCAGATCAACACTGATTCAGTTCTTTAACAGTTGCCAATGGCCTAGAAAATTAATGAAGATTGGACCTAAATGATGATTAAGTATAAAAAGATGTCAGCAATAAATGCGATTACATAATTATTGCATAGATAAAATAGAGTGCATATTCCATAATTGGATGTGCTTCAATATTGCTACAGATGTAATCGAGGATTTGAAGGACGATTTTTCAATACTTTTGTAAGTATGGAAATACTTACTCTTCGTTTTTAAATTTTGAAATATAATTATTAAAATCTAAATCATTGATGATGTTTAATACATTTGTTTTATCATGCTCCCAAAAGTAATTTTTATTAGAAACTTAAATGTGGTAAAAAAAAGTGTCTGTTAAGAGTGAATATCTAATCGCTAGAAATTTGAAAAATGTATGGTATATATAAATGCTTTCGATGGATGTAGGTTTTGGAAACAAAAAGATTACATGGATAACCATTTTTTTAAAAAAAAAACAAATGATAAGGGAGACTTCAAGTTAGAAATGACTTTTCATAAGCAATAAATGGTTGCATATGAGATATAGTTAGATAGGTGTAATATTAGATTAGCTTTGCTTCTATGAAATTTCTCTTTTAGAAAATTTACTCCAATTATTGTACTTAGCAAAATTTTTATTATCATAAAAATCACTGTTCACGACCCCTCTATAAATTTATAAAATTACTAAAATATAATAATTTGGTACTAAATATCAATTTTAATAGTATTTTCAACGTCAAGACCGTCTAACATATTATACATATAAGTTATTATAATATCGCAATAACTTATCATCTATTTCCTTAAATACATATTTTTCATGTTAAAATACTTGGTATCATATTTTTCTTGTTTATGATAAATAAATGCTTCGTAATTAAAATGAACATCAAAATATTATCAAATCAAATCCAAAGTCTAATAAAACATATGGTCATGGTATCTATGCAATATTAATAGATTCACACAATTTTGTATAAAATTACATTACTGAATATTTTTAATGATTTATGTCAAATAAATACTCAGTAAATAAATTAAATAAGTATATAATTTTGGACAAATCTACACGAGTTTTGTAACGAAATAGAATTAGTAGACTCTATAATGATTTGTGTTAATAAATTAAAAAATATTATATAAGAGGATAAAATTAATAGAGTTTCATTCGATATACATAATATTTAATAGATCCGTATAATTCTTTTTATAAAATTGCACTCTTAGATATTTTTATCACTCTCCATCATTAAAATAAAAATAAATACATAACATATAATTCAGACATAAAATAATAAAATTTTATAAAATTAGTTTCTATCATATCCTAATATTTTCGAGTAGTTCTCACTCAACTTTTTAAAAATAATGTAGAAATATTTTTCTATAAATTTAAATCTATTAAAGCAAGAAATAAATTAAATAAATACTTCAAAACTCAAAAAATTTTCTTTAGAAGTGATTTTCATCTCCTTGACATCAACCCACGACCATCCCTTTTTTATCAACAAAAATGAAGATAAATGACCCTAAATGCATATTTATTAATAGGATTTTTCCCAAATACACCAATTACATTTTATCATAATTCCAGATATACCCATTATGTTTGAACATAATCCCAAATAGGCCTGCTCCATCCTAGACATGAGAAAATGATGTCAAAAATTAAGAAAAATCACTATGTTCCCATGAGAATAGAGCTATATGTGCATATATATATATATATATATATATATAGAATATTTTCACAATTTTAATAATAAATGTGTCATTTAAATAAAAATTTTATGTTAAAATTATTGAAAAATTATACTTTCATAAAATCCCTATTTATTAAAATTTAAACCTCAATGCATGTCATCGATTGTTTATTCAAGTATATAAAACAATTCTCACAAAATATATATAAAATAACTAAATTTTTTTATCGAACTTGAAATTAAATAAATAATTTTACAAACCAAATAGAAATGAAACAAATTAAAAATATTTTGTGGTCTGTTCAATTTATATGGATAAAATTACATATCACTTTTGGTATTTCGATGAAATCAAACCACCATGTCCGTCGGCTATTTCAGATCCAACGCTAGAAGCCATTTATCAAGAAATCCAAGCTAAAAAATTGGTTCGCTAATTGGAAGCTGCACAAGATTAGCATCCGCAACATCGATCTTCATAATCTCCAAACACGATTGCTGCCCCTTATTTAGTCATCTCATTTATCTCCATTAAAGTCGACGGGCTCGACACTGCTGCCAACTTCTTCAACCAAAATCCATGGCTAGCGACAAGCAAAACGAAACTAGGAACAGCAATACTCAATGAGAAGCAAACTTCCATGGAAATTAAATCCAACAAATCAACATCCATAGACTTAATCTTCTTCATCTCAAACCACAATCGATGACCCTATTCAAACATCTCGTCCATCTCCATTAAAGTCGATGGGATTCGATATTGCAACAACTTCTCCGACTAAAATCCATGGACAACAACTAGCGTCTCCGTCGCTATCACATCGCTTATGTTGCTGACGAATTCAGTAGGGGCATTCTGGGTATTTTTACAAAATTGACCAACATTTTATCATGTATCTGTTAATTAACGTAATGGTTGGTGATGAAGTGGACCCCCTGAATTTCATTCGTCCATTCGTCCATCTGTAGGTGGAAGGGCTGATTTTGCACGCATAAGAACATTGTTTGTTGGGCTCTCTTGATAGGGCTCAACTTCAAAACCCATCCCAACATCCACGTCAAAACGATGGGCGTTGGATAGAAGAGTGTGTGAGCCCAAATCGGCATCGAGCCACAGTGACCTCACATATCACGACAGCCATTATCAACAGACTTCTACGAGGAGTGATTCTATTAGTCCGGGCTAAGTAAATGGCTCACTTAGCCCACCTCAAAAAACCTATTTAAAAATTTTTTTTATTATTTTTTTTCATGTACTTATTTCTCTAAGTGTATTTAACATATAGACCAAGTTTTACCATTTTTGAATATGTTTATCTATTTTTTTTAGATTTTTAAACATCTATGTGTATATATGCATTTAAAGTACTCTTATTTTCAAAAATCTAAAAAAAATATATGCACAGGTCCAAAAATGGTAAAACTTGATCTATATGTTAAATACACTTAGATAAACAAGTCTATGAAGAAAAAAAAAAGTTGTTTTAAATAAGTTTTTTGAAGTGGGCTAAGTGGGCCATTTACTTAGCCCGGGTTAATAGAATCACTCCTCGACTTCTACGGCCCTCAATTTTTTTTTAAAAAAAATTCTTAGATTCTTAATTTCAAACGGTCACTTTTCTTCAACTATAAATTTTTCAAAATATTTTTATAAAACCTTCTAAAAATGATCTTTCATTTTAATACTAAATTTGATCCATCGTTTTATATTCCAAATTTAATTTCCCACTACATTTAATAATAAAAGTTTAAGTGATAAATTATAGTAATATATTTATTATTTTTATTCTATTCTACTTTATAATTCTAAGATAATTTAATTATCAAATAAAAATTAAAGGTCATTATATTCTTCTCTTTTGATAAAATGTTTCATCCTCAAAATTGCCCTAATTGAAAAAGATTGGTCGTTCATTCAAAATTTCATCCTTCTACTGTCAAGTTAGTTCACATTCCTAGCTTGCATATCGGAAGTCTAGGGCCCAAACTCTCTTTGGGAGAATTTATCTGCCACTGCCGGTAGCCTTTAGTTTGTCTATTGATATTTCTTCTAGTGAACAATGACTGATATGTCAATAAACGGTAATAGATTTTGTGGTATTTTATACAAATTCAATGGATGATTATTAGATGCAAAGATAAAATTTATTTTAAATTTTTTTCAAATAGTATATTTGGAGGTGATTTGGCAATGGGCAAAAATCCGTGACATTTTTTTTGAACCAAAAAAACTTATGGGGATCCTTAATCCCAATCCGCACTCAAATTATGTGGGGACCATGTGAAGATGGGCCATCAGAACATTCATTAATATAAGACAGATCTTTATACAATTGTTCAACTATACAAGATGGTAGATGTTGCTACCAAAAAACGATTGACTGTGGTGTTCAATCAAAGCTTCTAAATTATTATCCTTTTTGAAGATGAACTCTCTGAATTTTTCTCTCTTAAAAAATAGAGAGACATTAAGGGTGCACTTAGTAAAACCAAAAAGAACTTTTTCATATAATTACTTTAATTTTCAATTATTTTTATGTATCTTTTCATATAATTACCCTACTTTTTAATAATTTTTTCACGTTCTTCTATACAATTTCCATTTATTCTTAATTACTACTCCTAGTTAATCATATCACTCTTACATTTTTTTTGAAAAGATTCCACAACAACTTTTCTATATTTTATCCAAATTACCAAATAATCTAAAAGAGAATGATTTATTTACTTTTTAAAAATATGAACAGGTGGATTTTCTAGTTGCAACATTGAAATGAGGAGTTGATATTTCCTTCATCTTGCTATGAAGATTATTGGCCTCGAATAGAGACAAAAATTAAGGTGAATATGACATATAATAAATTAGCGTGAATCATCAATTTGACATTGTGAAATTGAATATCATGTTCAACCACAATCAATCTAGATTTGATGAAGATGCTTTATAAAGAAAACTGATCTTCTACAGCCTTACAACCATTCAAGAGCATATGATCATATTATGATGAGTGAATTGACAATTCACCAGATTTAGTCAAAAGCTTAGATTATATAATATGATTAGCGAATTGAAGTTGATCTGATTTAGGCCAAGCTTAGTTGCTAGAAATCTTATAGGTAAATTATTAGGTGGCAGCAGCAGCGAAAGCAAGCATAACAAATGTTGTCAGAACCAAACCGGTAATCAAACTGATGAAGAAACTGCCGGTTTGAACCAATGACGTCAGCATGATATATTTATGATGTCATAAATATATAATTATTTATCCATTTTCAATTAATTATATATTGATAAGTTTATATATTCATAACTCCTAAATCTATATGTTAGACTAATCATCATAACAAAACATGAGGAAAAAATTATAAAAAATTTCCAAAATTGATTAACTAAGCAAAAATATCAACATATTAAATTAGAAAAAATTAACTTTATTAACTAACTTGAAATGTATGATAAGCCTTGGCTCTTTGGTCATGAATTCCACGTATTTATCTCTTTGGATTTATGATTTGCACTTTTCTAATCATATCTAACAAAATAAGAAATAAAGTAAATTAATAATGCTCGAACAATTAAATCATTTATAATAATAATAATAATAATAATAATAATAATAATAAAATTCTGTAAGACAAACTCATGTGTTGAACAATCTACTTTCATCAAGATATAATATTGCCTATTATAAAACTACATAATAATAGAATTATGCAATGTACAAATTTATAAATTATGGTAATTAAATCATGTAATCGAAAATAATAACATAAATACACAATTAAATCAATGGCAATAAGTAATGAAATAATATAATACAATCAATCAGTCCATCAACAATCCAATTCAGTAATATATCTAGTTTTAAATTTTTAAAAATAAAAAACGAAGGTAAATATTTCTCACAGTATATTTTGCTTAAATTTAGTGATTGTAGTTTGCTGGAGAAGTGCACACTTGCATTGCAAATCTACAATAGAACAACAGTTGAAATAGTTGGTTTAGATTTTACGAAAAATGAAAGTAAAATGAAGTAAAAAAAGTAAATTATGTGACGCATTATAAATTATAATGTGCCAAAAAATTCACTCTTTTTTAATTGATGGATGCGGGTTATGGCTCAATTGATGGATTAACGAGATCAAAATAAATCATAAAAAGCCGAAAATTGCACTTCTGTCTAGATTTGATTTCAAATAATATTCATTAGATTTCAAGAAAATTGTTAGATTTTAGGGAAGAGGGAGTGATAGACTACTATTATTTGATTTTTTAAAAAAAAATAGAGAACTTGATGGGTTTAATCGAAGATAATCAAGAAAATACAGATTACAAATTGCAAAGCAGGGAGATTGGAGTTGGACGAGCAGGGGTCCATGAGAGAAATGCATGTGTGACCGGAAAGAAGATGAGAACAGGAGAAGGGGTTGCCGAGCTGAGAGCTTGACTGTCCAAGACGCTAGGGATGATCAGCGTCTGCACCGAGCTGCTGACAAGCAAGGAAGCTGGAGAGACTAATGGTTGAGGAAAAGTTTGGGAAATGCAATTTTTTGATGGAAATGTGATTTAAAGGTTGGGACCTGGGAGAAGAAATGCAATGGAGAAAAATAGGGAAAGATAGGCGCAAGCTCACAACCGCGTGAGATGCATTTTTGAGCTTTCATTTCATTCTGTTGTGAATCAATTGAACTGCATCATTTTTTAGCTTTCTTTTCGTTCTACTGTGAATCATTTGAACTACATCAAACCGATTTTTCCGGTCTGACCGCAGTTAGCATGGTTCATACGGTTTCATGGTAAATGATCAGATCGTCTGCAATCGAATTGGACTGAAGGCCCATTCCCGATCAGATCGTTCGAACCTGCTGGTCCAGTCAGGTTCTGACAACACTAAGTATAACAATTATAGATGAGAAAATTCAGATTGAGCACAAACCACGAAGATAAAATTAAAGATTAAGAAATGAAAGATAATTAAAATGTTCTAAAAGGAGAGATGATAAGAGCTATTTTAACTAAAAACAAAGACAATGAAGATAAGTGTTAGGGATTTTTATGTTGACCCTGATAATACTGCTAAGAATTTCATTTTAACAAGTAGCTAGTAAATTATTAGGTAAGAAGCTGATATTTTCCAACAACTAGTGGTGATCTCTCATCTGTCCTTCAACTTCTTTTTGTATTAAGTTTCTGATTATTGAATTTTATTTTTCTTACAAAAATATATGGCTATATTATTTAAGAATAGCAAGTTTTTTCTATTGTGGTATTAACAGTCATCTCAACTATATTATAATCAAGCTTTGAGGCATTCTAACAAATTTCTCTTTGACATTTTCACAAAAATCTAAGAGAAATCATATATTTTATTTGTGCAAATATTTTGATATTCAGAGTTGGTCATTAAATAATTATATGATCAATATGAGGTACATCAGCCTCATCTACGAAAATATTCTGACAAAGCTAAGACTTCACTTGCAAAGTTTGAGATTGTTTCTGTCGAGCGTGTTCCTCAGTTAGAAAATATATTTATCGACGCAATATTAAAGCTAGCTAGTATCCTCTCTTTCAATGAGCTTGATAACATAACAAGTTGAATGTGAAGACTTAAGGATGTTGAGGATCTTCAAGCCAACCAAGTTCGACGAAGTATACCAACATGCTTGTAGGCAATAACGATTGACATATACCTATTATCAACTACCTTAAATATGGTAATTGAACAACTCTGCTGCATCGATGACAGCGAGATTTGCCAAATTCTTTAGGAGACACATTCAAGTAAATGTAGCGTTCACCAATCAAGGCGACGCCTTTATCAATGAATTATTACATTGGATTATTATTGGCTCACAATCAATCAATTTTGCAAAATCCCTTGAAACTTGTTAAATATATGAGGATATTCATCATGTTCTTGCCTTGTAGTTGTTACCACACTCATTTCATAGCCTTTCTCTTAGTGAGATTTTGATATTGTTGGTCCAGTTAATACATCATCATCCAAAGGGTACTTATATATTTTGACTACTACAAATTATTTTTCCAAGGAAGCAGAAGCTAAAGTTTACAAAAGAGTTCGAGCATAAGAGGTGGTCAAATTCATCAAACACAAGATTATTTATCGTTATGGTGTTTCATATTAATTTGGCTCCTTTTTAATTTGTGGTGCAGGGATTTATTAACCTACATTTATGTATTTATATACGTCTTCCAACGTATATAAACTTAATCTCACAATACCCTATTGCTATGTTCCTATGCAAAAAAGTATGGCTGGATTCATTTTCTCATAACTTGTTTAAGACTACATAGGGTTCATTGGTATATTCCTATTCATTTTAAATTTCCACCTTATCAGAGTTAGAAAATTGTGCCATACATGCAAGTCTTATCTAGAATAATCTTTATCAAGCATGAATGCAGTTAATAAATCATCTTGCAGGGTAGCTAATTTTGTAACAGGCATTGAATACTACATTAAATCCATAAAGCACATGTATAAAGTAACTATATATTCATATTCAAACCATAAAGATTTCAACCAATATAGTTTAGGAGTCAATTCATCTCAATCTCCCATCTTTATGACTTTAGCCAAAAAACATATAATAAAATATCATAACAACCAAGTTTAGACACATTCCATCAAAGGCGAAGAAGAAAATATGTAGAAAATAAGAAATAGAAGATGAAACTTGCTGGTTTCTACTACCCAAGCTAAATCTTTATTTCAAAATCTCCCTTGGCTTGAAATTCTTCTTTTTCTCCACTTGTGGCTGCTTCCACAAGCCTTAGTTACCTTCCTTAAACCCTAAGCATCATATTTATACCCCCCTCACACAATTAGCACGAAACATGTGCAAATTTGCACACATGTGAGTTGGCACCGGAATGCCAACTTTCTGAAGTCTCCTGCTTGCTTTGGAATCTTTTGTAGCTTTTAGTATGTCAATTATTAGTGTCAAGGTGCCGGTTAAACCACCAAATCAAGTCAAGGTTCAGCTCCTTTTAAGCATCCACTTGTTTTCATCCTTCTTTGGGCATTAAATTCTCATGTCCCTTATTCTGCAACAAAAGTTAAGATAAGTAATATGTTCCTATATGAATGGATGAAATTTAGATGTCATAAATGATGCAAATTATGCTCAAAATGTACAAATTATGAAAACTAAATAAAAGAATGCAAACTAATGCAATTTTCATGCAAATCTAAGCGTTGTTTTTTGACTAGCATTCAAAAATAGGTGCAAAAATAGGCAATGATGACCCCACTTTTGCAAAGTTATCAATGCATGGGTGTTATTTTAATATATAAAACTCTGTTTATTTGAATGACACATTTTGGCAAGTTGGACGATCTGATGGATTGTGAAATTTTTTTATGAACTATATTTCATCTCTAACATCCCTAGAGTTTTGGATTTTTGCAAACAAGCCCATTTTGAAGATATTTTTTAAAAAAGGATATGGTATTATATTAATTGCAAAAATAACTGTTAAAAATAAATTTTCACTTGGGTCATTGTAGCTTTTTGTTTAGGCTAATGATTAGGTAAGCCCAGTATTAGAAGAAGTCTAGTATGATGTGGCAATTTAATAGCACCCACTTTGTATTCTTTATAAATTGATCATTTTAATTAGAATTTAATGATCAAATTGTTAACTTTCATATTTTCGATGATTCTAGATTCAATGGAAGTGTTTATTTTTCATTTGAGGATCATTTTTAAAGTTATGAAATTAAATGATTATTTTTATCATTTAATTAAGTTTTAATTTGGCCATTATTTATTTTCAAATATTATTCTACTTGCTAGGCATATAGGACAAGCCCATTTTTTATATGTGTACCAGAATAAGTAGGACACTAAAGATTGACTTGCTTAAAGATTTCAAGAACAATTATTTTATTTTATTTAAAATTATTTTAAGGCATGTATTGAAAATAGTGAGCATATATTTTATTATGTCTCGATAATGGGAAAGCGACTAGTGGGAGAAAATTTTTATTTTTTTAAAAAAGTTATCAAATATAGTAATTGATTATGCAATATATGTGTGATTGATCTTTAAAATAATTTTAGATGATAAAAGTATAATAATTTTAGACGATATAATTAGCTTTTTGATGTACACATTATAACTAGTTGAGTCTTAATTCCATCCTCAAAGCAGAACTCATCTAGAAGTCTCCCGTAAAACTAGAACATCATTGACAAACCATTTTACAAATAAATAGTGTGTCTAGTAAGTGATAAAAAAATTTTGGATAAAAAATTTATGGTATAAAAGTTTTTGGATTAAAAAAATAATGTGATTTAATAGGAGTAATAATGAGAAGTAAAGATAATCAAGGATGCCCTACTAAAAAAATTAATTGGAGATGCTTCTTTAAAACTCTCTTTTTATGTAACCCCCTTTATTTTCAGCATCTAGATGATTGATGAAAAATTTACTCTATCTATTGTATTTAGTATCATTTATATTATTATCATTTGTCTAATATCATTGTATGTGGGCAATAAATACAAACATATAAAATCAATATAATAAAATAATTTAATGGTAAATATCAAAATTTAAGTAATATTTTCAATATCTAAATCATCTAAAATATCATTACTATATAGCTAAATGATTCTCTAAAGTATTACTAAATTCTAATACATACGTGAATGAATCTAAATATTTTCTTTAATTTACGCATTGAATGTACCTATTTTTGAGGAAATATGACCTATGCATATATTAGATTTGAATGAAAATTGATCATATAAATAGAGAAATGATGTTAAGTACCATTAATATGTTAGATTTTCCATCAACATTGAAATCTTAAAATTTGATGAAGTTTTCTAGAATCGCTTCCATAAAACTTGGTTATGTAGAAGTGGGTTTGAAAGAAAATAATGTTAAAATAAATAAGTTATTTGTATGGGTAGTTGTGCCTAAATAACTGAAAAATTAAGATAACTGTATAGAAAAATAGAATGAAATAATTAAAAATAAGATAATTATAGAGAATGAAAATTTTTTAGAAAAAAATTTTAACTTAATAATTTTATGAAACATTGATATTATTAATTCATTGCCAAACACACCCAAATGTGTGACAATACCTAGAAACGGGAGCAAGATTTTTCATCATGCTCAATAAATGCCTAATAATGAATGAAATGGATTGAGAAAGCATTTTTGAAAGGGTACATTTGGCAATATTATAAAGAGAGAGTGATACTAATGTTGAAGGTTGGGTTTCGAGTTATCAACAGCTGAGAGAGAACCACTGGGATGAAGAAGACAACAGGCACATTGGTATGGGACCCTAACCATAAGAAATCTTTTCCATAAGAAAAAAGGAAGTAGGGGCATTGTAGTAATTTTACAGTGTGAATATATTTATTTAAAAACGTGAGTATGTTTAGTTTTTTGATAAAATTTGTATTTTATATATACACACAAAATCTCAATCTATTTTATTCATTTATTAGATCAACTACTAAAATATATGTAGACATAATTTTTCATTATTTGACATTTTTTAAAAATATTTGTGTACAAAAAATTATTTTTAAGAAGATTTCATTATAATTGGTAAAGTTGAAAAATATATTTTATATAAGGAGTTATATTATATTATTTAAAGTTCATGTATTTAAGGTACTCTCAAAAATAACAATTTCAATATTTATTTTTGAATTTTTGAAAATTTATTAATATTTTTATTTTTTGAATATAATAGAATCTAACAGCATATAATGATATCTAACAGCATGTAACAATATCTAATAACATCTAACCGGATCTAACAAAATCTAACACTATCTAACTTTTGATATTCATAAGTTAATCTTAATTTAACACCTGTAATATGATTCTAAGCCCCATTATAAGGTAATTTATACCTTAATTATAAAATTTAAAACCTAGATAATAGGATTTAATGAAATCCACCTTATCTAATTACATCAAACAATATCTAACTGTATCTAATAACATCTAACAACATTTAATTGGATCTAACGACATCTAACAGCATCAAACTTTTGATATTAATAACTTAATCCTAATTTAATACTTGTAATATGATCTTAAGCTCCTTATAAGGTTATTTGCAACTTAATTAAAGAATTTGAAACCCAAAGAATATGATTTAATGAAATCCACCTTAATCTAGCAGTGTCTAATAGCATCTAACTTTTGATATTGATAAGTTAATTTAAATTTAATGTCTGTAATATGATCCTAAGCCCCTTATAAGGTCATTTATACCTTAATTATAGAATTTGAAACCCAGATAATATGATTTAATGAAGTTCACCTTAATCTAGCAGCATCTAACAACATCTTACAACATCTAATTGAAACTAACGACATCTAACAGCATCTAACCGGATCTAACGACATCTAACAGCATCTAACCGGATCTAACGCCATCCAACAGTATCTAACTTTTGATATTAATAAATTAATCCTAATTTAACACTTGTAATATGATCCTAAGCCCCTTATAAGATCATTTATACCTTAATTACAGAATTTAAAACTTAGATAATATGATTTAATGAAATCTACCTTAATCTAACAATATTTAATAGCATCTACTAGCATCTAACCAGACCTAATGACATCTAATAACATTTAACTTTTGATATTAATAAGTTAATCATAATTTAACACCTGTAATATGATTCTAAGCCCCTTATAAGGTCATTTATACCTTTATTACAGAATTTAAATATCAGACAATATGATTTAATGAGATCCACCTTAACCTAATAGTGTTTAACCACATATAACAATATCTAATAGCATCTAACGACATCTAACAGCATCTAACGATAGTTAACAACATCTAACCGGATCTAACAACATCTAACAACATTTAGCTTTTGATATTAATAAGTTAATTCTAATTTAACACCTGTAATATAATCCTAAGCCCCTTATAAGGTCATTTATACCTTAATTATAGAATTTGAAACCAAGATAATACGATTCAATAAAATTCACTTTAATCTAACAACGTCTAACAGCATCTAACGACATCTAACAACATATAACTTTTGATATAAATAAGTTAACCCTGGTTTAACGCCTATAATACGATTCTAAGCCCCTTATAAGGTTATTTATACTTTAATTACAGAATTTAAAATCCTGATAATAGCATTTAATGAAATCCACTTAAATCTAACAGTATCTAACAACATCTAATAGTATCTAATAGCATCTAATGACATCTTACAAAATCGAACAGCATTTAACAACATCTTACTGGATCTAACAATATCTAACAACATTTAACGAGATCTAATAACATCTAACAATATCTAATTTTAATATTTTAAAATATTTTACATAATTTGTGTATTTTGCAAAAGATATAAACTTAATAATTCATTTTAATTATTTTATTTTATAAATAAAATATAAATGATTATTTCAATTAAATGCATATTAAGTCTTTGTAATTTATATATAAGTGACATTGATATTAGTGAATAGTATTTAAAATTTTATTATTTATATAATAGGGTTATAATTTTATATATTTGCATTTCTTACACATCTAATTTAATTATTTTAAAATAGACCACACAAGTTTGTGTAATTTGCTAGAGATGTAAACTTGATAATTCATTTTAAAATTATGCTAATTAGAATAGAAATCTTTTAAAACTTGAACGACCAAATTTTTCTTATCGTAACAATAGAAAACTAGTGGGTAGCAGAATGGTATATGAATTGGAATATGACTTTTCTAAATGGGTAAAATCAAGTGAACCATGGCTCAAACAATTCAAACCATTTTCCTCTTTTAAACATTATCGTATAAATTTAGTATATAAAATTTTGTAATACATGTAATTTTTAAAATCATAAATGAATGTTGCAAAAAATAGTTTCTTTTAAGCATGAATATATAAATATTAGAAAATTTAAAAAGAATTATAATATGAATACAGGATTGCAGATCCTACTCAAATAATTAATTAATTGCTCAAATTTTCGAAATAGGATTGCACATGCATAGGCTCTCTAGCACCTCTAGATTAATAAAAGTTAAAGGTAAATTTAATAAAAGTAAATTAAAAATATATACCAATTTCAATTAAATGAATTTGACTTTTACATAAGTACTCTATTGGTTGAGCTAAGATGCCCATTACAAGAGTTCTCTACCCATTACTTGGTATCAATTTTTTATCTTTTAATTTGAAATAAATAATTATTTTAACTTCAGTTTAAATATTTAATTTATAACATTAATTTAATATACAATACATATTATGAAATTTCTGAAATAAAATGTTGTAACTTATTCTTTAAAATTAAGTTGCTATTTAAATATTCATCTTCAAAAAAAGTTATTCTATAATATATTTAAAAATATTAATATTGTGCCTTTGAAAATACATTTCTATACAAGAAAATATCTATAAAAATGTCTTCCAAATGATGCCTACAAAAATAACAAAAAATTTAAAAACATATGTATATAGATGGATTCTAGTTATGACTACATGACCATATGGATTTTCTCCTTTCAAATTTACATAATAAAATTTAATTATTAGTTTGCAACTTTATTTTATTTGCTTGCTCAACCAATTTTGACGTAAGATTGTTTTCTTTCTTAGTTATCAGTTTGCTACTTCTCATTATTTATTTTATTGTCGCGATTTTGATTCTATTTGGGAAAGAAAAAGACAATGATGGGGCATGGAGAGAGCACATTCTCAGTTTTCTATTCCATTCCATTATGTTAAAATATGATTAACATGTATAGCATCCAATTTAGCACACAAAAAAGTACACATATTTTAATTTTTCAACACAATGTACCTATTCCAAAATTTGTATAACAAAACTTGTAGAAGATTATTAATAAGTAAATTCGTGAAATAGAATTGGAATGTAATACATTGTTGCATACATTCTGCTACGAACTGAAAAAATGGTATTTTTATTCAAGACATTACATGTCAACAACTCTGTTTGTTTCAAAGCATACAAAGACGTTCAAAGATCTTGAATTGCACAATTCTTTGATAGTAATGTTTGTGATCTTCAATTTTCTCAAAGACTTGTTCTGTAATGACAGCAACATTGTCATCGGCTCTCTTGATCTCCTAATGGGCTTTTTGGTAGCATGCAAGGCCCTTTAAAGCATCAATCCCATTAGCAATAGCTACTTCACCCGTGGCTTCATATGCCAACTCTGCATCACAAGAAAAGCCAGAATAATTTAAATTACATCCCAAAATGCAACAAAATGGCATGGAAGAGAAGGCCAGAAAAGGCTAAAGCTATAAATCATATTAAGGCACGTATAAGTCATAAACCAACTATTAAGCTACAAAAAAATGTAAGAATGTGGGAATGAAGCCACTGCTTGAACAGTGAGAACGAGAACTATCTCATTGTTGTCTGCCTATATTAGGATGTGAGAACACACAATTAATTGATAGCATTGAACGATCCTAGGTCGGGACCTTTCTAACAACCTTTCTGATAGAGCTCTAAGAAACTTAACAGAAGAAATTTGTATTTCAGAAAAATGTCTTTTTGAAATATTGCATAAAACAAATTGAGAACCAAAAACGATAGGCTACATATTCGAATGGACGTGCATAAGCCTATTCGAATGTTCTTATCCCAATTTTTCCTTTCACAGTAAGCTACAAAACTAATTAAATATTCTTCACTTAATAACCACAACCTATTTATTTGGATTGGTATAAGAATGTAATAAATTTGAGAACATAGAATTCTTGAAATAAATCGAGATATCAGTAAAAAAGAACTTAAAAGGAATTTACATGATTTACTCGTATCTAATATGATTGAATAATGTTTATCAGGCTTCTAAAGGAAGCTACTTCTTGAAAGTAGCTAATTCTTCTTAACAAACCTTTGAAATGTAAGCAGTATACTGCTGAATTTTTACCAAAAATGAGTGGAACCAAGTTTTTAAAAAAATCGACTAAATTTTAGACTCAATGAAAATGCTTTCATTTATATAATAATAAAACTTTTATTTTATCTACAAGTTTCACTATTTAAAAGATCCATTGAGTAAGGTCTCATTATAATGCACTCGTGGATTTGGGGTAATAAATAAAAGTATCTAGAGAGCATGGATATCAAGTAGTTGTTTAGTGTCAAATGAAGTGATAATCTATCTTATTGCAATTCAAGCCATGATGAATTGAAGAAAAATTTAAGAGAGGCCAAATAGGATCAAACCTAGTAGCTATGCCAATTTCTGTCATTGTAAAAACAATAAGAGTTTGATGCACTTGTTTAGATTCAAGAATGAATGATCCCACTTAAATTTGATCAGTAACACTATTTCCCCTTCCCTACTATCCTAAGTACGATGAAATGTCACAATTGATATACTGACTTGAGCAATCACATAAAAGGATGTAAAAGAAAAAAAATAAAAAGGGGCTATTCCAGAGCTAATAAATAAAATTGAATTCATTAATATTCATTAAAAGGACATTTGAGAAATATAAATCAATTGACGAAATCTTCTTAGTGATGGAAATTTATGACCATCTCAAGTTACTGTCAAGATAAACTCAGATAAATCAATTCATAAAATTGTAAAATTGACATAAACTTTTAACATTTTTTGAGAACAATCTAAACAATTAATTACCATATTAGCAGGGCTGCAGGTAATACTTCCGCGCAGGAAAATTCGCATGGTTTACCTTAATTTACAATATTTGTAGCCACAAACCAAGGCACTTAATTCCAATAGAAAATAACCAGTTACTTCCCCATTCAACAAGACAACATTTAGCACTTCACATATAATAAGGATCAATAAGAAAAGCCATAAACTCTGTACCATAGAGAAGCAATGACATCATAACATTCCAAATAACATGACTTTAAGGCACATTATCAAATAGCAATATAATAAGCCCTTTAAATATTTTCTGCATGTAGGATTGCATTGTGAGAATTTTAAAAGAAAATTTTGGTAGTGCATATGGTAATACCCAATCATACTACAAAATAGAACCTTTCTACAAAGACCATTAGTGAAGCTATGGTAAGAACATTGAAAAATAATACATTGAAGTTGTCTCTTTTTTGTTTTGCTTTCAACTCAAGATTAGGAATGGTCCAAGTATTTGATTTCAATTGTTTAAATATCCAATTTGCATTGAACGAGCAGTAGGCACTACCTCAGTGACATCTCTACTTGCGTAGTCACATCCCCTCTAAAAAAACAAACAAAAAGCGAAATATGATCTTATGAGTTAAATTTTAGTTAGAAAATGTAAGTTCTTATAAATTGAAGACACTTATGTTCGCAATCTCACTGCAAGTGCACGGGTCGTAGATTGTAGTATATAAAATATCGATCCACAGGGAATTCAAGACTAAAAATTCTACTTTTAAACACTTTCTCATCAGATTTAATGGATTAGAAAAGTTGAAAGAGGATGTAGTGCATTAAATGGAAAAGACTTAGGAAATTAGGAAGAGAAAATAAAATAAAAATTAGAATGATTTGAGAAAATGAGAGTATGAGCATCTAATGTCTAGGATTTCACATGCATCTTTTGCAATAGGTAGTGGTATAATTATTTACTCTAGATATTATTTGTAAAAGGAGAACAAATCCTAATTTATCCTTGCACCTTCTCTCGAAACCTACAAAGCGTATCCTAATTTTCTTAACCACCTATTCTCATGGGATTAAATTAATTAGGATCCATTAAGTTCTGTAGCTTGTTTATGGAATTCTTTAAGGTCATCATGCCTATTCTCATGGTCTTAGATTTCCAAGTTTAATATCTTGATTATCATATATTAGATTTTCACCTCTCGGTTCCATCATCTAATATATGGAATTATGCTAAGTACGAACCAATGTACAAAGCAAGTGTTAAAATCACAAGATATTAAATTAACAACAATATTAATCATGAATAAATTAACATACACACCACGCTACATTGTAAGCATGCTACATCCTAAACCTTAGATTAAGGGTTTAGCCCAGTATATTCAAGTCCAACAGAGAATTAACATAACATCCCATCTTAAACAAGACAATAAAAATAAAGAAAAGAAAAGCTTATTGTTCTGGAGCTCCGATGATGTGTCGATCACCTCACCCAACTCGCCGGTTTTCCTCTCGCCTGTGCTCTCCACCTCTCTCTATCTCTCTTTCTCTCTCTAAAAAACTTCCTTTCATACCCTCCTTCGGAACCCTAATAGGGTATTTATACACCCCTTGAAACAAGCCCGCCGTTTGCAATCGTATGCAGTTCTGCGTATTGGCGCCGGGGCGCCACTTGTTCGGCGCCTAGGCGCTAACTTGCTGGAAACCTGTTGATTTAGTGTGTTGTAACTTGCTTGAAGGTGGAAAAATGGCGCCGGGGCGCCCTCGTCTGGCACCTAGGTGCCAACTCTCTGAATGATTTGTGGCTTGAAAAATCCTCCTGGAACACTTGTATGACCATGTCATGCGCCAATGCGCCAACTCCTTGGAAGCAATTCTACCTTGTGATCCCCAAAACCCTTTTGGACTTTTCAGCATGTTGGTGAAGTGGCGGTTAGGCTCTGACACCCTTGCTTGTTTTGGTTTCTCTTTTCTTCCATCCATCGAGCTTTTAAGTGTTCCCTATTTCTTTTTGTCCGAATTCCCTTAGACAAAAGATAGAATAGGGTGAATGAAATTTCAAGTTTAAAGATTATGAAAGTTATTAAATATCTTAAAATTCATGTTCAACACCCAATTGATGCAAAAATCACATTTTAAACCAAATTTCTATTCAAATCAAATAATTCTCCATAAAATTGGTATAAAACGCCTACATAATATACTATTAATTTCCAATTATCAACCTATAATGAAAATAAATGAGTTATTGCGTCCACCATAATGATAGGTTCATGCTTTTACTCAGAAAGTGTAAGGCTATACAAATCAAAGATATCAAAAATGAAAATAAATGAGTTCTTGTGTTTGGCATAAGGACAGGTCCCATTTTTTTTAAAAAAAATAGAATTTGGGCCAAGTCAAAGCGTGCACATAAGCTAAACCCAATCCAACATTTTCTAACTAAGCCTACCTTAGGAAGCCAAAAACCCTGTCTTAACCAAGTTATGGTTTAGGGTGCTTAACTCGTTCCTAATTTACACTCCTAGCTTTTGGAACTACATAATTCTACTTGTTTGTTTTGCCTCTTATATCCAGCTAAATAGAGGCAATTACATATGGTCACTAGTTTGGGTGTCTCAATAGATTTGTCAATTCTTTTTATATATACTGCACAAATCAACTTAACTTCTTTACCCTATATGTCATGCATAGAGCATTACATCCAAATCATGCAAAAGAAATTTTGGATTATAGACAGTGAGTCAAATTGCATAAGCATCATAAAACTGTACTAGATTTGTGTATCCTATCAAAGTACTCAAGATTTTTACTTCTCATCTGACGTCCTCAATGGCAATGGCTTTGGTCAAATCCATGCACGGGAATAAATCAAATTCAATGGCAAGTGGAAATTAGCTTATAAGCTGTAAAATAGAATATGTAACCTTTTAATTTTTGAGACATTGAAAGATGAAAAAGAAACTATCAAGCAATCATCTCCTTCAAATGGTCCAGGATTTTCAAGCAATTTTTTTGAATTATTAGATTGTTTCGGGTTAAATGTAAGCTTATCTTTGAAATCATAATTTTTATCCAGTGTAACCGATGATGTCTCTTGGAGGGATTTTAGCTTTGGAAGGAAGTTGGTAGAATCCATAGTAGCTACACCTTGCAAATGTAGCAATGAATTGCTATAAAGTGATAAAAGAAAGGGCAAGTAAATGCATAATAAGGAGTCTCCAGTCACAATTTGCAAATGCAATATCGAATGTGTATCACAAATTATACCTAGGCATAAAATCTAGCAACAAGCTTACTTCACCGAGCATTTGATGAATTTTTCCATCAGACAATGAACTTCAATTATAAGAATTCTGGTTTGTACATTTTAACAAATAATTTTAGAGCCCTTCAAAATAAGTGTGCAGAACTTGTTGAAATGTATTGAAGTTCAATAAAACAAAGAACAACTTCAAATGTAATGTGACCAGCAGTTATCCATGCATGAAAATAGGAAAAATGATGAATGGTAGTAGAGATGAGAGATTTGGAAGGTTACCCACTACCATAGAGTGTCGATTTGTGTTGCCGGCTCTACTGATGGTTCTGCTTCATCTTGCAGTGCTGCTAGCTGGAGCCTAGAGGGAAGAAGGCATTGCCAGCTCGGGCTATTGATTGCAAGGAAGAAGATGATGTTGGTTGGGGGTTTGTGAGAACATGCGATAAGAAGGCTACTAGAGAAGACGTGATTCGGGGTTGCCAAAATGATGGCAACAGATAGAGGGCAAGAAGGGAGAAAAATTCTGTGAGACGAGTCGAGAGGCAAGGAGACTGATGCAGAGGACAAATCTGGATGGCAAGGAGCTAGACATAATTTAGCAAGCAATTTCGAAACCCTAACCCTAACAAAGAAGAGACCGATGCGAGTGAGGAGGTCTCAGCAACACCAACTTCCAAATAAAATTTTATACCAAAAATGCCCTTTCTATTCTCAGCCGTAGATTTAAAATAGACGGTGGATGTGCTGCTTCCATTGAGAAAAATGTGGGAAGCTCTTCCCATGAATTGGCTCCCCATTTGTATGTGTTCCAGCGAGGGCATTTTTACATGTTCCAGCCATGGAGATTTGCCTGCCACGCTGCAGGATAAGGTCAAGAAATATTTTCAAGTTCCAACAAGTAGATTGGTATGATCTACAACAGATTCTTGAATTTTTGAATTGAAACCGACTACCATTTTCGTCTACATTGAGCTTTAGTTCGACCATTCGAAGGGTGAAATAAATACAAGTGGTTTGTTTAAAATAGCTGTAAGAAGATGCATCCGAATGTAAGAATTCATTTTTAATTTTATTTTTAATTTTTTTATAAAATTATTAATCCAAATATACTTAACATGTGTAAAATTATTAATCTAAATATACTTAACATGTGTATCAAGTTCTACCATTTTTGGATTTTTGTAGATAATTCTTTTTGAAAATTTTAAATAGGTGATATTTTCATAATTCAAAAATTCAAAAAAATATCTACAAGTATCCAAAATGGTAAAAATTCATATGCATGTTTAAATATATTTAGATTAAAGCTTTATAAAAATTGGAAAAAATTAAAAATTTGTTAAAAACACCCGAATGCATCGAGATTGAGCGCATCCGAGTGTATTTGGCCATTCTCGCATTCAAAATTGAATGCTTTAATGGTTTCTTTTAAATGCACTGAGGTGCACTTAGGCTTGGTGCAGTCAAGTGCATTTAGCCTTTTTTTAATTTTTTACCATTTTTGAAGTTTTTAAAATTTTTTAGATGAAAATTTAAGTTATTCTTCATTAAAAATTAGCAAAACACTAACAAAACCTACATTTTATCACTTCGAAATTTGTAAGGAAAGGAGGCAATCATACATATGGGTAGAGAATACCAAGCTAAGTTATTAGCTACACACAGAATTTTTAAAATAAAATAAATTATTTTTATCCCAAATATTATACATTGCTATTAAAAAAAGAAATTCTAGTAGATCACCAATTGGGATCATCCTAGTTGGTGGCTGCAAGCTTTTCTCTACTGTCTGTCTAGGGTTCGAAATCCACTCTTCGCTATTGGGGCGGGATTTTTGTATCCCTTTATATTTGTTCCCCTAGTGGTGAGGGTATTTTACAATGGTCCTACCTGAATGTGGAGGTATTTACAAGTTGTCCCTCCATGGTGACGGATTGTGAATGCGTTTGATTTATAATATCAAATGTCACTATGTACATAATATCATCCAAAAAAGAAATTTTAGTAGATCATATCTGTTACTTTTATATGCATCAAGCTACTTCAAGTATCTCATCCTATCAAAGTGAATTGATAGAATAATTCATGCCCTATGATTGATGAAAATTTTAAAATAAGTGATACTTTCATAATTCAAAAATTTTGAAAAATATCTACAAATATCAAAAATGGTAAAATTGATATACATATTGAATACAGTTAGATTAATAATTTTAGAAAAACTTTTAAAAAGAAAAAATATGTTAAGTACACTGAGCGCACCGATATTGAGTGCATTTGAGTGCATTTGGTCATTCCAACATTCAAAATTGAATGCTTTAATGATTTTTTAAAATGTACCAAAGTACACTTAAGCTAGGTGCACTCAAGTGCATTTAGCCCACTCTTTAATTTTTTTTGAAATTTTTTATAAAACTATTAATCTAAATTTATTTAACATTTTATCAATTTTTATAATTTTTGAAGATTTTTAAATTTGTATATTAAAATTTAAGTTATCTTCAATAAGAATTAGCAAAATACTAACAAAACCCACATGTTATCACTTCAAAATTTGTAATAAAAGGAGGCAATCATACATATGGGTAGCGAATACCAAGCTACGTTATTAGTCATACACATAGTTTTTAAAATAACATAAATAGTTTTTATCCCAAATATTATACATTGCTATTAAAACAAGAAATTCAAGTAGATTGCCAGTTGGGATCATCCTAATTGGTGGTAGCAGGTTTTTCTCTCTATCTGTCTAGGGTTCGAAACCCGCTCTTCACTGTTGAGATGGAATTTTTGTATCCCTTTATATTTGCCCCTCCAATGGTGGGGGTATTATACAATGGTCCTCCCTGAATGTGGAGGTATTTATAAGTTTTCCCCCCCATAGTGAGGGGTTGTGAATGTATTTGATTTGTGATATTAAATATCACTATGTACATATTTTCAATCAAAAAAAGAAATTCTAGTAGATCATATCTGTTACTTTTATATGCATTAAGCTACTTCAAGTATGTCATCCTGCAAAGTGAATTTATGGAATAATTCAGGCCCATATGACTAATGAAAATTTCAATATCATTATTGTATTTGATATTATTTATTTTTTCTAAAATACAGAAAATTATATCAATACAAGGTACATATACATCATCATCTTTTAAAAATATATAACACATGTATAAACTTAGAAAATCACCAGAATGTATATATAAGAGCTATTCCAGTGCAGCATAACTACACCGGAATAGCAGTACATTTGCCTAAAATGAGCCCTACACATATTAGAATATAATAAAACTTTATACAATTATTTATTTATATATAAATTTTATAACAAATGGTTTACATGTTGAAAAACTATTTTAAAGTTGTTATTTATATCAAAATATTTTATTACATTGAATTTGTACTATTGTCAGATGGGATCCACACACATATCTAATTAGGATAAAAATTGGTATGGTAATAAAATACATGATTCTAATACAATTGATGAAGTAGATTATAATTGTATGATCATGTGGGGCCTATTTTAGTGTAACTTCACCGTTGTTATAATGCGGTTGTGCTGCACTTGAATAACTCTCCATCTCTCTCTCTCTCTCTATATATATATATATATATATATATCAAAGTTTTCTAATATTATAAAGGATCGTGATTCTTTACGATTGGACGACGGGAGCAGCCTTGTATTCGGCCAAAAAACATATTTTTAAAATATTTTTATTTTTTATAAACATATAAAGATAAGTGTATTTAATTTTAGACAAAGTTTTACAATTTTTGGATTTTTTGAATTATTTATTTTGAATTTTTAAACATAGTAGAATTTTTATAATTTTTTGACTTAGAAATTTATAAAAATGCAACTATGTCTAAAAATCCAAAATAAATACTTAAAATATCCAAAAATGGTAAATTTTAGTTTATGAATTAAATACACATAGCTTTACATGGCCATGAAAAATATAAAATAAATATTTTTTTAGCCGGCTTAACTATATCATCTTCGTATCATAAAATTATATAAAATCATTATTTTTACTTTAATAATATAGGGCTGGGAGAAAATACATATTATTATTGTAACATACTGACCCAGAAAAGAGATACTGGGTCTTGTATTTAATTGAAAATTCCAAGATAAATCACATATATGGCATAATCAATTATTATATTTAATAAGATTATTTTAAAAAATCTCTACTTCCACTAGTCATATTCCCATTATTACAACCAAAACACAATAAAATGTATGTCAATTATTTTGAATACATGCCTTAAAATAATTTTGAATAATAAAATAACTGTTCTTGAAAATCTTTTAGCAAGCTGATATTTAGTATCCAACTTAATTTGGTACGCCTGTAAAAATAATGGATTAGTTCCAACATGACTTGTAAGTAGAAAATTATTTGAAAATGGATAATGACCAAATTAAAATTTATTTAAGTGATAAAAATAATCATTTAATATAATAATTTTAAAAATTAGGCCTCGATTACATAATCGAACTCTTGCATTGAGTCCAGAAGCATCAAAATATGAAAATTAGATATTTAATCATTAAATTCTAATTCAAAATGATCAATTTATAAAGATTACAAAGTGGATATCTATTAAATTGCCACATCATCATCTGGTCTTCTTAGCTCATTTTTTACACTGGACTTCCTCTTTACCGGGCTTACCCAACCATTAGCCTAAACAGAAAGGTACAATGACCCAAGCGAAAATTTATTCTTAATAGGCATTTTTGCAATTAATATAATATTATGTCCTTTTCTGTACAATCTCTTCAAAAAGAACCTTTTTGGATAAATCCAAAACACCAGGTATGTTAGCGATGAAATACAAATTAGGAAAAAAATTTCACAATCTATCAGATTGTCCAACTTGCCAAAATGTGTCATCCAAATAAACAGAATTTTATACATAACGTCCGTGCATGATGGAACTTGGATTCTCTGACTAGTGCAGTAAATAAGTCTTTTAAAATCAACTAAATAATGGTTGCCAATAATGGCTTGAATCCAAATCAAAACAACTGACGCGTGTTACCCAGACTCGTTCGAAATAATGAATTCTATTCAAAACCATATTCCTGTTCGCATAATACTGTCTATGTATATTTCACAAAAGTAAAAATAATCATAGCATATATTAACATATATACATACGTACATATGTTGAAAAAATCATATAACTAATGATATTTGGTATAATTGTACCAAAACTCGTAAAAATGATATTTTGAATAAATTCCATTCTTACAACTTTATACTCCTATAATCCATAGGCATATAAATTTTTTATGTTAAATAAACCATCTAAATATATCATATATGTCATAAAATCTCTATACAATTAATTCAAAATTAATTGTATCAATAAATAATTTCAACCAAAATATTTTTGAAACCCAAAATCACCTTACCAATAAAAGTCTACTTGTCTTACAAAATTTCTCGCACGGCTTAATTCCTCCTTCCGCAACTCTGGCTTTCCAAACCTTTTCCTACGAATATCTAAATCTGACAACTTCCTAACCTAATTTACAAAACCTTTTATAACTTCTCAAAGATAAGAAATAAGGATCAAACTGATTTATACTTGAATTTTAATTAAATCAATTTTATCCGAGAGAGTTCTTATCTTATCCTATCTAGTGGTGGCCACATGCTTGGGGAGACAAAAATGCAAAATTATGTATATTTTTATTTTCTTACGGAACCCTCACTCAAATTCTAAACCTCTAACATTTTTGAACCACATGCATGCCAACCGAGCTACATAGGTAGCTGAAATAACATCTAAAATAAAAATAAAAATACGACCCATGGTATATATAAATAATAATTGAGGAAGAACCATTATTAAACATCTAGCCCAGTTGATCAAATGGTTAACTCTTGCCACGTAAACTATCCTACATAGATTGTGACTAGTCAATTCTAAATTGTTTGGGTATTTACATTCTTTCCATCTTATAAAGTTTTGTCCTTGAAACTTACAATAGTTAAGATAGACTGTTGAACAATTAAAGGTCAAGTCTCCAAATGTCATTCTCTAGCTCCCACGTAACTTCTTGCTAACTGTGATTGCTCCATTGATCCAGAACATGACAAATTCTCCTCCTCTTTAATTGCTTGTTGCGATTATCCAAGATTTATATAAGACATTCTAAATGAGTTAAATTTTACTCGATCTCATATTGTTCAGCTTATAAAATATGAGTCGGATTAGCTGCATATTTCCTCAATTGTGAGATATGGAAGACATTATGAACCCCCGATAGCGAATGAGGTAATGCTAGTCGATAGGCAACACAGACAATAATTTTCGATATCTCGAAAGGTCTAACATATTGAAGAGATAATTTGCCTTTCATCTTAAAATGAGTCAAACCTTTAGTGAGAGATACCTTTTAGATGACCAACTCGCCTACAACAAAATGTAGATATTTTTGTCTGCCGTCAGTATACTTTTTATGATGCTCTTATGCTGCTTCCAATCGTTGTCTTATAACTCGAACCACATCAGTAGCTTATTGAATTAGGGCTAGAGTTAAAAGTTATTGTGTACCAATTTCTTCCTCATAAATAAGCGTTTGAAATATTTTTCCATATAGAGCTTCAAACGGAGCTTACAGATACTAGCATGATAACTATTGTTATAAACAAACTCGAACAAAGTCGAGTGCTCATCACAAGAACTAGAAAAATCCAAGGCACGAGCTTTCAATAAATCCTCCAAAATTTAGATAGTTTTTCCAGACTGACTATCTATCTTCAAGTCATACGTGGCGTTCATCCGCAACTCTGTTCCCATAGACTTTTGCAAATTTTTTTAAAAGTCAAAAATAAACCGTCGATCTCTATGTGACATTATGGAAATAGAGACACCACGTATAAGTTTGTCATCCAATCCATTCTGAATATTGTGTAATATGATATGATCTAAGCAGATTTCGTAAGTCTATCCACCACTACCTATACAGCATCTCAACAAGGTTGTGTCCTAGGGAGAATAATCATAAGGTCCATGCTAATGTGCTCCTTTTTTCACTATGATACTTTTAAAGGTTGCAACAATCCAGCTTATCTTTTCTATTTAGCTTTCTTGCTGATACATTAAATATTGAGATACAAATTTTGCACACTCAACACATAGCCTTTTCCACTAGAAACTCTATCTCAGATCTTTTTACACCTTGATAAGTTATTATAATATTGTGATAACTTATCATCTATATTTAAGTTATTTACTTAAATACATATTTTTCATGTTAAAATACTTGGTGTCATATTTTTCTTTATTTATGATAAATAAATGCTTCCTAATTAAAATGAACATAAAAACATTATCTAATCAGATCCAAAGTCTGATAAAACATATCATCATCATATCTACGTGATATTAATAGATTCACACAATTTTTGTAAGAAAATTACATTACCAAATTCTTTTAATGATTTATGTCAAATAAATGCTTAGTAAATAAATTAAATAAGGTTTCATTAGTTCTATATAATTTTGGACAAATCTACAAAGGTTTTGTAAAGAAATAGAATTATTAGACTCTTCAATGATTTGTATTAATAAAAGAAAAAATATTATTCAATAGGATAAAATTAATAGAGTTCCATTAGATATATATATATAATATTTAATAGATCCATATAATTATTTTCATAAAATAGAACTATTAAATATTTTTCATTTTCCATCATTAAAATAGAAATAAATACACAATATATAATTCAGATATAAAAGAATAAAATTTTATAAAAATAGTTTCTATCATATCCTAATATTTTCGAGTAGTTCTCACTCAATTTTTTTTAAAAAATGTAGAAATATTTTTCTATAAAGTTAAATCTATTAAAGCAAGAAATATATTAAATAAATACCTCAAAATTCAAAAAGTTTTCTTTATAAGTCCTTTTCATCTCCTTGACATCAACCCAAGACCATCCGTTTTTCATAGAACAAAAATAATATAAATAACCCTAAATGCATATTTATTAACAGAGTTTTTCCTTAATATACCAACCATATTTGATCATAATCCCAAATATACCCACTAAGTTTATACATAATCCGAAATATGCCTACTCCATCATAGATGTGAGGAAACGATATCAAAAATCAATTAATATTACTATATTGCTCATGAGAATAGGGCTATGTGTGTGTATATATATATATATATAATATTTTCACACTTTCAATAATAGATTTGTCATTTAAATTAAACTTTTATGTTAAAATTATTAAAAAATTATATTTTCATAAAATCCTTATTTATTAAATTTTAAACCTCAATGCATGTCATTTATTGTTTATTCAAGTATATAAAACAATTCTCATCAAAAAATATATAAAATAACTAAATTTTTTATCGAACTTGAAATTAAATAAATAATTTTACAAACCAAATAGAAATGAAACAAATTAAAAATATTTTATGGTCTGTTCAATTTGTTTGGGTAAAATTACATATCACTTTTAGTATTTCGAATCATTTTTACATAGCCACATGTGCACAGTTTCATTGTGCACAAGAGGAGCACCAAAAGATGGTGCTCTATTATCTTCAACAAAGCGGCCATGCCATCGTCAATACCCATTCTAAGTCCTATCCCTTGTAGTTACAAGTCAATACCCATTGCTTGTAAAAAAAACTACTCAACCACGCAGTCTTTTTTTCTCCTCTGGTTGCATTGTTCTTCTTCAAGACTAATGAAATTAAACTACCATGTCCGTCGGCTATTCTTTCTGATCCAATGCTAGAAGCCGTTAATCAAGAAATCCAAGCTAAAAATTTAATTTGCTAATTGGAACGGCACAAGATTAGTATCCACAACGTGGATCTTCATAATCTCCAAACACGATTGCTTAACCCCATTTAGTTATCTAATTCATCTCCATTAAAGTCGACGGGCTTTGACTCTGCTACCAGCTTCTTCGACCAAAATCTATGGCTAGTAATAAGCAAAACGAAACCAGCAACAGCAAACGTCAATCAGAAGCAAACTTTCATGGAAATTAAATCCAAAAAATCAAAATCCGTAGCTTGGATCTTCTTCATTTCCAACCACGATCGATGCCCCTGTTTAAACATCTCGTCCAGCTCCATTAAAGTCAATGGGCTTCAATGTTGCAACTAGCTTCTTCGACTGAAATCCATGGCCAACAACCAGCTTCTCCGACGCTATCAGATCGCTCATGTTGCTAACCAACATTTCATAGTGTCTCTGTTATTTTTTTTTTTTTTGATGAAAAGGATAGCCTCTGTCCCTACGTTCTCTCAACTTGAGAGAAGGGAAGGACAGCGGAATCCAATATATTCCTTTCCAAAAAATTATCTATACAGAGTTTTCCAGTGACAGCTTGAGGTGGAACACCCCACCACAATTGATGATCCGCATTTGAGGCGGAGACCAAATCAGCTAGGGAATGTGCCACGGTGTTTCCTTGCCTTAACACATGATGGACAAAAAAGAACTCATACAAAGTAAGGATCGTTCTAATTTCATCAATGATAAGACCCACCGGGGATGAGATAGGTTCCTGGTCGGACAAAAAATTGTAAAGCAGTAGCGAGTCAGTCTCAAGATGTGCCTACGTGATGTTTAGTTGAATGACTCATTTGATTCCCAAAAGAAAAGTAGTCGCTTCAATAAGTAGAGGCTCCCTCACCCCGGACCTCTTCCATCCCCGTGCTGCGATGAAGGAACCCCTTGAGTCTCTGATTACTGCGGCACATCCAAAACCATCTCGATCCGCAAGACATCGGCCATCCGTGTTAATCTTGACAAGACCCCTGGGAGGTTTTACCCATCTGGTTACCATGGTGCAATTGTACAGCTCTGATTGTGTCATCAATTTTGCCGTTCGGTGTTGATTAAGATACTCTCTGCACCAAGCTACGGTTCCTGCAAAATATGGTTGAACACCCTCCTCTCTAAGCTTGTTGCGGAGAAACCAGACCCGCCAGCAACAAAGAATGAAGAAGGTCAGATCATCACGCCTCTTGTCGCGCACACAAGCCTCGAGGACCTCCATAACCGATAATCTAAGGGGATCCCCCCTCGTAACCCTTCTGCAAATGTTTTTGGTCGCCTCACATCTGATGAAAAGATGGTTTGCATCTTCGATTTCCTTCCTGCAAAAAACGCATCGTAAGTCAATAGCAATTCCTCTGCGGTTGAGGTTTAGCAAGGTAGGGAAAACATCCTTTGCCAATCTCCAACCAAAGATGATGACTTTTGGAGGTAGCTGCGTTCGCCAGATTGCCTGAAATATACCCGCATGCACCCGCAGGTCATGCCCACCACATAGCCTCCTATATGCAGACTTGACCGTGTAGGCACCATTGGGTTCGTGAATCTAGTACATGCAATCTTCCACTAGTCCCCTCGAAAGGGGAATCGAGTTGACTTTCGACCAGCGGTTCTCACCCAAAGCCGCAACCACGCTATCCTTTTTCCATGATTTGGTAGCACAGTCAATGAGATGGTTGACTATCATATTATCCGGCATAGAGGATGGGAGAGGTCCTGCTTTGTGTACTTTCTTTTCCAGCCAAGTGTTGAGAAACACTTTCACCCGATTCCCATTACCGATCCGCCATCTACATCCCGACTAGATTACATCTCTAGCTTTCAAAATGCTTTTCCAAGTGAAGGAGTCCGATGGTTTCTCAACGCAGTTCCAAATATCCATATTTGGGAAGTATCTGGCCTTTAGGACTTTATGACAAAGGGACTGAGTAGATGTGACCAGCCTCCATACTTACTTAGCAAGAAGGGCGTAGCTGAACCTGTGGAGATCCTTGAAACCCATTCCTCCACTGCACTTGGGCTTGCACATATCCTTCCAGGCCACCCAGCTTAGCTTCCTCTTTCCGTTCTTCTCTCCCCACCAGAATTTGCTAAGCATGGCGTTGATGTCGTTACAGAAGGATTTGGGCATTAAAAAAAATGCTCATCGCATATGATGGTATGGCCTGGGCAATTGCCTTAATTAGTACCTCCTTTCCACCTCCTGATAGCAGCATGCTATTCCAACCCTGAATTTGCTTCCAGATACAATCCTTAATGCCCCTGAAAAAAACCAATTTTGTTCTTTCTAACCAAGCAGGGAGTCCCAAATATTGGTTTAGATCCTGTCCAAAAGAGCCCAAGAGTTGAAGTAATTGAGTTCTGGAATGGTACCCAGTGTTTGGACTGAAAAAACCGCTGTTTTGTCCACATTGATCATCTGACCGAGTGACAATCATATCGGTTCAGCACATCAAGTAGACCCCAAACATTCAATTCAGTCGCCTTAAGAAAGATAATAGCGTCATCAGCGAAGAGAAGATGGGATATCGTCGGTCCATTGGCATTGATCTTGATTCCATGGAGGGCCTTGCTTGCAATAGCCTGATGAATAAGCCCCGATAGCCCCTCCACACATAAGAAAAAGAGGTAGGGAGATAATGGGTCACCTTGTCGCAAGCCTCTTTGGAGTTGGAAGTATAAAGATTTGAAACCGTTGATGTTCACCGTGTATGAGACAGATGAGATGCAGCTCATAATCCAATTCACCCACACCGGACAGAAGTTCATCGCTGTCATAACCTGTTTAAGAAAATTCCATTCCACTCTGTCATAAGCCTTAGACATGTCTAGCTTGATGGCCATCTCGCACTTTCGCCCCAATTTCCTTCTGCGAATAGAGTGGATTGCTTCGTATGCAATAAGCATGTTGTCCGTAATCAGTCGTCCCGGGACAAAAGCGCTCTGTTCTTCCCCAATGACTCCATGGAGAACAATCTTGAGTCGATTGCCGAGTACTTTTGCCAAGACTTTGTATGTCACATTGCAAAGACTAATCGGCCGAAAATGAGATAGCCATTGGGCTTCTGCCCTTTTCGAGATCAAAATCAATGTGGTGGTATTGAGATCCCTTATGAGCCTCATCAATTGGTCCGGGTCCCTTTCCTCAAAGAAAGTCCTGCATCACTTGGTAATATGATTCCCCATAGTGTTCCAGTGTTGTTGGTAAAACCCTGCCGATAGCCCGTCAGGTCCTGGTGCCTTGGTGGATCTCATGCTTTTTACCGCCTTGATTATCTCCTTAGGCAGAATTGGCCGAGTTAGCCAATGCCTATGACCGTTAGAGATTCTTCTGATAATAACTGACTCCACCCATGACGCCGCAGAGTGAGAAGAGGATGAAAAAACCTCTTTGAAATGCCTGACCGCCAAATCTATAAGTTTGTCCTGCTCCCGGACCCACTTGCCATCCTGGTCACTTAACACCTCAATAGTATTAACTCTTCGTCTGTTGGAGGCAGCCCGATGGAAAAATCCAGTATTCCTATCACCCTCCCGAAGCCAATGGGTCTTGGCTCGCATCCTCCATAACTGCTCTTCGTCTTCCAATAAAAGATTGATCTGGAGTTTGAGTTTTTTCATGTCTGCATCCCTTCGGTCGCTCGGATTCTCGCGAGAGAGGGCTTCGACCTTTCGTTGGTTCTGCTCAATCCTCCTCCTAATATTTCCACTTCTCCTTCGATTCCATATGGAAAGTTCCGATGCAGTCCGTTCCGATTTCCAGCATAGCTCTTTATCAACATTCATCTCCATCATAGGCTGAGTCTCCCAGACTTGGTTAACAATCCTTGTAGCTTCATCGTCCCTATTCCAAAATAATTCATAGCGAAATTCTCTTGGCGGTTTCCTTCTGTCGCGATTGGGCTCAAGGACAAGCAATAATGGACAATGATCGGAAGTTGGAGCCTGTAAATTGATAATTTTTGCATGAGGGAACAGGTTAAGCCAGGATAGGGTGGACAGTCCTCTATCCAATCTTGCTTCGACTCTGTCTTGTCCTCTTCTGTTATTTGTCCATGTCATTTATGCACCACTATAGCCCAGATCAATGAGATTGCAACAATCCAAGGCATCACGAAAGCGGTCCAGTTGAGCCTGAGGCCGGGCTCTATCGCTAATGTATTCAGTATGGTCCATAACCTCATTGAAGTCCCCAATCACAAGCCAAGGGTCGGTGCATTCCGAGCTTAGTTGTGTGAGAGTGTGCCAGCTATGGTTTCTCTGATAAGCTTTTGGGTGTTCGTAAAACCCCGTAAACCGCCAGCCGCAAAAAGTTGCATCGATGTGGTTGTTAGAGAAGCTTCTGACAGCAGCCTCCATATTATTGTTCCATTATAGTGCCAAACCTCCCCTCCTACCTGAGGGTCCACGGCAAAACACCCATCAAAATTGAGTCTTCTTCGAATTCCTTCCATCTGTTGGGAATGGCATTTAGCTTCACACAGGAAGACCAAACAGGGAGCTTTTTTCCTAACCAGGTCAAGGAGAGACCAAACTGCCCGAGGGTTCCCAAGCCCTCGACAGTTCCAAGCGAGTAGGGTCATTTTAGATGAGGCGGGGCTGCGTGCTTGCCGCAGCCTCCGCCTCTCCCATTTGGGAGTTCCTGCAGATCCTCCTTCGTTTCTGTACTTCCCCTTGTACTATCCCATCACAGGATCACCCCTTTTCTGATGATCTGTCATTTGAGCATCTGGTAGAGCCCATGCTTCCTCTTCGTCCCGCGGTCTGACCCTCTTCTTCCATCTTCCCTTCTTCTCCATAGATCTCGAAGGACGTCGCCCAATCCCATATCTTTCCTCCCTTAGCCCGATCTGTACTTCAATCAGCCCCTCATCCTCCCTTTTAGCCAATTGCTTAATCAACTCCTCATTTTCCCCTTCCATTTTGTTTGAGCTCCCTCTTTTCATCCCCAATTGTGCTTCTACAAACACTACCTCTTCTAGGTATGGGATCACTCCCCATTCCAGCTGCCCCTTGTTAGAACTAGATTGGCTTCCACCCCCTACACTGCTGTCCCGCACTGATGATGACAGGGCCAGCTTCAAGATGCAGACCGCAGGCCGCCGCTCCATAGGCTGCTTGAATCCAGGGGATGCGAGCTGTCGTGGCCTATCCTCAGTTTCTAAGGTCGCTAGATTTGCCTCCATCATTGGCTGATTCATTTCAGCGTAATTGATTCTGCCTCCTCTAATGCAATGCGATGAATCTGTCTCCTGCCATGACTGGTTTTGTCCTGGGATGACCATAAGGCTTCCTCCTACGCATGCTGGTTCTGTCCTACAATGGCCACGAGTCTGCCTCCTATAGTGGCCAGCTGTTTGTGCTTCAACAGATCCAACCCCATCTGGGATCGGGTGCATTCCCCGCTCCAGCTGGCCCTTATCCGGACTAGAGTGGCATCCACCCCCTGCAATGCTATCCAACAAGTGAGGAGAGGACGGGTTTCATGTTGCAGACCTCCATTGGCTGCTGGATACCTGGGGATAAAACCTCTCGTGGTCTGGCTTGGACTTCTAGGTTCGCTGTGCCTTCCTCCCGCATTGGCTGATTCTGCTGGACAGACTTGAATCTGCCTCCTCCATCATGAAGCTGTGAGTCCGCCTCCTCTACCTGGACCTCCTCCATAACATAGGAAGGTCGCTGTAGGGAGAGAGAGGAGCTCGGCTGTTGGCTCCTATCTTCCATTTCTCCCTCCCGACCATTTACATATCTGCCACCTTCCATTCCCGTTGCAGCCCCTGCCAGATCTCCTCTGATTGCAGGATCACCAAGGTACTTAATAGGTACAGCTCTATTGGCATTGTGGACATCGAACCTTGGTTTTAAATGTTTGATTCCTGTTCTCAACCAAATGCCGTAGGGCATTTCCTCTTTCGCCAGTTGCTGTTGCAACGTTGTACCTACCTTGCACTCCTTATGAATATGTCCCATATCTCCACACATATAGCAGAACAACGGCAACTTATCATACTGAAATGGTAACCTTTGCTTCTGTTGGGAAGCTATTTGAATGTACATGCCTCTTCTGAGAGGCTTTCTGCAATCAACGGTCACCTTCATCCCGATTTCAGCTTCTGATACCTCCAATTCTGTGCAGCTTTCAAATGATGCTCCAATTTGTGTCCCTAAGATGGATTTGTCGATGATATAGGGAATTCCAGAAATATGCAGTCGTAGCGGCGTTTTCACAAGCACGATATGTGCAATGTCTGTTTCTTCTTTTAACTCAGAAATTAACACTAGCTGTCGTTCGTACAGCCATGGACAGCCATTAACCACTCGGTTCTTATCCTCCAACTCCCCCAAAAGTACTTGATACAAGTTTTCTCCCACCTCATTAAATCGGCATGAATTTTTCGGCCTCCACAGTCTTCGCATAATGGATTTGAAGACCTCTTTGTTATTCGTCTTGGACAACCACAATGAGCAAAGAATTGAGGCTTCTCGTCCCGGGGAAATCTTGTTGATCGTTGTGGTAGAAATCGCCAATGTCTGGAGTTCCTCGCCAAGCAACATCCCAATGTTCGAGTTCATGACCGCCTTTCAATTTCATTCTTGCCTTGCCTGTGTAACAAAATCCCCTTATCTTCTCCGGCTACCATCACCCAGGTCCGAGCACAACTCCAATGTCTGTCGTACCTACAGGGGAGGGATTATTAAAAACTGTTTTATATTATATCTTGTGCCCGCTCGTGTCTCTGTTAATTAACGTAATGGTTGGTGACGAAGTGGACCCATAGAATTTCATTCGTCCATTTATCCATCTGTAGGTGGAAGGGCTGATATTTGCACGCATAAGAACAGTGTCAGTCGGGCTCGCTGGACACTAGAGTGTGTGAGCCCAACCGTTGTCGACCCACAGTGGCCTCACATATTACGACAGCCGTTTCTGGCAATGCCAACGACCGACTTCTACGGCCCTCAATTTTATTTTTAAAAAAAAATTCTTATATTCTTAATTTCAAACGGTCACTTTTCTTCAACTATAAATGTTTCAAAATATTTTTATAAAACCTTCTAAAAATGATCTTTCATTTTAAATCTAAATTTAATCCATCTTTTTATATTTCAAATTTAATTTCCTACTAGAAATAATAATAATAATTTAAGTGATAAATTATAGTAATATATTTATTATTTTTATTATATTCTATTTTATAATTCTAAGATAATTTAATTATCAAAAAAACTTAAGGGTCATTATATTCTTCTGTATTGATAAAATGTTTTGTCCTCAAAATTCACCTAATTGAAAAAGATTGGTTGTTTATTCAAAATTTCATCCTTCTACTGTCAAGTTAATTAACATTCCTAGACCCAAATTCTGTTTGGGAGAATTTATCTTCCACTGTGGGCAGCGTTTAGTTTGTCTACTGCTATTTCTTCTATCGAACAATGACAAATATGTCAATAATACTAATATACTTTGGGGTATTTTATACAAATTCAATGGATGATTATTAGATGCAAATAAGATATTTATTGTAAAAATTTCCAAATAGTATTTTGGAGGCTAATTGGCAATGGGAAAAAATCTGTGACTTTTTTTTTTAACCAAAAAAACTGAAGGGGATCCTTAATCCTAATCCACACACAAATTATGTAGGGCCATGTGAGGATGGGCCATCAGAACCTTCATTAATATAAGACAGATATTAATGAAATTGTTCAACTATACAACATGGTAGATTTTGTTGCCAAACGGCTTCTAAAATGCCTTCTCTCAGTGCATATTCTACCAAAAAACAATTGATTGTGGTGTTCATTCAAAGCTTCTAAATTATTGTCCTTTTCGAAGATGAACTCTCTAAATTTTTCTCCCTTAAAAAACATAGAGACATTAAGGGTACACTTAGTAAAACCAAAAAGAACTTTTTCATATAATTACTCTATTTTTAATTATTTTTATATATCTTTTTATGTAATTACTTTATTTTTAATAATTTTTTCACGTTCTTCTATATAACTACCATTTATTCTCAATTACTACTCCTAGTTAATAATATCACTCTTACGTTTTTTTAAAAAGTTCCCCAACAATTTTTTTTTATATTTTATCCAGATTACTAAACAATCTAAAAGAGAAGGAAGGATTTAATTACTTTTTAAAAATATGAATAGGTGGATTTTCTAGTTAAAACATTGAAAGAGTTGATACTTCCTTCATCTTGCTACAAAGATTATTGACCTAGAATAGAGACGAAAATTAATCTGAACATGAAATATAATAAGATTAGAGCAAATCATCAATTTGACAATGTAAAATTGGATATCGTGTTCAACCATATTCAAGTTTGCTTTATCATGTACATAAAAAAACTAATCTTTGGCAGTCCTACAACCATTCAACAGCATATGATAGTATTATCATAAGTAAATTGACAATTGCCTAGATTTAGTCAAAAGCTTAGATTATATAATATGATTAGTGAATTGAAGTTGATCAGATTTAGGCTATTTGTTGGGAATCTTATAGGTAAATTATTAGGCAGCAGCAGTGAAAGCAAGCATAACAATTACAAATGAAAATATTTAGATTGAACACAAACCATGAAGATAGAATTAAATATTAAGGAATTAGAGAAAATTAAGATGTTCTTAAAGGAGAGATGGAAAGAGTTATTTTAACTAATAGCGAAGACAACGAAGATAACTATTTGGGATTTTTATGTTCACTCTGAAAATACTACTAAAAATTTCATTTTAACAGGTAGCTAGTAAATTATTGGGTAACAAACTGATATTTTCCTCCAACTAGTGATGGCTTCTCATCTGTTTGTCAACTTCCGTTTGTATTAAGCTTCTAATTATTGAATTGTATTTTTCTTGTAAAAATATATGGCTATATTATTTAAGAATGACAAGTTTTTTCTATTGTGGTATTTACAATCATCTTAATTGTTTATAACGAAGCTTTGAGACATTCTAACAAATTTTTCTTTTGCATTTTTCACAAATATCTAAGAGAAATCACATACAATGGACACTCCCTTAAAGACAGGAGATTGATACCACCGGCCTTCTAATTAGCGTCAACTACCGTTGTGCCCACGTGCTATGCCCATGCCCTGTACTCTTGGCGTCATGGTTGGAACAACAAGTATTGAGATAAAGGTAGAGAGGGAAACAAAACACTATTGTTATATGATAGTTTTTCTTTAGATTGTCCTTGGTCATAAAATTTTTTTTGCTGGTGCTAGTTTAAAATTAAAACTTTTCAAATAAAACTTTTCAATGTAAAATTTTTTACTTTGTAACTTATCTTTTTAATTATTTTCACATTTTTTTATAATTATCTTACTTTTCAATCATTTTTACACGATTACCCATATAACTAACATATCTATTTTAACTTATTTACATTAATTTTTTTATCATTACTTCTATTATATCGTATCATTTTTTTCATTTCAAAAACTTTTACAACAAAAATTTTCCATTCAAAAATTTTATGTTTTTTTCAAACACATTATAAAATTCTCTTGTATTTTGTAAATTCTATATTATGTTATTGTAACTTATAAGGACTTCATCTTTATGTGTGAAAGATGTGAATAAGTTATGCTATTCACCAATCCTTTGGAGTTGATTTTGTTGTTATCAATAATTTCGTGAATGTTTGAACGCTAGTAGTTTGCTTTTCCAGCTACCAGCTTGCATATAATTGAATAATGAGCAGGTTCATTTGTTCCCACCAAGTGGGAGGGGTCATTAGTTCTTTAGACGACATTATGGTTCCAACAGGTTTGAGAGGAGTGCGTTAATATTACAGGCACTTGGGGATTTGCATGTGATTTTTTTTTTTTTTATCGAAAGTACGACACCTGTTAATGGATGTCTAAATTTAATTTGAGTTACGCACTCATGCCACCTTGCAGGATAAATATCAACTGCACGTCAGGTTTTAGCAAAATTAAATAAATTTTTGTTTTCAATAATTCTAAGTTTAAGTCTCAAACTTTTAAAACACAAAAAATCATAGCCACATCAATGCTGAAGATTACTTGATCTAAATTAATTTAATAAAAATATTTAATCTAACTTTTATCCAATTACGAATCTCATAAATAAAAAAATTCAAAGAGAAATGATAAAAGGAGATGCACGAACACAAAGGAAGTACTCTAAATTCATATTACAGTACAACATCACTAATAAAATTTCCCACAATCATAACTATTTAACATTTCGTATTCAGTAAGCATAATCATCATTTTTCTCCCGCCTACATTTGTATAATTTTTAAAATAAAAAAAAAAAACTGCTAGCCATCAGGCTGTGGCTCAGGATGCGCGCCAGCTAATTTGCATGCATTACGCCATTTTTCTAATACAAATAAAATTACTAAGATGAAAAATACATCTAGAAAAATGTAGAGGGTGATCTTGAGCTTACCCCAGGAGGCTGCTCCCCACCGGCAAAATTGTGCTTTTTTTTTTTTTTTTCCATCTGTGTTACAAAGGGTGGGTTTGGTAACAATAAAAAATTGTCAAGTTAAAACTTTTCAATCTAAAACTTTTCACTCTCCACAACTACCTTATTTTTTAATCATTTCTTCACATTTTTCTATACAATTACCCTATTTTTCATTAATTTTACACAACTACCAACACAACTAACCTATATATTTCAACTTTATCTTATTTATTCATCATCATTACCTCTATCATATCACATTATTTGACAATTTTTCATCTCTATAACTTTTCATCAAAAGTTTTATTCATTCCCAAACACATGCAACGACAAATAAAAAGAAGATTAGAAATATGTGATTGTTTGATTGGAATAAATTCTTCCATTACAAATAAATTAAACACTACAAAATGTAAATTCCAAAATATATCACTTAATTATTCATTAAAAATTTATATGCACAACTTAATTCCAATGTTTGAATCCCTCTTCCGGATTCTCCAAGAATCCCAGAAAAATGTGCTATCAACACAGGCACTGCTGATGGGTGTTAATGACGAACAGTATGAAGAAAAAAATGGTGGTTGGCAGGCAACGATGGGTGATTTCCGGTCGTCAGAACTGACAGAGAGTGGTGGGTGGCGGATGACATTGGGTGACTTGGATGATGACAGAGCTATGTGCGATTTTGAGCTTCCCATTCAACTGCTCCGATCCGATAATCAGATTAAGGGTGCCCGTGGTTCCGGCAAGTGGTGTTGGAGATGGCAGCCATGGCAGTAGGGGCTTTTTCCAAATATATTCATTACGATTTAATCCTAATCCTCAGTACGCCAACCGAATTTACGAAATTTCAGATATATTCACTACACAGTTAATCCTAAAAAAATACTCTATTACACAGTTAATCCTAAAAAATGCTCTATTTATAAGTTAACATTGTTAGTTAATATGTAAAATTACTAACACACCCATTATATTTTGGAAATAATTTTAAAAATTGAATGTCATAACTTACCAATGCCCTAATTGTACATGAGCTCCAAATTTGGAGAGCCTTAATTTCATTTTTATTTTATTTTATTTTATTTATTGTTTTATAGGAGTATTTTGAACATTTATAAAAATTTAACTAACATATTTTCAGAAATTAACATTTTTCGGATTAACTAAAAACGTAGTGGGTATATCTGAAAATTTGAAAATATAGTAAGTATACTCGGAATTATAGTAAAGCGTAATGGATATATTCGAGGAAAAACTCTATTTTTTACCATTTAAAGATATCTAATGTCAATACTCTTCTGCTTGTATTTTTTAATTATTGACACTTGATTTTTATGATTTTAACTGTCAATGGTCAAAATTACGTTTAAATCATATTATCGGTGGGATTATTGAAATAGAATAAAAATAATAAAATTTGGGATGGTTCCCATTGCGCTTCTGTTGAATTGGGATTGCCTGCCACGTTGGCCATGTTCCACGCTACTACTATTTTGAAATTTTCCACGTCATGTGTTGCACGATTTGGGCGTGTGATACAAGAATAGCTTCGGTGGTTCCCACCATCTAAATGGAAATTCTTTTCGAAATTTAATTTTTTTTATTTTGTTTCAAAAATGTAATCATACATATTATTTAAAATACGATTTTGACCGTTCATAATGAAAATTTAAAAAAAAATCAGATGTTACTATGACCTTTTTTTTTATGAGTATTCATACATTACAATCTCAACTGATATTACAAATAAATTCTGAGACATTCTTACAGTTTGCTAACAATTATCTACTACTTCTAAACTTTTTCACCGATGGATGACTCCCACAAACTTTGGGAGACTTGATGTTACTATGACCTTAAATATGTAAAAATCATAGAATTTACATGTTTTGCAAACATTAGTATACAATATATTAGCAAAATAAAAAAGACTTTTTTAGACTCATCTAAATGAAATATATGTATATCACGATTCAGATGATACAAGTCTTAGTTTGTATATTAATTATAATAAAAAAATACGTACACCAATAAATTATGCTTACATCATAATTTTTTAATTATCACCATTATATCTCGAGTTACCTAATTTACTAGTCTACATAAGATATTAAATCAAAAAAATTCATATACATACAGAGGTTTGATCATTTACGACTGGTCGATAAACCTACCTATTTTTGACAACCTCTCCCTGTCGTTAGTTTTTGCAGGCAAAAATCAGTCGTGCGATTGGATTTCGGAAAGTCGCCTGCTACCATTGCAATTAATGCAGTGCAAATTTTTTTGTTCCCTCCCTCTCCAAGACATAATTTTCCCTCTCACTTCCGCACAGCCGTCGCAGTTTTTTTCTCTCTCTCTCTATCTTTCTCTCTTTCTCTCATCTGACTACCATATAGAGGAAATCGCTAGTCGCCAGGCTCCTTTCTTGTCTCCTCTCCTCTCTTTTCCCTCCTCCATTTCCCCTTTTCTCCTTCTGTTGTCCTCTCTTTGTTATGTTGTTCAACAATGGAGGACGATGGAAATAGAATTTCAGTGTTTGCATCCATTACCTTCGTTGATGGATCATAATCTGTTTGTGGCCAATTTCTTTTAAATTTGCTGATAATGCCTTGCTATTGCTGCTAGTTTTGCCATATGAGTTTTGGGTTACGAACTCCAAGCAGGTTGTGAACGTTGTTTTCGAGGATCTTTGGATTTTGGACAGGGGCATCATCTCTTATGCAAAGTTGAGAAACAACTTGATACAACAAGTCGTTGTTAGAATATGCAGCTCAACGATGATATACTACCGGCATTTAATTCTTATGTCAGCGCCTATTATTTTGAAAATCATCCAACGGATGATATACGACCTGCCTAATCGAACGATGTAGCAGGCTGGTCAAAAGCCCGTCCTTGTTCGATTGGTTGTAAACGATTACTAAGCATACACATATGAGGAGTGATCTTTTATGCCTCGTCGAAAATTGCTGCTATTTCGACTATCCTTCATTGTCATTCGATCTTACGAGGTTTTCCTCGGCCATTGGATCCAGTTTTTTGTGCCTTAGTTAGCAAAATATGTAAGGGAAGGAAAATTACAAAACGCTCCTCCCATCTCTGATTCTCTCTACCCGCATGTGAGACCGCAAATGAGGAGAATTTTTATAAAATTGAATCCAACAACAAAGATAAATTCTGCAAGATTGAACAGCACTGAACGGTGGTCAAAAATGTCTACGGGCTCAGCATTAGTTGGAGGTTTCCCCATCTTCTCAAAGCTACTCATTTGTGATCTTAATCTTGATGACGTATGAAGAATTACAATGCTTGACAAATGTGAGGAGATTTCCCATGATGTGTGCATTATTGTGGTTGTAAAGATACAAGAACTAATGGGACCTTTTTGAGAGTTGCCATCTTTTACTACCGGTTGAAAAAGACGCTATTTTCAACCATCACCTCAATTTTGTTGGATCCAATTCAAGAACGCACGTGATTTTATGGATCATTCGAACATGAGTGAAAAAGCAACTAGAGAAGCTAATGTGAAAAAGTTTTCGCATGTAGGCCCTTGTCAAGCATGAGTTTTTACAAGCAGGTTCCACTCTCTCTCTCTCTCTCTCTCTCTTACATAGATTTCTCATCTGTCTCTAAGAAAGACGAACAAAGATGTAGCGTGTTAACAACTAAGAGGATGGGAATTTGGTGGAAATGGCTGCAATTAAGATAGAGGCCAGATTTGTGATGATGATTATAAGAAGAAAAGTGGGTTACAAAAATGGACTTTAAAATCCCTAAATAAAAATCCAGCAAGCCAGCAATTTCCATCGTCAAAGGAAAATTCAAACTTCAAAGAATTGCAACATCTGCTCTCCTTCCTTTCTTTTCTTTGCTTCTAGTCCAACAAAAAACCATCACCCCCTAATCCAATTGAACCCAGTTCAAATTCAATTTCTTCTGCTACTTCTTTAGTATCCACTCCCTCACCTACTCCAATCTAAGACAAAATCCAATTTCGGGTCGTCTCAACAATATCGCCACTCTCATCATCTCCCTCATCCCCTTCCCCCATCGTGCCCACCTCAAAGCTACTTACAAATCCCGTCACACCTTTCTTTCCTTCCATCGGCCCTTCTTACTCCCCTTCCTTTGCAGCTTCGTTTGCCCCACACCCGCCACCCACCCTAGCCTCCTTTGCATCTTCCTCTAGGACACCTCCCTCACCTCCCCCTTACTCTTCAATCCTACCCGCCGCCTGCAAACCCCCTTCCCCTGCCTCCCCTGCAGTGTCGGGTACTATCTCTACATCCTTGGGGGCTCCCTCTTTGACGTTCGCTCGTTCCCCATTGATTGCCCCTGCCCCTCTACTAGCATCTACCGCCTCAACCTCCCCCCTTCTCCTCATGGACTCGCCTCCCTCCCATGATCTCCTCATGCGGAAGCTTCATCTGCACCTGACACTAAGCTCAATTCCATCCTCATAAATAGAGGAGGCTCTCTCCGTACCCTCTTTAGCACCATCGACATTCAAATGAGCTCTGTCTAGAGGTTCACTGTTGGGAGGGGTGAGTGGATCTGTCGTCTACTTCAAATTTGATGCTAGCAACATACTATGAATCCCTTACTCCTCCATTAATAAATCAAAATGGCAAAAACCATCTGCTCCCTCATTTGAGATCTAACGTCAATGAAGGGAGGGCGTCTGCTACTACCATCCACATCTAGTCGATATGCTTATGCTGCAATCTATATCTACTGACAACTTGCCTCATCTTTGACATCGATCTCTGAAAAATTCGACAAAAATTAAACCGAATTGCCCTACTGTCCCATGACAACTCACTTCTTCAAAATTTTAGTAATAGTCAGTGGTTGGCGATTTCGACATGAGAGGAGCTGCTTAGCGAGGAAGGAGACTGTCCAATGAGTGGGAGAAGATGCTCAATGTTAACGTCAGCTCCAACAAGTGAGCAAGAGCTGACAAAGATAGCACTCCGCATGTTATTATGGCTGGCAAGTCTAACAAGGGTATATGAGAAAAATTTCCATGCATTAATTGCAGCAATTCAGTTGCTTTTATCCAATGGTTGAAATTCTTCCCACAAAATCGAATAGGATAAAAAGGCCATGAAGAGTGGTTGAAAATCGACCCCCTTAGTGACTCGAAGTAAAAGATCATTTAACTTTGATGAAACCTCAGTAACCAAAAATGTTGATCCACAATGAGTTGTTGATAGGAATACCTGTCCATTTAGCAAACTAGGCGAGTGAAATGGATTTTGTCACATGGTTCTAGTGTATAAACTATCATTTCCTTAGAGAAGTAATTAGAATTTTAATTATCTGTTACAATTCAAACACCCTAAATTCTATTCTTATAAGTTCATTTTTTATTGTGTTAAGATTAAATTAAGAATCTTAATAAAACAAGAACCAAAATTAATGGATGCTAAGAGATTGGATTCTCAAGATGAACTGAACTAGGGTTATAATTTCTCTTACACTTCATCGTATGATTTTATAAAACTATCTTATTTAATTTTCTATGATTGGATAATTAATCTAGGGCACTCAAGAATTTACATGCACTTTCCAATGTCAAATAAGCCTAATGACCTAATTCAATTTTCTATATTCCTATGAGAATTAAATTAAATTACTGTATTAATATCAAGCCTCATCAGGATTACACAAGGTTAGCAAATATTTCCTATTCATACTAATGAATCAATCAACCCATCAATCAAGATGAATACTGATCCCCAACGTAGTATCGTGAACTCATATTGCTCAATCTCTGTCTAATAATACACTAGCTCTATCTAGTATTATATAAATTCTCACAATAATCTAATAGATGCCCAGTAATCTAATAAGAGCATTAAATATAAATTAAATGGATAATCCAAGCCATATCAATCAGTCAAAAAATATACAAAACCCAAATATCTATTTTAGGATCTATCATAACTTTAGAAAAAGAATTTAACTCATGCTATGAAAGAATAATCCTTCGCAAACAATATCCTTACAAATTTATGAGTTTTGAGCCCAAGAAGGTAAAAAGAAAAAAGAAGAAGAAAATAATTTCTTGAAAGTCCTTTTCTTTAAAATTTTCGATCTTCTCTCTCTTTTCCATTTTGCGGCTTCACGACTTTAAACTCTCTCTTTTAGCTCCAAAAGTCCTCAAAAAATTTTGCGAACAACAATTAAGTGATATGTTTTGCATGAAAAACAAGCTATGAAAACTACACAAAATAGATTTTTGAAATGCTTTGGGGGCTTTTTGGTAATCTCGAAAACTCCATGACATATTTTAAGAGTAAAAAACTTGAGATGGCAACAGCTGAAAAATGGCTAAGCTCATTAACAGACCTTCTGCCACTAGTTTCGTTTAAGCCAAAAATGAGCGAAAATGACATAAATGCATGCAGATGCAATATAACAGTCTCCGTGCATAAGAACGCATGGGAATACCCAGCTGTTGCATGCGAAGACATGTGGACCTCCTACCATTAATTTTGTTCGCAGTTACACCCCTTGATTTGACGAGTTTTTTTACAAAGCCACTTGCATTGAAAATTTTACACACAGCTCTTGAGTTTTTGCGATTACCAAACTGCCCCTTGGTGTCACTGGAGGTAGCAAAGCCTAGCAAATTTTTAAAAAATCTTCAATCGGTGCTTCTGTCACCACCTAGCATTGTCGGACTTAATGGAGTCCATGGCACTCTGTAATTTTTCAAAAAATCTCAAATCAGTCATTTGTCACCTTCCGGCATCAAGGTTCCAAATGGAGGCCATGACACGAAACTACTCAGCTCATTATTCTTGCTCTTTTGCTCTATGTATATACTTCTTGTTCACTGACTTTTGATTCTAACTTTATTTCACTCTAATGCACCAAGTATCACCTGAAAATGGTTAAAAATAATTACCAAGATCTAAGCAATATTGTCAAAACTGAACAAATGATCGACCTAGTAAAAAAACTGGTCTAATTTAAATTGGTTTTCTGGGTTAAGCAAATTAGTGTGAACTAATGACGTCAACATAATATATTTATGATATCATAAATATTTAGTTATTTTTAATTTATTATATTTTTATAACTCTTAAACTATATGTTAGACTCTAATTATTACAACAAATCATGTAGAAAAATTAGTAGAATTTTTTAAAATTCATTCACTAACTTCTGAAGATAACTACGGAGAGTGTCTATATCCTTCATATCTCACCCCAGGGACCATGCTTTAATGCACATCTTAAATAGTTTAACCTGTAAATATTGATGATATAATGGGATGAACTAGCAGCTTAGCAAGTGTATATTTACTCTATGATACATTATAAATATTTTCAAAAATAAAATTAAATAATGAAGATGCATCAATAATACTATTCAAATCATGTATAATACAACACATTATTCTTGAAATATATTATTATGCAGATAAATATATTAGCGATGTAGTCCCGTGACATTCAAATAATTTTTTAAATATATGGTGTGTTTGGCAATTGACAGAAAATGTTAAGTTAAAACTTTTCAATTTAAAATTTTCACTCTCCACAACTATTATATTTTTTAATTATTTTTTCACAGAACTATCCACATAACTAACCTATTTATTTTAACTTTATTATTTTTACTACTCATCATGACCCCTATTATATTACAAGATTTGACAATTTTTACTCTCCAGAACTTTTAATAAAAAATTTTGTTCATTACCAAACATAGCCATAGTAAACATCAACACCACTCTGGTAAAACAATCTTATAATCATAAAAATACCCTTACCAATCATAATAAGGATCTTACCTCAGATTATCTCCACCTAGTGTCGGCCACAAAAACTAGTTTAAATAGATTATGCGACAATAATTCATGTCAAAAGATTATGTAAATCATAAGAGAAATATTACTAATAAAGAACTATTGACAAGTAAAGTGAGAGATATCACTTACTTGATCAAATTTAAATGTTCACAGTAATTTCCTGGATCACATATATTTTTCACACATCCTTGTCAATTTACTATTCATTTTTCTTTTTCATATTCAAGCCTCACATGTACACTATCAAATTCCCATTTTTATCTTAATTATGCTAAGTATATCAATTATAAACATGCAATCTTATCCTTATAGAAATATTATTATCATCATAGTAAATACTCTAATAAATTAGAAATTTATTATTTTATTAAGTTCTAACAATGTTAATTTATTATTTTATTAATTTCTAACAATGTTTATGTCATAGCATGTAGAATACTCCCTTTTAAATTTTACATAATTTAATACATTTATTTGATTATAATTTTAATTTAGCATCAGTAAATCGAGACATAATTTTACTAAATAAATTTGTTCAAATATTATAATAATTAAATATAAGTTTTATATAACTATTTGCATAAAATATATTTTTATGGAAATTTGAATAATTTTTAAAAATTATTAATTATTATTTTTACTTTCTTTATTGATAAACAAGATATGTGATTAATTAATGTTTTGGTTCTCCAAAGAGTATTATCGCATATTAATATCCATATTATTATTTTTTCATAAAATTTAACTAATATTAACTATTATTCCTTAATTTTTGTTAATTAAATAATTAGATTCCATAAGAAAAATAATAGTAAAATACATTTTGAGTTATTAAAGTCATGTGATAATATTCCTTACTTTATATCTTATTGATAATAATTTCAATAATTTGAGTAATATCAAATGACAAAAATAATTATTGAAAATAAATGCAGAATTATATTTTTATAAATTTTAAAATGATTAAAGTAAGAAACTAAAAGAAAAAATTATAAATACCTCTAATTTCGATAAAAAAAAACCTATTGAAAATCTTCTCTCCTCTTCCTAAGTTGCCCCGTCGATTTTTGGCACAACCTTAGCCAAACACCCTTAATTTTATAGGATGTATTTGCAATAAATTCTCTCAAATTCATGTTTATTGATTATTACTTTTATATTTATTTATTAATATTATTTTATAAATTCAACCATCCATATGTTAAATCAAGTAAATATTACTCTGCATAAAAAATTTTAGCCCAATTAGACATAAGGATAGGAAGATATGACCCGTTGAATCTGAGTCATTTGTTTACAAAGTGAAAGAGCAGGCTTTTACATGCATGAAAACAGGAGGTATTCATGGATGTCGGTTGGGCTTTGTGTCTGGGCCCAAACCCAAATGCAGCCTACAAGCCCCCTACTCCACTTGGGCCTAGCACGCTCAAATCACACAAGCCCATGATGACTAGGGGTGTTAACGGAATGAGTTTGAGAGTGGAGGAAAATCATTCCCATTGGAGGGAGGAGGGAACATTATTGGATTTCCATCAACCCCATACTTCTAATCTCTCTCAATCTTTTTTAAGCTCTCCTATGCCTCAAACACAACATCAAGGGATCTCATTGTTATCACTTAAATTTTTATTATTAATTGTAGTAGGAAATTAAATTTGAAATATAAAAAGATGGATCAAATTTAGTTTTAAAATGAAAGATCATTTTTAGAAGGTTTCATAAAAATATTTTGAAAAATTTATAGTTGAAGAAAAGTGACCGTTTGAAACTAAGAATCTAAGAATTTTTTTTTTACAAAAATTGAGGGTCGTAGAAGTCGATCGCTGGCACTGCCAAAAAGGCTGTCGTGATATGTGAGGTCATTGTGGGTCAACGCCGATTGGGTTCACACACTACTGTCCAAGGCCCATCATTATGACGTGGATGGTGGGATGGGTTTTGGACTAGAGCGCTGTCAAGAGAGCGCAGCTGACAGTGCTCTTATGGGTGCAAATATCAGCCATTCCACCTACACAGATGGACGAATGAACTAATAAAATTCAGTGGGTCCACTTTGTCACCAAATATTAGGTTAATTAATAGAGACACTGTGAAATATTGGTCAATATTTTGAAAATACCCAGAATACCCTTACTGAATTCGTCAGCAACATAAGCGATGTAATAGCGTCGGAGAAGCTGGTTGTTGGCCATGGATTTCAGTCGGAGAAGCTAGTTACAATATCGAAGCCCATCGACTTTAATGGAGATAGATGAGATGTTTGAATAGGGGCATTGATCGTGGTTGGAGATGAAGAAGATCAAAGCTATGGATGTTGATTTGTTAGATTTAATTTCTGTGAAGGTTTGCTTCTGATTGAGGATTGCTATTGCTAGTTTCGTTTTGCTTGTTGCTACCCATGGATTTTGGTCGAAGAAGCTGGTGGCAGTGTCGGAGCCCGTCGACTTTCATAGAGATGAATGAGATGACTAAATAAGGGTCAACAAATCGTATTTGGAGATTATGAAGATCGACACTGTGGATGCTATGAATCAATTTTTTAGCTTGGATTTCTTGATTAATGGCTTCTAGCATTGGATCTGAAAGAATAGCCGACGGACATGTTGGTTTGATTTCATCGATTTTGAAGAAGAAAGATGCAGCCGGAGGAGAAAAAAAGATTGCGAGGTTGAATGGTTTTTTTGCAAAAAATTGTTGGAATCTATCTTGTGATTTGTCACTGCAAGGGGTAGGACTTATGGGAACCAAATCGTGTACACCCGGGTGCCTGCAGTCTCAACGCACCCGGGTGTACTACACCTATTTTTTTTTATTTTTTTTTGAAAATTTTTTTACACAATGGTTAATCTAGGTTTATTTAACATATGTATCAATTTTTACGCACCCGGGTGTACACGATTGCGTTCCAGGACTTATGATGGGCATTGATGATGGCAATGGCCGCTTTGTTGAAGATAATGGAGCACCATCTTTTGGTGCTCCTATGTTGCACAATGAAATTGTGCACATACGGCGATGTACAAATAATTGGAAATACCAAAAGTGATATGTAATTTTACCCATATAAATTGAAAAGGCCACAAAATATTTTTAATTTGTTTCATTTCTATTTGGTTTGTAAAATTATTTATTTAATTTCAAGTTCGATAAAAACTTTAGTTATTTTATATATTTTTTGGTGAAAATTGTTTTTTATACTTGAATAAACAATCAATGACATGCATTGAGTTTAAAATTTTATAAGGATTTTACAAAAATATAATTTTTCAATAATTTTAACATAAAATTTTTACTTAAATGACACATTTTATTATTAAAAGTGTGAAAATATTCTATAAATGTATATACACACACACATAGACCTATTCTCATAGGCAACATAGTAATTTCACTTATTTTTGACATCTTTTTCTCACATCTATGATGGAGTGGGCATATTTGGAATTATGTGCAAACGTAGTGGGTATATCTGGAATTATGATAAAATATAATGGGTATATTAAGGAAAAATCCGATTAATAAATATGCATTTAGGGTCATTTATATTCATTTTTGTCCATAAAAAATGGATGGTTGTGGTTTGATTTCAAGGAGATGAAAAGGACTTCTAAAGAAAATTTTTTGAATTTTGAGGAATTTATTTAATTTATTTCTTGCTTTAATATATTTAAATTTATAGAAAAATATTTCTACATTATTTTTAAAAAATTGAGTGAGAACTACTGGAAAATATTAGGATATGATAGAAAGTGATAAAAATATCTAATAGTGTTATTTTATAAAAATAATTATATGGATCTATTAAATATTATGTATAGCTAATGGAACTCTATTAATTTTATCCTCTCAGCTAATATTTTTGCATTTATTAACACAAATCATTAAAGACTCTAATAATTCTATTTCTTTACAAAGCTCATGTAGATCTGTCCAAAATTATATAGATCTAATGAAACCTTATTTAATTTATTTACTGAGCATTTATTTGACATAAATCATTAAAAATATTTAATAATGTAATTTTGTCATAAAATTGTGTGAATGTATTAATATTGCATAGATACGATGATGATATGTTTTATTAGACTTTGGATTTGATTGGGTAATATTTTTATGTTCATTTTAATTATGAAGCATTTATTAATCATGAAGCAAGAAAAAATATGATACCAAGTATTTTAACATGAAAATATGTATTCAAGTAAATAACTTAAATATAGATGATAAGTTATTGCAATATTATAATAACTTATATGTATAATATTTTAGACGGTCTTGACATTAAAAATACTATTAAAATTGATATTTAGTATTGGATTATTTTATTATAATAATTTTATATATTTATAGAGGGGTTGTGCACAGTGATTTTTATGATAATAAAAATTATGAGAGAACTTCATAGAAGCAAAACTAATCTAATATTACACCTACCTAATTATATTTCATATGCAACCATTTATTGCTTATGAAAAGTCATTTCTAACTTGAAGTCTCTCTTACCATTTGTTTTTTTAATTTTTAAATGTTTATCCATGTGCATTTTTGTCTTTTCCAAAACCTACATGCAACGTAAACGTTTATATATACCATACATTAATCGAAATTTTTAGCCATTCGATATTTTCTCTTTACAGACACTTATTTTACAAGATATAAGTTTCTAATAAAAATTATTTTTGGTAGCATGATAAAACAAATGTATTAAACATCATCAATGATTTAGATTTTAATAATTACATTTCAAAATTTAAAAATGAAGAGTAAGTATGGAGGCTTCCATACTTACATAAGTATTGAAAATTAGTCCCTCAAATCCTCGATTATATCTGTAGCAATACTGAAGCACATCCAATTATGGAATATGCACTGTATTTTATCTATGCAATAATTATGTAATCCCGTTTATTGCTAACATCTTTTTATACTTAATCATCATTTAGGTCCAATCTTAATTAATTTCCTAGCGACTAGCAACTGTTAAAGAACTGAATCAGTGTTGATCTGAAAAAAAAACAAAAAGAAAAAGAAATAGAAATAGAATAAAAAAGATCTGAATCGGTCAATGGTTGCTGAATTCTACCGTTCAAAACTCAAAAGTTAGCTGGATATCTTGTCGATCTCCTTCGAAAATATTCTGTCGTCGTTTTGTCTTGCCGCGCTTGTTGCAGGCAAATCTCGAAGCATGACTGGAGTATATAAATATGCTCTCTGTAGCACATATTAATGTGCCTGTTGTCTTCCTCTCAGAAGCTCTCTCTAACGAGGTTGAAGACTCGAAGCCCAACATAGGTACATGCAGCTAGCACTGGTATTAGTACAATGTTTCAAGGATTGATTACTAAATGTCATCATTCAATTCTTCTTAAATTCCTTTCTTTATCGCCTTAGTCCATTTCATTAATTTTATTTAGAAAAAGAAAATTTTATCCCAAATAAATCAAATTCGAATTCCATTTCATTAATTCAGTATTAAGAGTTTATTTTTGACTGAGTTTCGAAAATGATAAAAGTCTTAGACATATTTCCAAATATGGTCACACATTCATTTACAAAAACGTTTCACCACCGATGTTTCCATGCCATTTTTACAGTAACCTCCTAGTGAGGCTCACTTTGACAATGAAAATAAAATTAAACTCTAGGATAGCATACGTTTTCTTAGACTTGTGGTCCCCTTGGTAACGAGGAAATTTACTGTTTCCCCTAAGTGTAAGGGCATTTACAAGATGTTCTTCCATAATGAGAATTATAAATGGGCTAATTTGTAATATTAGAAGTCATAGTATGTCGAATAACAATAAAAAATGGACAATTATGAAAAATATTAAGATTCATTTATCGACTCATTAAAATAATATATTATAAAATCATTTGTCATTTGAATTACTGTTAACAAAGTAAAAAACTCTATTGTTAAATTAACTTTTTTTTTTGATGAAATGGATACACAACCCTATCCCGATCCCCTTTCAATTCGGAAAGGGATCGGACAAGGGGGATCCAAGAAATTCATTTCCCAAAAAATTATCTATACAAAGTTTCCCCAAAAGTTGTTGGGGAGGTTGATCCCACCAAAAAAGATGATTAGTAACAGAAGAAGACATAAAGTCCGCTAAATCATGGGCCACCGCGTTACCCCGCCTAAGAACATGATGGACAGATATGTGGGTGGCCCGGGATAGGACAGTTTTGATTTTGTCAATTATGATCCCCACCGGTGCGCGAACCGGAACATCCACAGTCAAAAAGTTACAAAGGAGGAGAGAGTCCGTCTCGATGAGTATACGCGTAAGTGAAAGCTGGGAAGCCCACCTGACAGCCAATAGGAAGGCATGACCCTCCATGAGGAGGGGCTCCATGTTTCCCCTCCGTCTCCAACCCTGAGCAGCAATAAAGCTCCCACTGGAATCCCTGACAATCGCAGCAAAACCCATGGAGAGTCTATCCCTACTCTTCCTAGCATCCACATTTCTCTTGAAAGCTCCCCCTGGTGGTTTCATCCAACGCGGCACCAGAGTACGGTCCAGACAACCCCCCTGGATGATAGGCTTTGCACGCATGTACTCCTCGTAGAACCCTTCACACCAATCAAATGTACCATCAAAATTCGGTCGGGTCCCCATCTCCCTAAAAGTGTTATGCAGGTAACACACCCTCCAACAGCAAAGGATGAACACAGCTAGATCAGCAGCTCTGTTTTGATGTGATAGCGATTCCAAGATTTCATGAATGGAGGGCTGTTGTGAGAATGCCCCCACCAACCTCCTACAGCTCCCCCCACTGGACGGACACCCCAGGAATAGGTGATCAATGTCTTCCGTCACGGCCCGACAAAACAGACATAAGGGCTCCACCGCTATTCCCCGATCCCATAGATTCTGCAGCGTGGGTAAAGCATTCTTGAACAATCTCCACCCAAAAATTTGTACCTTGTTAGGCAGCGAAGTTCGCTAGATTGCCCGGTAGAAATTCGCATCTCCCGGGTCCACAACACCATTGCAAAGCATTCTGTATGCGGACTTCACTGTAAACACCCCATTTGGTTCATGCCTCCATGATAGGCAATCATCCTCGATATTCGATGACAGAGGGATAGAGGATATACCATGCCAGCCATGCTCCCCCACCACAGAAAGAATAAGATCCCTATTCCATGTCCGCGCCCTAGCGTTTATAAAGTGACTGACCGGCACATCATCCGAAATAGAATACGGGAGAGGCCCGGCCTTTTGTAGCTTGTTGTCCGTCCACCGATCATTGAAAAAGCTTACCCTGGCCCCGCTGCCAATCCGTCACATGCACCCGTTCTTAATTACCTCTCGAGCCTTCAGGATACACCTCCATGTGAAAGAGTCAGATGATTTCGGCTTGCAGGCCCATATATCATCACATGGGAAATACTTCGCCTTTAGAACCCTTGAGCACAATGAGTCGGTTGAAGTAGATAACCGCCAGACTTGTTTAGCCAAAAGAGCCAGATCGAATTTATGTAAGTCTCTGAAACCAAGACCTCCCGACAGCTTTGAGATGCACATGTCTCTCCACAATACCCAGCTCATCTTCCGTTTGTTTCCGTTTTTCCCCCACCAAAAACGGCTCAGCAGCCCATTAATTTCATTACAAAGCGATTTGGGAAGCAAAAATATGCTCATAGTATATGTCGGGATGGCCTGGGCAACAGCCTTGATCAGAACCTCTTTTCCACCGCATGAAAGTAATCTTCCCTTCAATCCTTGGATTCTATGCCATATGCGTTCTTTAAGCCCTTTAAATAATCCCCTCTTGGATCTGCTCAGTCAGGCCGGTAACCCGAGATAATGCTGAAGATCCTGACCCGATGAGCCAAGCATTTGCAAAATCGACTCTTTACTGATTGGATCCACATTCGGGCTAAAAAACACCGAGGTTTTGCTAACATTTAACATTTTTCCCGAAGCAGCAGCATACCGGTTGAGAATGGTCATGAGGTTACTGGTGTCCTGACATGTGGCCCGGACAAAGATGATGGCATCATCAGCAAAAAATAGATGAGAAAGAGTTGGCCCCCGAGGGTTGATCCTGATGCCATGGATACCTCCCCGTAATACCTTGTTAGAAATGAGAGCTGACAGACCTTCAACGCGCAGAATGAATAAGTACGGAGAGAGGGGGTCGCCCTGCCTGATACCCCTTGAGGGTTGGAAGAGACCCGATTTGAAGCCGTTAATCTTCACCCGATACTGAACCGCGGAGATGCACATCATAATCCAGTTTATCCATGTGGGGCTGAAATTCATAGCTTCCATAACGTGCTTTAGGAAGGGCCATTCCACCCTATCATAAGCTTTTGATATGTCCAGCTTTATAGCCATCTCCCGCTTCCTCCCCCGCTTCCGCCTCCGTAATGCATGAATCGCTTCATAGGCCACCAGCATATTATCAGTGATCAGCCGTCCTGGTACAAACGCACTTTGTTGTTCACCCACAATATCCAGAAGAGAAGACTTGAGACGATTTGCAAGGACCTTAGCCAGAATCTTGTAGATAACATTACATAGGCTGATGGGTCGGAACTGGGGAAGGCTTTGCGCACCAGCGCATTTCGGGATCAAAATAAGAGTGGTGGAGTTGAGGCCCTGAAGAAGATTCCATTGAGAATCCATGTCTTCCTCATCCAAGAACCGTTTGCACCAACGGAACACATCCTGTCCCACAATCGACCAATGAGTCTGAAAAAACCCCGCAGACAGCCCATCAGGACCCGGGGCCTTTGTGGGAGCCATAGATTTTATCGTCGTCGTAACTTCCTGGAACTCCAACGGTCTGGTAAGGGATCGCCTCTGCTGGTCGGAAATTTTCCTAGTAATGAGGTCATCAATCCATGAGGCATCGCCTTGGTTGGAGGATGATAAAATAGTTGAGAAATACTGCATCGCCAATTCTTGAATTTTATCTTGGTCCCGAACCCAGCCACCATTAGAATCTTGAAGGGCATCGATGTGGTTTACCCTTCTTCTGTTGGATGCCATTTGGTGGAAAAACCTCGTGTTCTTATCACCTTCTCTAAGCCAATGAGTCTTCGCCCGTTGTCTCCACAGCTGCTCTTCATCCTCCAATAGGAGATTGATCTTGAATTTGAGTCTTTTCACATCATCGTCCCTTTGGTCAGATGGACGATGGCAGATCAAGGATGCGAGCTCCTTCTGTCAATCCTCAATGATCTTTCTGAGGTTACCCCTCTTCTGCCGATTCCATTTAGAGAGTGCGTCACTGCAGGATTTGAGCTTCCACCTTAAGAGTTCACCCGGATGGGAAAGCAAGTGTGGCGCCGAAGACCAGACATCTTGAATAATTTGGTGTGTTTCTTTGTCTCTGGCCCAAAAAACCTCATATTTGAACTCCTTAGGGGGCTTCCTCTGACCAATTTTTGTGTCCAGAATCGTCAAGACAGGGCAATGGTCAGAAGAAGAAGTCGATAGATGGAACAACCTGGCAAAAGGAAATAGGTTCATCCAACTGGGGGTGGCTAGCCCCCTATCCAGTCTAGCTTCGACCTTTTGGGTTCCCCTTCTGTTATTTGTCCATGTCATAGTCGTCCCAACAAAGCCAAGATCCATGAGATTGCACCTATCCATCGTGTCGCGGAAATTGTCCATCTGGTTTTGGGAGCGTGTTCTTTGGCTAACATATTCAGAGGGGCCCATCACCTCGTTAAAGTCCCCCATAACAATCCATGGCCGGTCATTGAGCCCGCTTAGATGATGAAGAATATGCCAACCTTGATGTCGACGATGTGTCTCTGAGTGACTATAAAATCCTGTAAATCGCCACTCATGAATAAACGCATCAATATGGTGGGCCGAGTAGCTATTGATATCCACTGGGTAGTCATTCTTCCATAGCAGCGCCAGACCCCCCCTTCTGTCTTCTAGGTCGATCGAACAACAACAATCATATCTCAGTTTATGTCTAATTCCCTCCATTTCCTTAGTGGTGCGTTTAGTTTCACTGAGGAAAAGTAGACGGGGAACTTTCTTCCTGACCAAGTCCAGGAGACACCGAATTGCACGTGGGTTCCCAAGCCCACGGCAATTCCAAGCTAAGATAGCCATATCAGTTGAGGCAGGGCTGAGAGCCTGCCTCAGCCACTGCCTCATCTAGAGTGGTTTCCTCTGCCTTCCTCATCCTTTTGGAGGTGTTGTGGTCTTCTAGTTGTTCGTCAAGGAGACCCCTCTTCATAGATTTCCCCCCCGTGACCCCCATTGTCACACAAAGAGGCATGTCCATCAGTCCCCTTGCCCTCCTTTTCCATTTTCCACCCCTTCCCTTGTCCCCTACTGTCCCCCAATGCTGCTGATCTGGAGAATATACGGCCGCCATTTTGATGTTTTGGTTGCAAGACAGCCCCAACACCCCCTTGGTGAAACTCCGGTTCCCCGTAGTGGCATGGGAAAGAGATGGTTGGCTTCCCGCTCTGTCTTGGTCATCTTCTTCAACTGCACCAATAGGGACCCCTTCCACTCCCCACATATGCAAGGATGTTCCCCTCATTACCTCCTCATGCCGCTGCACGTCAGTCCCAACTATCCATTTGCAGTTCAGTCCCGCAGACTTCCCCTTGAAGTGCACAACATTTGCATCACATGATGCCCACCCTGGATGTTGAGCTTCAGAAACCGCAGCAGCCACTGCCCCCGCAATTGTAGTTTCCTGCATCGCAGCACTGCCGCTGGGTTGCAGCCCCCCAACAGGTCTGACGCTGTCCCGACCCTCATCCGTGTGGGAAGGTGAGCATTCAGCATACCGCTGCCACTCTCGATTGCTGTTTGGAGGCACTTGCTGATCTGCCTGGGAGGAAGGCAAGCTCGGGGTGGGGTTCAGTCGTCGGGGTGTGGTGTGGAGCTGGGCCAAGTCGTCCTTCAACGCCTCACAGCTCTGCTCCAGCATCACGTCAAAATGCATTTGTCTGTCAGGGCTGGTTTGGCTGTCGGGGCTGGTTTGGAGTTGAGCAGAAACGTCCATCCTCACCAAACGGCATTGCTCCATAGGCTCTTTGGATTGCATCTGCTCCCCGTCACCTTCCCATTGATCGCCGCTCACAGGCTGGCTATTAAGGCTTTGCCGGACATCTTCCCCCAAGTACTTCGTAGGCAGCACCCTGTTTCCCCGATCACTTTAAGAAGGTTAAAACTTAGAGAAAAATGAGCTTTGATAGACACTTCCATTGCAACAGAACTTTCTATAAATGGCTAGTTTTTCGCAGGGACAAATTTGGATTTGGTTACATCTAGCATCAAAGACAGTCAACTGCATTCATTTCGAAGCTAAACTTGCTATGATTGTTTGTGTTCAAATCTAAACAAATATATTAACTATTAATTTTAGTTGTATGTAAGGCAAAAGTTGACTATATTTAAGCAAGTGTCACCGCCCTTAATCACCTATATATATGAGTCATGATTATATATAATATAGTGTACATATGCTTAGCTTATAATATTCATTTTTTAAATTTTATTTTCATTTATTGTTTAGTTTTCTTGATAAACATGTTCTTTAAGTGTATTTAATTTATATGCCAAGTTTTTCCATTTTACAATACTTTTACATATTTATTTTTTATTTTTAAAATCATCAATTTTAGGGAAATATAATTCATTTTCACCCCTTAAAAAAGTTGATTTTTAAAAATAAAAAATAAATATTTAAAGTATTGTAAAATGGCAAAATTTGATATATGAATTAAAGTAAAAACATGTTTATAAAGAAAAATTAAGATTAAATAAAATAAAATTAAAAAATGAATATTATAAGCCGAGAATATGTAAATTATATTGTATATAATCAAGCCTGTATATATATGCATAATCATATATATATATATACATATACATATATATATACATATACATATATATATATACATATACATATATATATACATATACATATATATATATACATATACATATATATATACATATACATATATATATATACATATACATATATATATATATTAGAGGGGTGATTCTATTAGCCCGGGCTAAGTAAATGGCCCACTTAGCCCACCTCAAAAAACTTATTTAAAATAATTTTTTTTTGTTTTTTTCTTCGTACACTTTTATCTAAGTGTATTTAACATATAGACCAAGTTTTACCATTTTTGAATATGTTTATCTATTTTTTTTAGATTTTTGAAAATAAGGGTATTTTAAATACTTATATACACATAAATGTTTAAAAATCTAAAAAAAATAGATAAACATATTCAAAAATGGTAAAACTTGGTCTATATGTTAAATACACTTAGATAAACAAGTGTATGAAGAAAAAAATAAAAAAAATTATTTTAAATAGGTTTTTTAAGGTGGGCTAAGTGGGCCATTTACTTAGCCCGGGCTAATAGAATCACTCCCCTATATATTATATAGCGAAATTGACATTATGACAAACAAAAGTTATATGTAATTAAAAGATAGCTACTTTTAATGGAATTTGCTGTAGTACGCAATGAGTTGTATTAAAGTGTTGCCCTTCAAATATTTGCTAGTTTTTATTGTTATATTTTGGAATCATACTTTATAAAATCTATATTTCTTCCCACACAAAGAATCATCCTAACTAATTTGTTCAAATTTTTGCTTAATGCATACATGATACGTAGACAGATAGCAACAGAATACTCCTATACGTAGGACAATAATTCCCTCTATATTCAAACATGGGATTTCTCGCACCATGGCTAGGTAGGAACATCAAATTTGCTATGCACTCGAGCTAAAATATGAGCGTTTTTTTATTAGTTGCCATAATACATAGTGAAATCTAATATCACATGTCACTGGAAGTTGAACACTAGCACTCACAGAAACAAGGCATTGGCGTTACTACCAGGGCGTACCGCGGGTGGAAAATATTAATTTGTTTTGAACACATATTTTTTGCTAAGTACATTTAGATTCTATCAAAATTTATCTCTAATTTTTCTTCTGAGGAATGAGTTTTACTACATCGATATTTCGTAACTTTTCGTTTTGTTAACTTTTTCTAAAAATTGTGGGTTAAAATTTTCATACATGGGCAAAAGGTATTACCATATTTGAAAATATATTAACGATGTGTGTTTAATTAGAAGTAAATTTTGTAGTCATATTTAGAATTCACCTTTTATTTCTTATAAATTTTTTAATATTAAATATATGTACATACTCAGGTCATGATTCATGGTCTATTTTCTGTAATATTCCATTGTCATTCCCTGGTTCTACATGCAAAAAATATATAATCAGGGGTTGCGAACTTGTGACCATATGCGCTTTGTTGCAACTTGATGAGTGGCGACCAGTTATTGTAACCCCTTTTATTTGTTTGTCTTTAATAAAAATTCAGGCTCCAATAATTAATTCTTTTAATGTATTGGATTTTCCAATTTCTTCCCCTGTATCAATTAATGTTCTGATTCTGATCATTGTTGTCTTGAAATTTTTGTTGATTTGCACTACTAGTGGCCATAAACACGAATATCGCAAAAACACAAGCACGACATGGAAGAAGCATTTGGTTACAAGTGACAATTCTGAACATTCTTCTTATTATTGATGGAGTTGAAGCAAATTATGCAGTTTCCTAGCATTCTTCTTATTATTGATGGAGTTGCAGCAAATTATGTAGTTTCCGGAAAGACGAGGCTTGTCAAACCCAAGAAGCCTAAATTAACTATCAAAACCATTCTGGTAAGTCATGTTGAGTTTAATTTCATCTGACTACTAAATCAGGTCGACTTGGGTTAGAGTAAACATAACCTTAACCCACCTTATAAAATCTTAATAAAACATTATTTTTCGCACTTTAACCCAACCCTATTTTATCCTTATAGAAATTAATTTGGTTCAAGTTAAAAACAGGTTAATAAATATATAATCTTTAAAAATATTTTACTTAATTAAACCTATTTCAAAATATAAATTTATATAAAAATAAAAGTTAATCATTTTTATAGGAGCACTTTCCAATTTATGACTTATATGATGATATAATTGCTAAAAATCTTATTTCAAAGTAATAATATATGGTTCATTCCTATTTATTATGTACTAATGTGAGATTATCCATTAATAATTTATTACATTATATGCTAATATATGAAATCGGATCGGGCTGACAATTATCCAACTCAAACCAACATCCTTTTGAAATCGGGCGAGTTCAAATTTGAGTTACAAATTATTTTTTTTTCAAAATGCCTTACCCAACCTTATTATAAATCAAGTTGGGTTAGTTGGGTTTGAGTTGAAACTAACCTTATTTACACCCCTACTCATTAGTCATTAACTAAGTTAATTATTGTCATGTGTATATTTATTTTCTTAACTCAACCATGTAATAATACTTGGCGTGAGCCTAACTAGTTTGTCCCCTTTAATTTCTTTATCTATATCTTTTCTTTTTTAAAAAAAATAATTGATGATTATTTCATATGTACAATAGAGTGAGGATGGAGACATTATTGACTGCGTCGACATTTACAAGCAACCATCCTACACTCATAAATCATATTATTCAAGTTCTTAATTCTTCTCCTTGCTCTATAGACAAATCCAATATTTCAATATACATACATCTCTCTTGATCAATATACAGTAGCTTATCACAAGAATTTACAATTATAGATGATGCCTAGGACCACAATAAAGAGATGGCAATGACAAGTAATACATCATCACTATCTTCTTCCGTTGCATCATCATCGGCACAACTACGACGCTTGAATAGAGATTTCCCTCAAGGAACCATCCCTATATTGAGAACATGGAATAACGATATGCTTATAGAAAATGGTCCCACGATACCCCCAGTCACTGAGGTAAATGGATACTAATTGTAAACATGAATATGTACGTATTGACATTGGTTTTAATTAAATTAAACATCTTGATTAATTCTTTGATTGTTTGACTAAAGCATGATATATAGGGACCCCAATTCAGTGCTCCCAGGTGCATACATATATATATATTTACATATATATTTGAAAATATTTTCATAAACGTGTTAGCCCAAGTATATTTAACATATATATCAATTTTTACCATTTTTGGATATTTTTAGATATTTATTTTTTATTTTTGAAAATCAGTGGCATTTTAATAATTTAAAATTACGTAAAACCACTGATTTTCAAAAATAAAAAATAAATATCTAAAATACTTCAAAAATGGTAAAAATTAACACACAGATTAAATACACTTGGGCTAACATGTTTATGAAAATATTTTCAAAAAAAAGTAAAAAAAAAAATGTATGTATGCGCCCAGGAACATGCAGCAGTGCATGCTCCCGGGAGCACTGAATGGGGTCCCATGTATAGCACGCGAAGCTAGTTTTAGACGGAGGTAAAGGAGGTAGGATTTAGCTATATAAATGTTTGAGATTTGAAGCACTTTTTTTTTTATGGTTTATATTTACATACATCTCAACACATATTACATTGTAATTCTGAGACATTCTTACAAACAAAGAGATACATAACTCTTCCAAAGAAATCTGGAGACACAGTTCTACTAAAGAATTAGGAAGAACAGCTTCCATCCACCCCAAGGGAGACAACAGCTCCCACACTACCACAAAGGGAGACTACAGCTCCCACACCATTTTTCCGGGCCGAAATCCCAATATGGGATTCGAACCCACGACCTGCGCGCTAAGAGGCCAACACCCCTGCCACCTGCGCTAGCCGCAGGTGACAGATTTGAAGCACTTTGAACCCACGGGTGCTAGAAAAACGACTGCTGGTGGCAATTATATTTTCGCCGGGTGGACGGTACAAATTTATGATTAGGCGAAGTTATAGATAGAGAGAATGTATTTTTATCATGCTCTGATTTTATTTACACATGTTAAATACTTTTCAGGTTTATGAACCGCTATATGGAGACCAAAAAACAAGATTGAACATATATTGGACGGTAAGTATTTTTTCTAATATGATAAGTTTAAATAATTTTTGTGGTTGTTAAACTTCTTCAGGTACCCAATTCCTAGGTAATCCGGACTATATTCATGAAGATTCAAGCTTGGTTTGACTACACATTAAGCTGACGATAAGCCTCTTTATAAATTAATGAGTCACAATTTCGATAAAAGCAATACGTTTGATTCATACATTTGGTAGGAAACGATGCACGATCAAATGAAGCCTTATATACTCTATTTTAATTCTGATTGGGCCTATCAAGCATAAGCTCGAAGGTGCTATGATGTGGGTTTGGTTTTATCTTAAACATGCACCTAAGATTGCAGATAAGGAAAGTTAACTAGGGTCTTTCGTAATAAAAAAAATTAGGGTTATATTTTTTGAATGATTTGCAAATATACTCATTTAATTTTATTATAACTACAAAAATACTTACATAGTTTTAGAAATTACAAATAATCCTCATATAGTTTGACTATAATTACAAATATACTTACATTGTTATACACCATTATGACGTACGTATATTTGCAAAAATATGCAAAATATGTGGGTTTATTTGCAAGAAATAAATATACCTACTTAATTTTTGAAATAGCAAATATACCAACAAAACAATTCAAGTTAGATGGAAAATCTAGCAAATAAACCAAAGAAAAAACAATATGCCACTCAAAATAAGACAAATTAGAATATATTGTGAAAAGAATTTCCTATTAAATAACAAGAGGAATAAATATTATGAAGAATAAGACTAATGAATAACTAAACCTCAAATAGAAATTTGATGGTTATCATCCTAGATTCACACTTTCATATCCATTGTATTTAGAATTTTTTAGTTAAGAGAGGAAAAACTGAGATATAAGGATTGACAAAACTTTTTTTAAAAAATAAAATGATAAGTATAGGACTACTAGTAAAATGCTCTGACTAACTTTTGGTGTTTTTATGTTCCTTTATTGAGGCCGATAATTCAGAGGACACCAGCTGTCATCATCATAATTGTCGGGGTTTTGTTCAAACAAACCCACATTTCTATCTAGTAGCTACCTTCAATATGACTTCAACCTATGGTGGTGATCAAGCTGAAATCAAAGTCACAATTTACTTGACAACACAAAACAATAGTATTCTGTATTTACCATAAGCACATTAGTAATTACATTGATTGAATTATAATTGCCACTGGTTCATCAAATAAATTTTTTCAGTGACTAACCCATACTTATGCATATATACAAATATACAGGACTAGCAATCGAATAATTGATGGCTGAAATATTTTGATACACTGGTGGGATACTAGCCAGCTTCTATTTTTAAGGATCTCTCTTCAGCACGGGCAATCAACTGGAAGGAGACATGGGCCTTTCATCGGCTAATCAAGGAGATCGTCACTCCACGACCGAAATGGGAAGCGGGCACTACCCATTAGAAGGTTTATTTAAAATATCAGCATATGTTGCTGAAGCCCGTTATACTCCATATGATACTGCATGTATTGCCACTAAAAAAAGGAGCTATCAATGTACAAATTTTGGAGAAAGTACTGCTCGTCCTGGCTACGCAGTTTATTTTGATAGAAATGGTGAAGGAAAGAGATGCTCTAAATAAATCAATGATAGGAAGGATGGCTGAGACTCATCCATTCATCGAATTCGCTTTGATGGAATGAATTAGTTACAGCAAATTAATGGAATCTTTTCACAATACTTCATCTGTTTTCTAACTTCACATCACTATTTTATGACGTACCCTCCTTATTCGTTTGTACTTAACTTGTCTTTTCTTTTTTTCTATTCTTCGTTATTCAGGATATATTTAGAAAGAAGTAATTAGAATGAAAATTTTGGCGTAGAAGTTTTTAAAATAGAAAAAAAAATTATATAATATAGTAGAGATAACAATAAGAAGTAAAGAGAATAAATCTAAAAGAGATAGGTTTATTGTATTAGTAATAGTAAGAAGACATAAAGAAATAAAATACATTTACCAATAGTTAGGATGGTCCCTCATAAAAAAAATAAAGAAGTTAAGACGGTCCAAATATTCGCTCCGAAAATTAAACAACTAGTTAAAATCTTAGAATATTTTCCTGTTTGAATAACTGAATAGCAAGGTACAAACATTGAAACTTGTGACAAATAGATATAAATTCAAATCTTTTAGGTATAGACGAAAAATGTGAATAGATCAAATACATATAAATCTACTATTTGCGTTTGCATGGGAAATAGAATGAAATGTTATAAAAAAAAATCCACTTTCTGTATTCATTAGATCTGATGTGACATTTTAATTTCTTGACTATATATTTTGTAGTTATAAAAAAACCTGTACACTCTGAAATGACATCGGCTACATTTTGGGCTTTTATCTACGGAAAATTCCATTAATATTTCAGGAAGTTTCTGTTAGCCGTCGTTGATGATTCTGGTCCTAGTCTGCAACTAGAGTTGGATGAACTTCCTCAGGCATCACCAAGTGGATTTGAAACTAAGCAACATGAAACACACTATGCAAACGAGATGTGCAACTATGGACCTATATATCTTATGAGAACGGGTTCAACTGGCATTTGACCTTATTTACCCTCTGAAGCAGACTCTGATCTTATGCTCCCAGGGCGCATACACCTATTTTTTTAGTTTTTTTGAAAAAAATTTCATAAAATTGTTAGCCCAAGTGTATTTAATTTGTGCATAAATTTTTACTATTTTTGGAGTATTTTAGATATTTATTTTTTATTTTTGAAAATCAGTGGCATTTTAGGTAATTTTAAATTACTAAAATGCCACTGATTTTCAAAAATAAAAAATAAATATCTAAAAATCTCCAAAAATGGTAAAAATTAATACATACGTTAAATAAACTTGGGCTAACAAGTTTATGAAATTTTTTTTAAAAAAAATTAAAAAATAAGTGTATGTGCGCAGGAGCATGCAACTAAGGTCCCTCTGAATGGCCTCCATTGTCAGTTCAATTGTCAAACCTCCACTTTCATTAAACTAACTAGGAAAATTGCTTTCATAAAAAATTTCAAAATACAAGTGTGAGACTCATAAATGGAAACTATTCCAACTTTCAGTGTGGCTTTACTGTAGGGATGCTGATCGTATGCTCAATGCTCCGAGGCGCATACACCTTTTTTTAATTTTTTTGAAATTTTTTATAAAGCTGTAAATTTAAGTGTATTTAACATATGTATTACATTTACCACTTTTGATTATTTTAGATATTTATTTTTAATTTTTAAAAATCAATGGCATTTTAGTATTTTAAATTACCTAAAATGCCATTGATTTTAAAAAATCAACAATAAATATCTAAAAATACTCCAAAAATGGTAAAAATGTATACATAAATACACCTAGATTAACAATCTTGTAAAAAATTTTCAAAAAAAAAAACTAAAAAGGGTGTATTAGTGTCTTTACCGTACTCTCAATGCTCCCGAGTGCATACGATCAGCGTCCTTAATATAGTAACATTATAATAGTGTGGTCAAAACAAAAGCAGTACATTATAACAATGTGGTCAAAACCAAACCAATGATTAAACTAGTAAAGGGATTGGTCTGGGTCGAACTAGTTTAAATAATTTAGCCAGTAATGTAAGAGTTATGTATTTATATTATATTTTGATAAATATTTATATTCATTATATGTTAAACTTAAATCTATCATTTTAATTACAAAAATTTATAGGAAATTTCAATAGAATCATTTTAAAGATATAAAAACATCCACCATTCTTATATTTATTTTAATTTGATTCTTGATACCCTGGATATCAATCGTAGAATGCCATAAAATTTTCTTATTCTTTTACATATCATTCTCTCACTTTTTTACTACATTATTCCCCCAATGTTTTGAAAAAATTCTTATTCTCATTTTTCATCTTTGCTTTTATATCTTTGCAAATATAACCTTAAGTACAATATTTAACTATTTCAAAAAAATAAAAATTTGAAATTATCTCGATAAATAATATTAAAGGCAAATTTTATTTCTACTATAAAAGAAAAAATTTAGTTTTAGTTAACATTAAACAAATTAATTAGTGCATATTAAAATTTATAATTTTTACGACAAATAATACTGAAAATTAATTTAAATGCAAAATTTAAAATTTTTATAATTTAATATATTTTCTTGTGTTTTCCTTTATAATACAAAAATTAAAGAAAATTTACAAGATGCCCTTCTTCAAAGATGTAAAATTGAGAGTCGAACACTTGCGGCACGATGATGTTCGTCACTAGCACTTGTCTAGCACTATTCCAATTTGATCCAGCTTGTGCCTTTAAAAGTTTTATTTTAAGAATGTTTTAAAGTTAATTATAATACAAACTAAGATTATTGTGAATATATACCAATTAAAAAATATAAAATTGATATTTTTACATGTGAATATTTCTATAATATATATTTTAATAATGTAATTTTGATGTTACTAGTTCAAATTGGTTTACCAAATCAGTTTGAATAAAGCTAGTTTCTTTACTGGTTTGATCACCGGTTAGGTTCGGTTCGGTTTAGACAACATTGACCACTACAAAGATAATAATATAGTTTATAATTTTATAACGTAATAAATATTAACATTATTTACTTATTTGGAATTAATTTTTGACTATTACAGGTTATGTAAAAAATCTCAAATGTATATATGTTCAGAAAGTGATTCAATGCACTTGAATTTATTAGAATTTGAGACTTTAGTATACCTGGTTGCAAAACATTTTTTAAACTTTTTATATAAATTTTAATCTAGAACATTTAACATATGTATTAAACTTTATCATTTGTGAAATTGTATACATTTTCAAAAATAACGGAATTTTAGAAATGATTGAAATATCCTTATTTTTAAAAATAAAAATAAATACATATTAAAAATGGTAAAATTAGTTCATAAATTTAAAAGATTTTATTAATTTTTGGGCTTTTCCCAAATATACCCACTACATTTGATCATAACCCAAATCTGCCCACTATGTTTCAAAAATTCCAAATATACCCATTACGTTTTGCCAAAATTTCAGATAAGCCCACGCCATCATAGACGTTTAGAAATAGCGTTACTAAGAGAGGGAAATGACTCATCTGCCCAAGAGCAAAGGCTAAATCGAAAAGGGGGGGATTTCGGGCTCGTTCGAAATCCCTAATTTCCTTCGGCAAGAAAATCCCCTCCATCTCATCCTGTCTACCTCCGACGCCGATGCCCTGCCACTAATTGCTCCCACTCCACCCATCTGCCTTCGCCGGAAGAATCGAACATTCGCCGCCATTAGTTGACGACAGAATCTTCTCCATCTAGTCGTGTCTACCTCCAATGCCACGCCAATGCCGACGCCGACGCTGATGCCGATGCCCTCCACCCATCTGTCTTCGCTTGCAGAATCGAACAATTGTTGTTTGAAAACGACATTCCAATGCCTTGAATGGCTAAATACAACTAAAAGCTCCCTTTCTGAAAATGACAGATGAGAATGCAATTTTAAAATGTTTATGGGCCTGCTTGCATGGGAATTTTTGATGGTTGTGGGGTAGTTGCATTAATTTATTTATTTGAAGGGGGACTGCTTATAAATTGTGGCTACTTGCATCTGGATTTTCATTTGTCTGCTTGCATCTGGATTTTCATTTGTCAACATCCTCTTTCGACATGGCTTTACATGTTTAAATAGAAATCTAATGGTTATAAATAAAGCTGAAAAAGTAGAAGGAAGCACACATATATATTCGTATCAGTTAATATTATATGGATATGGATGTACGAAAAGACCATTTGCCTTATGTAAATAATCTTCTCAAGTCTTGAGCATAATATATTGTTACAATTGAGCCTAATTTCGTAGATTTTTTGTTAGTTGATTTCGGTGGTTGGAATTTTATTTTATTCTTGTGTATCATATAATGCGACAAGTATCCCAATTTTATGTAATTTTCTTTGGTTGATTTAGGTTCCTAGATTTTTATTGTATTCTTGAGCATCATATAATGTGGCTATTGATTCCAATTTTATGGAAATTTTTTTAGTTGATTTAGGTAGCTAGATTTTTTTTATATTATTTAGCATCATATAATGTGGTAGTTGAATCGAATCTGATTAAATTTTCTTTAGTTGATTTAGCCAGTTGGATTTTTAATATATAATGTGGGAGTTAAGCCCAATTTTATGGAATTTTCTTTGGTTGATTTAGATTCCTGAGTTTCTGTTGTATTTTGACCGATATAGAAAGCCTAATTAATGGAATTTTTATATTAAGTGGTTCAATGAATATGGAAGTTGCTTTCAATCAATTATTCTTTATATTTTCAATCATCACTTTTATGCAGTCATTATATTTGCATGTGGTTGCTAACTTCAAAGTATTATTGTTAATATTAACTATACATTTTTTCAGTAATGGCCGCCAATCGGATTACACTAGCAATTCACTTCGAAGGACATTTAAGAGGAATCTAATGAAAATGTTACAAATTATTTCGGAGGAAAGTTGCATCATGAAGTTGTAGACCCCGATGAATTATATTGGATTGATATAGAGAAACAAATTATGGAATTATTAGGATTTTCAGAAGATAGCTTTACTATTGGTTTTAAGTACCCTAACATCGATATTTCTAAAATAATTGATTACTTGACGTGTGATGAGGATGTGATTAATATGGTGAATAAGTATGGAAGTGAAAACTGGATGGATGTTAAAGAGATCCCACTATATGTGTGTCGCGAAATAACCGGATCTCGTAATGTCAGGAAGGCGACTACAAATCAACTAGATGAAGCGGAGTGAAGATAGATGTTGACCAAATAGTAGAGAAGGATATTTCATACAATGGTATTAATACACAATGTACCACAAATTATCTATTTTTATGTCATTATTTTTTTTTATTTCTTATTTTGTGGTAAAATTAATAAGAGCTCTATTATATATAAATTGCAGTCGCCAAAGATGGAACTGAAAGCATTCAAAGAGGGGTCGCATAAAGCCAAAGATTGGATATTCAATTGGACGTACATGAAGATACCCAAATAGACACAATGATAGACAAATTTATCAACCAAGAGACTGGTAATTGTGAAAGACAGTTACAAGAGAGGCAGTGGCTTGAGAAGATGAACATTAATTTGGAGTTTTTACAAGATACTAGTGCTAATGATATAGCATACGTTGGGGAGAATGATCCGAACTTTTAGTCGGAAAGGTCTGCCACTATTGAAAGAGATAGATAATTTATTTTTTATATGTTGAATTTTTGCTTAGTTTATTGAAATGCTTAATAAGATAACGCACTTCGATATTAATTTTTTAAGATTCATGTGAAGAACATGATGATGCAGATGACATAGATGACAATGGTGCTAACAATGTAGATGTCAGAGTGAATGACCAAGTCCCTGATGCACCTATTGGACATAATGTTCATGCATTAGGTTAGTAATATCCTTACCTAAATACCAGCTTATGTTTTGTCCAATAGTCATCAAGTTCATTTATATTTCACCTCTATTACTTTTGATTTGTAGATTATGCATAAAGGGGACGTGAAGGGGAAGATTTAATGAGAGAAAATAACAATGTAACCTATGATGCAGCTCTACCAAACATTGATGTTGATTACATATATGATGGTGAGAACGACTCCTGCTTTGAATCAGAGGAAGATTCTTCAAACGATGAAACACACAGGAGTAAGAGGATTTCAAGAAGTAAAAGATTCTTGGCTAAGGATTTAGAAAACCACATTTAGGAGTTGGAATGCAGTTTGGAAGCATCCAATTACTGCGACAAGCCCTTGTCGAGTATGTTGTATGCAACTTCTTTGATATGTGCTACATGAAGAATGAAAAGAGAAAGGCTATTGCAAAATGCAAGGGGAGTAGCTGTCCATAGAGGGTATATGCAAGATTGATGCCTGAAAATACAAGTTACATTATTCGAACGTTGAACGATACACATGAGTGGTCAACATTTCAATTAGGAGGGAAAAAGTCTGCAACAGCACAGTGGGTGAAGGCACACATCATCAATAAATTGAAGGGGAAACAAAATCCTTCCGTAAATCACTCCGCGAAGTTTTTCGAAAAAAATTGGTTTGAAGCTTAGGTACAAGAAAGTCCACAGAGCCCGAACAAAAGCCATGGCTGAAGTGCATGGTTCGGATGAAAAGTCATACCAACTAATTCCTTCATATTGCTTGACCTTGAAGAGGTTCAATCTGAGCACAATTGCTTAATCCGTTATAAATAAAGATGCCACCTTTAGTTGTCTATTTATTTCATTGAAGGCTTTCCAAGATGCTTTTCTACATGGATGCAGACCATCCATAGGTTTGGATGGGACTTGTTTGAAGGGAAGATACAAAGGTGTATTATTATTTGCAATCACACTAGATGGTGACCGTGGGATCATTCCAATTGGGATAGAAGCAGTTGAGGCTGAATCTGGGAGTAGTTGGGAATGATTTCTTCAGAATTTATTTTTAGCAGTTGGAGATGGACCATTCACCTTTATGTCTGATCGCCAAAAGGGTCTTCCTGATACGGTACAACAGGTTTTCCCTCATTGCCACCATCGATTTTACACGAGGCATATTGTCAACAATTCCAAGATGCTTTTCTACATGGATGCAGACCATTCATAGGTTTGGATGGGACTTGTTTGAAGGGAAGATACAAAGGTGTATTATTATTTGCAATCACACTAGATGGTGACCATGGGATCATTCCAATTGGGATAGAAGCAGTTGAGGCTGAATCTGGGAGTAGTTGGGAATGATTTCTTCAGAATTTATTTTTAGCAGTTGGAGATGGACCATTCACCTTTATGTCTGATCGCCAAAAGGGTCTTCCTGATACGGTACAACGGGTTTTCCCTCATTGCCACCATCGATTTTGCACGAGGCATATTGTCAACAATTTCAAAAGAAAAGCCTTTAGGAAAGGGTGATCCAATTGTGGATTTACTATGGGATGTGACTAAAGCATATACAAGATCTGATTTTGAAGAAAAGATGGATGCGGTGCTCATTGTAAGTGAAGATGCTTGAAAGTGGTTGAGTGAGTACATGGCAAACATTATTGTAAAGCTTAGTTCAAAGAAGACATACCCTCTAATCATATAGATAATAATGTTACTGAAGCTTGGAATCAATAGATTATAGATCCAAGACATGCCCCTATTGTACAATGCTTTGAAATGATACGATGCAAGATGATGGCAAGCTTTCAAGAAAGGCGAGATAAAACATCAAGATTCAAGCACAAGGTTGTGCCACGTGTGGTCAAAATTATTGTCGAAGCACTACCTAAGGCAAGACAAGCCTTTGTGTTGCGAGCTGCTAAGTTTGAATATGAAGTAACATGGAGGCAAATACAAAATGTTGTGCACATTGATAGGAAGATATGCTCATGTAGATAGTGACAACTAGATGGAATATCATGTATTCATGCACTGGCAGTAATCATGTGGCCATTAAGGGATGATCCCCAAGATTTCTGTTCATCGCACTTCACAATTGCCACGTATAAAGCTGTGTATGAAGCTCGCATACATGGCATGCCAGATTCTGTAGATTATGACAAAGCACTTAAACCTTTTAATATGCTACCTCCCAACATTCGAAGAGCACTTGGTCGACCCAAGCTAAAAAAAAAGTAAAAGTGCGGGAGACAATGAATCAAAGCGTAGAAGGATATCCAGAGATGTATCAAAGAAGCATTGTCATAGATGTGGGCAACTTGGGCATAATAAGTGGACTTGTAAATTCCAATCAGACCCCTCGAACTAGCATTCATGTGGCGGGCAAGGAAGGGGACGAGTAACAATAACGGATGGCAGGAGAGCGTATGGTATATCTTTTTTTATATATAATCAATATCAATCATGCATATTTCACTGTATTATAAGATTGCAAATGCAATTTTATTTTTTTCCTTTTAGGTTCTTCACAACGAGGGAGAGGAGTAATCATCGGAAACAAAGGAACAATCGGTCTATAATTTTTTTTTGGTTGCTTATGTTCAACATTGGTAGGTAGTACATATCAATGACAAAATTATCTTCTAATGTTTATTATGTAGGTGGAAGTCATAGGCCAAAGTTACCATTAAGACGGAGACTTAATGTTACAAATCCATCTACTAACTCTAAAGTGACTATTTAACGATCACAACAAAGCATTGGTAACCTATTCATATGTTAAACAAATCATGATTTTTTTACATGCTATAGTTGCATTCCTTGTTTGATAGAACCTCTTTGTAATAGCAGTCTGTTCTTTAGTCGTGGGCAGTACATCAAGTGTCATCCAGGATGAATGAACTTCTAGTTATTGCTCCATCTCACATCACAAGTCAACCTAAATGGTCTGTCTTCTAAAATTTCACATTCGAAAACTCTTTTTCTAGTTTTCACACAAGTAATGCATTTTATCTATTGGATTATTTTCGTGGCTCTCGCAAGTTATTATTACACATTGACATTGGAAGCCCATAGTGTGATTTTTTTGGTTGATGGATTCTTTTGGCAAAATCGGTTGAGAGTCCAAACAGTGGATATGTTGTGAATGTCTATATGATATCGATGTAAATATTGTGCTGAACAATGGATATATTTTGAAGGTTTGTTTGATATTGATGTAAATGTTGTGAAGATATGTAATTTTTTGGAAAGTGGTTATAGATGACTCATGTCTCACATTTATAGATAAAAAAAGGTTCATGGTGGAATTAACTTTAATTATCATTTTGACTACTTTCTATCATGATGGATCATATTTAAATGTGTTTTAGAGTGTCTACAGGTAATGTTCATATATATTATTAGAGCTTAAGATAATACACCTACAAAAACATCCAAAGCCAATTTTCAAAAGCAAAATACAACAAATGACGAAAGCGTGATAGTGCAACCAAATCCAATATAGTCTGTGTAAAATAAAACATTACCATACAATAGAAGTCTTAAAGTTCTGTAAAGTCTATATGAAATACAACATTAACATACCACAAAAGTCTATATAAAAACATAACTATCATTGTAGTCTTAATCATCAATTTTTATTTTCCCTAGAGCCTTCATAACACTTGCTAGTTGCCTGTCATGCACTGGCCTCACTGTCTCGGTATTGTCCGCTTTGGGCCTCGCCTGCATGATTTTGTTCTTCTGGGTTCACATGCCTGTCTTTCCCCAAAAAGGCTCTCAACAGGACAACCAGTGTCTCCACTTATAGCCCTGGCTCCCCCCCTTGTCCTAACCAATGTGGATTCCAAATCCACTCCCCTTGGGGCTCTAGCGTCCCCACTGGACACCACCAGTTGGAGGTTGGGGGTTGACTTTGATATCATTATGTCACGCACTTGCCTCACTATCTCGGTATTGTCCACTTTGGGCCTCGCCTGCATGATTTTGTTCTTCTGGGTTCACGTGCCCATCCTTCCCCAAAAGGGTCCTCGACAGGATAACCAGTGCCTTCACTTATAGCCCAGGCTCCCCCTCTCATCCTAACCGATGTGGGATTCCACATTGCCATTCCAACATAAGCTCTTTCTTACGCTTCAAAAGAACAATTTCCTTCTGAGCTAACATCAACTTTTTTCAACAAGTTCCAACTTCTTGGTCAACTCTTTTATCGTTTCTGCTTTGCCGCAATTGCAAGTATCACAACTATTGTCTCCTCTTTAATAACACCGAAATTCATCACACCATGCAAAAAATTTGCAGTCTTCTTGACCTGTGCATAGAATTTCGTAATAGTACGTGTTGCTAAATACCAAATAATTTATCAAAAAGAATCCAACAATTGTAGATAAAAATTATACAAATCTATACCATTTTAGGACATGTAAAACCAACGTCTTGGATTTGTTGTGGTATTCGACATTAGTATCTTACAAAAACCTTTTCCACAAGGACAAGGAATAGTTGAAAAACCTGTCGACTTTCCTCTTGATGACATATCTGAAGAATTAGCAAAAGTTATAAAAATAAATATTAATTAATTCATGGACATTCATACACTCCTCTTGATGACATATCATTTTTCTAACTAACTGGAAAAAATACCAAAAATACAATAGCATAGACAGAATGGAAAAATTATTATTTTTGAAACCAACAGGAAAAAATACCAAAAATACAATAGCGTAGATAGAAAGAAAAAATTGTCATTTTTTAAACCAACCGGAAAAAAATACCAAAAATACAACAGTATAGACGGAAGAAAAAATATCATTGTGGGATTTAATTGATGGAATGATTGCGCAATGGCTGTCATAATTCATACCATTTATGACAGACTACTATCTGGTTCAGCGAAATGATATGAAAGGAAATACCATATTGCACGCTCTAAGATCCAACGTCCGGAGTTGATATTTCAATTTCAGATATACCCAAAAGCATCAAAAAAATGAAATGAATACCTCAAATGACCAGTCGTAAGATGCACAACTCCTTCCTCCATGGGCACTCTCCCGCAACTGCTCTCATCACTTGAAACCCGAGCTCGGTTTTTATAACTCACGCCAAGGGCAATCTGGGCATTTTTGATAAATTAGCAGCAACTATAAAACATTTTCGTCGCTGAACTTAACGGTCACTGACGCCGTGGGCTTATCTAGGATTTTGGCAAAACGCAGTGGTATATTTGGGATTTCTGAAATGTAGTGGGCAAATTTGAGAATATGGTCAAACGTAGTGGGTATATTTCGGAAAAGTCATTAATTTTTTATATACTTGTATGTACTTACACAGGTAATCTACTTACATGATTATTCTATGTTTTATATACTTTTAGGGTGAATGATATAGACGACCAAATTATTGATATCAATCTGTTGGAGTTTCATTTTTAAAAATATGGGTCTCTTTGCTATAAAAAAAAATACATATATATTTGGTCACTTATCATAATGATATTCTGGCCCATTATTTTTAGTAACGCAGCTAACAATGTAATATAAAAATTTACATTATTATTAGAGATGATGGACGGTCGTCTAGGCAGCTATGCTACGTATATATATAATTTAAAGTATCAACAGATGCATATAATGTCCAGGAGATAACGCTTCATAACATATTAAATATTAGATTATATATGGTGCGTCCATTTTGAGTTTGTGGTTTGTTATTAAATAAAATAATATTATAGTGAATGATAGGAGGTGATGCTGGGTTATTTGCTTTCATATGAATGGATGTCCAAGTGCCGTCATTGATATGTTGTACGTATCAATAATAAAAATGTTACTTTTACATTTGAAAGAGAACGTCCAGGGATGAATTTCCTTCTATGATTTTGTACCAAAGCAGAATAAAGTACTCTTTTGTGGATGCGGCAAAGTGGTCAAGTGGATTAAACAAATATATTTAAATAATATTCTCTTTGGTTCAAGCTAATATGTAGGCATGGTTTTTGGATTGATGATGAAGTGATGGTAATGATGTACATCTGGTGGTATAAAATCTGATTACATGTGCGTCAAAGTAATTAACTGCAAATTTGAATTTAATTTAATGGAACTTATTTATTTATAGCGATTATTTACGTTTATAGATATTGGGAGATTTAATGGAATAAATTATGGATTGATGAAGTTTAGCATACTTGTATTGGATTACAAAAATTAGCAAGGGTAATGATTATTTTATTTGGTTTTGTATAAGGATAAAAGAGGAAATTGATATACTAGAATAAATTATTTTTAGCAGGCAATTAAAATGAAAGTATAATTTTATCATTTAATATTGAATTTACGTAGTCTTTGAGACAAAGTGGATTTAAATGTATTTTGTTGGAAGAGTCTAAGAAATGATATTTGGCCATAAATTATTTATATGGTTGAGTTCTAATGAAAAGCATGCATATAATATATAAAAAATATTATCCATGAATTTTACATGTGCTTTGAGGGTAAAGGATTCAAGGGATTTAATTTAAATTGTGGACACGAGAAAGAAAGGTTTAATTTGTAGATATGAGGTAACTAGGATTTTTCAACTTCATTAGATGCTCATGGATGTTTATTTGCGGGCATGGATGTTTTGTAATGAGTTAGATGTTTTTCTTGAGATTTTTATGAAAACATTTTTTTTGAGATGGATGATATTCTTGGCTTTAATTATGTAATTAATTTGAGGAGTATTAAAATCTATTTTGATTTATGATGGATTTATAAACTTTTCAAAGTATGAGTTCAATGGAGATGTTTTAAAAATCAGCATATGAGCATGGGCATGATGTATGAGTGCATTATTGCATGTTGATCATGACATATGATGATTTTCCAGGCGAGCCGAAGAATAAGAGGAGTTACGATACACTGTTGCATAATCATGTGAGATGTTTAATGATGATGAGTCCATCTGGTGTGCCAAGTAAAATGGACATGATGTTGAGGATGAGCATTTGCATTGTACGAGCGATTGGAGCATGAGTGCTTGCATGAGCATAATATGGATGAGCATATGAATTTTTGAGATATTTGATGTTTGATTTATTTTATGAAAATGATGTTTGTTTGGTATAATATTTGAAATTTGTCGTTATCCTACTTACTAAGTTGGCTTGGACTCATTCTAATTTTTTTTTATTTTTAGTTAATAGGAAATGCAGAATATAACTGGTCTCAACCAATCAGTGGAAGTTGGATTAAATAGTTTTTTTTTTAATTTCAGTTCTTCTGAAGCTGAGTATTTATATTTGGGACATTTAAATTGATAATATTTATGTAGGGAGATTAGCAAATAATTTTGATGTGTACGGAAGATTTTGATATAAATCTTCATAATTATTAAAGTGATGTAATTATTGATTTAGTATTTTCTCTCAGCTTGACAAGTCTTGAAAAAATTTTAGTAGCAACTGCTGGCTTAGGAGGTGCTAGTCGGTGGAGCGTTACAAAACATATCTGCATTGTCATGGGTATATCATGATTCATGGAGTTTTTATGGGATATTTATAAATATATACAAAACTATGTGGGTAAATTTTAAAAATTATTATAAAAATTAAATTGCACAAGTGCACTCATGTGCGTGGCGTTAGAAGGCCTCCCACGGTAGGCCAGCAAAACCAGTTTCCTCTTTCAGACGTGGCTTCCAGCAGCATGAACAAGGAATTAGACTCCTCCAATCTCCATGCAATCCATTGCTGCATACCTCATGATCTCAGCCGTCTAATACAATTGCAGGCTTTGGAGGTGATGTTTCCGCGATCTGGGGTCACATGGCGTTGGATGCGTGACTAATTGCCGTGTAATTTAGATACATTGGTTGGCATGAACTCCCACGTACTTAAATTATTTGTGCCATGCAAAAGTTATTTACTTGGGCTCCGCGCCAATACGGAACCGGTCGACCAGGTCACATGGTGGTCGAGAGGCCCACCGGTTGTATTTACCAATGTACAAAATAATTGTTCTTATCTCCATTTTCCAAAAGAATCATGTGAATTTATTTCGTTTAGTGCAAAACTAATTGAAACTTAATAAGCCAACTAATCCATTGATAAAGAAATTTACCGTTAAATCCCTTGCTTACTGTTATACCTATTTAAAGTTTTAGAAATAATATAAATAAACTCTTTATATTTTTATCATTTTAAGAAATTCCCCCAACTTTTGTTTTACTTGCATCTCAGAGCTTTGTTACATATAGGGGTGCAACTTGGTACCAGATTGGCCCATTTAATTTATGCTTAATGCTTTTATTAGATTAGTGGGCATCTATTAGATTATTGTGAGAATCTATGTAATACTAGAAAAAGCTTGTGTATTATTAGACAGAGAATGAGCAATATGAGTATGAGATACTATGATAGGGGTGAGTATTCTTCTGGACTGATGGGTTGATTGATTCATTAGTATGAATAGGAAATATTTGCAAATCTTGTGTAATCCTGATAAAAGCACAAAATAGAAACATTTTTTTATCCAATAAATAAATGGCCATATGTGATCGCGGTATATGTGATATATAATTTATAATATTGTTACAAAGATCATAATCATGGTGACATATAACTTACAATTTTATAATAGTTTATAATCATTATTCAGCAATAAACGAAGAACATTTTAAACAATTTTGATGTTGATATTGAATCAATAGATTGAAATTGATATACAAATCAAATAAACAGCTCTGAAATTAAATAATTTTATGTCAATTTTCTGTTATCCAATTGATTTATGTAAAACTGACACAGTACACATTTGGTTGAATTAAAAAATGAAACTCACACGTTACTTTAAGCCCGCACAGTACACATTTATTAAATTCGAGTATAAAACTCACATGTCACTCTTTATAATTCGGGGTGTGAGAAAAAATGAGAAAAAAATTGAAGGAATATTTTCCGAAAGAGAGAAGGTAATGATTAACACTTAAGATTAAAGGAAAAAAATTGAAATAAATAAGATAGTTATCTGGAAAAAATATAAAAAATTGAAAACTCAAATAATTATATGAAAAAAATGTGTAAAAAATAGGATTTTTGTTAAAAAAAACTTGTGCTACTTCCTAAACGCTTAGGGTCATAGTTTTAAGGTTAAATTGGCCAAGTTTCTTTAATTTTTTAATAATTGCAGACTTCTTTAATTAACAAGCAAAGAAAAACTCCTCGCTTTTAAAATTTTTCCAGCAAAATTTTTGCTCACTTCTAAATGATACCAAATTCACCTTTCGGATTCAGTTATCAAAAAAATAAATAAATAAATTCACCTTTCAGATTCAAGGTCATCAACGATGTACTTGTCGTTTCACGTTATCATCAGATTTCTAGTGGTGGGGAGTAAATTTTACATCGTCATCAACGTGAAAACGTGACAAGGTACGTTCAAACTTCGAATACCATGATTAACTCGATCACATGGTTCGCTAGAAATAGAACTTTCAAAATACGTACATGAAACATGCATAAGATGTAAGCTCCTTATTTAATCAGGCAACTGCTCAAACCAAGACCGCCACGCAAACTATCGATACTACTGTATACGATATCGACAGCACGCAATGGGAGTGGAAGGAACGGACAGACACTTTGGATGGATATACAGTAGTAGGAGCAGCAGAGTGGGAACTGAAAATAGAGCTAGCCAGACGCCAGTGGCTTAATTAGCTTGCAGAGCAAATTATCTACACATGCTGGTGGGCTTGACACTGTAAAAACAAGTACCTTGTGGAAGGAGCCCTTCCAAACTTCTTTAGGTCCCTTAATGGGCTATGACATACGTGCAATATTCTATCCAGTCTTCTTTCAATATATATAGAGAGAGAGAGCTATTCCGGTGCAACCCTCCTCTTGCTTTCTCATCCTATCTCTTCTCAAGGAGATGCGAGATGGAATAAGTCACCTTGTGGGTTGTTGAAGATTACTGGTGACGCAGCTCCTAATGTTCAATTGGTCAAAAGGGAGATGGGGGGTTGTGGTGAGAAACTTTGACTCTGATGGTATGTTTCTTGCACCTAAGATGTGGAATAAGGTAGGTAGTCTAGGCAAAAAAGAAGAAGGAGGTAGGTAGTCTAGGCGAGTTCGATGGTTCAGATTCTAGGGGTTTGATGTGTGGCCCTATCTTTCTTTGGGATGTTGCTTTTTCACTTTGCTCGATTTTTCAACCGACTAACTCGAACGCGGATAGTTGCTCGTCCTTCCTACAAAATCAACTAAAACTAAATAAATGAACTATAAATGCCTATTTTGTACTAAAAATATATAAAAACTACATATTGTTCCTAAAATGCAAAGTGAGTGAAAACTACTCTAAATAGGTGTAAACTAACCATATTCTTTAGGAATAACATGCAAAACTAGTCTAAAATGGGCCATAATAACTTACATTTTTGCTAGTTATCACCCCTTCAAACTTAAATGTTGTTAATCCTCGAGCAACACATGAAAGCAAAATGAATGAATGAATGAATAAGGACTCTGTCAACTCATCCCGATTTCAATTATACTTCTAGCAATCACATTTCTCTACTCAACAAGACAGAGAATGACTTTAACTTGACATATTGCATAAAAAAATCCATTTCTCAACATCGGACATTCGTTTTCATTTTCATTCCCGAATCAAGTTACATGTAAATGATGGTATTATTAATCTAAAGTCATAATTCAATTCTGCTAATCTCCCTCTTGATAAAAGAACTAGTTAGAAAATTAACACAAAACAGATGAACTAAGGTTTAAGCTTAACTTTTTGTCAAAGAACATTACATTAATTCACTTGATCTCATTTTGCCTAATTCTACATTCTTTCCCCTCACCCCCATACTTATTTTATGATTCTCCTCACCATATTTTAGGATATTTACAGAGATGTTTTTATCTCCTTTTTTTTTTGCTCTCCTCACCATATTTCAGGGTATCTGGGGATAATTTTTTTTTTAAATCGTTATTACTATGACTTTCTTTTGCCTTTTTATGCCAACATTGACATTTATTGATGTTAAATCCCGATTACTCAGCTTAGATCAATTACTCCCTTTTATTACTTTAATAATTTGGTAGGGGTACTAAACATGCAAGTTAACAAATTTTAGATCCCATTAGAAAATTTTGTGAAATTTTACTATTTAAGAGACCATTTATTCCTTTAAACACGTGGTTAACATCCCGTTTAGCTCAGTTCTTATCATCTCAGTTGAAAAGATTAGCATGGAATTGAATTATAACAATGTACTAAGACATTTGCTTGATTTATTCACACTTTACTTGCAACTTTCCTTTACACATAGTCCTTGGTATGAATTATCAAATTTTCATGAAATCAATTTCAAGTTAACATTTTTCTCAACCTTGTACATTTTCATTAAAATAGATGGAAACAAGATAATTTTCATCAGCATAGTTTGACATAACATGCAACCTAACACATATAATCAAAACATGAAATACAAACTTATAAACGAGAATCATACACCTCCCAAACTTGAGAGATGCATTGTCCTCAATGTATCAAACTAAAAGAAACATACATGATCATAAATTAATAAAGAAATACAAAATGAAAAATAAAATGGAAAGGACTAGAACTCCCCTAGGTGTTGGATGGAGTTGAGTTGTCATCATCCTACTCACTTCTTCACTCGGCTGCTGTGAAGACTTACCAAATCATGCCCTGAACTTGTGAGGTGCCGACAGGAATGGAGGTAAGGGTGTCGTATTGATGTGTCGATCCTCCATAAGTCAGCAAAAATGCGCCTCCATAGCTCGATTAGACTATTGCAGAAATCGAGCTTGGGTTGTGTTTGTAATCTCACCGCGAGTGCATGAGTTGTAGATTGTAGTATATAAATTATCGATCCACAGGGAATTCAGGACTGTAAATTTTTCTTTTAAACGCTTTTGTGTCAGATATGGAGAGAATATAGCAAATAAAAGAGAAAAGTGGGAAGAGAATATAATAAAATGGAAAAGAAATAGAAAAATGGGAAAAAAAATTGCAAATTAGATCGAATAGAGAACGAGAGTGCGAGTACCTAGGGTCTAGGATTTCACATGCATCTTTTGTAACGGTTAGTGATATAATAATTTAATCTAGATATTGTCTGTTAAAGGAGAACAAACCCTAATTTATCCTTGCACATTCTTTTGAAACTTACAAGGCGTACCCTAATTTTTTTAACTACCTATTCTCATGGATTAAGTTAATTAGAATCTATTAAGTTTTGTAGTTTGTTCATCAAATTCCTCAAAGTCATCATGCCTATTCTCGTTATCTTAGATTTTCAGGTTTAATATCTTGATTATCATATATTAGGTTTCCACCTCTCGGTTCCATCGCCTAATATATGGAATTATGCCAAAGTACGGGCCAATGTACAAAGCAAACATTAAAATCACAAGATATTAAATTAACAACAATATTCATCATAAATAAATTTAAAACCCACACAACACTACATTATACGTATGTTACATTCTAAACCCTAGATTTAGGCTTTAGGCAAGCATGTTTAAGTCCAAAATAGAATTAAAATTAAAATCAATCTTAAACAAGATAATTAAAATTAAAAAGGAAAAATATAGAAATATTCATTTGAAGCCCCAATGGGGTGTCGGCCGCTCCACGCAACTCGTCAGTCCGTCTTTTGCTCGTGCTCTCCTCCTTGCTCTCTCTCTCTAATTTTTTTTCTCCTTTAAAATTTCTAGAATATCTCAATTTTTCTACTCTAAAAATTCGTCTCCTCAAAAATCCAGATCCTCACTTCTCCCACCCCTTTCTGCTCGTCCAGAAATTCCCATTTATAGCCGTGGAAAGTGCATAAGAAGGGTTTACGTTGTGCGGACTGGATTTGTTAAATGGCTCTGATGCTTGATTTTAGCCGGGCTGATGGGTGCTGGACATTACGCAATTAAAATTACGTAAAGAGATGAAGGAGTTGCTGTGTATTTTCTGGATTTCTGCATGGGCCCACTTAAATGCATGGTGCTGATTTGGTGGGTTAATTGGTGGAATGAAATAATGGCTAGAATTAGTTGATTTGGGCAGTGGAAAAATTAGATGCAATCTAATTAACTAGATAGCTTGGCATTGATGATTTGGATTAATGGACGTGATTTAAGTGGTAGACCCCATGGTTGCTGTGAATTTTCTAGATGGCATGATCAGCATTATATGGATGGTTGGAAAAATTTGGACGTCTGTGATGGTTTGGTGCTGAAATTTCTACATGCTCCATGTTACTAGTCAGATGCAATGGCCGAACGGTTGCATGGCTGATTAAATGGTGGGCCGTGAGGATTATTTGAGAGAGAACAAATCAACGGCTGATTGGTGGACCGTTGAGATTACTTGGATGCTGAATTTTCTACAAAAAATATTGCAGCATTAGCTTAGGCGGTTGGATGCATGATTGGACATGATCTTGTGGGATCCACTAAAATGAGCGGCTGTGATTTCCGTGCTGCTGGATTTTCAGGCCATGGGATAAATGGACGAGTTGATTTAGTGCTGCTTTGACTTGGTTGTTGATTTTCTGGTGGGGCCCACATCAATGGATGGCGGAAATAATTCTTGGATTTATGAAAAGGCTGCTGCTAATTACGTGATCAACCTATTGGATGCTTGGTGGGCCCACTGGTTGGATTTACAAATCTGCATAAAAAATATTTAAATGATTAATTCATCAAAAATCATTCGTGGGTTATCACTATAAAAATTATTTCAAGCCAATTTAATTTCATGGCAACAATTAAAATGTAATTTCAAACCAAAAGATTATAAAAATTATTTAAACAACTTGAAATTAATATTTAATGCCCAAATGTTACAAAACCACATTTAGAGTAAATTTCACATGAAACTCAATTAATTATCCACTAAATTGGTATAAAATGGCCCCAAAATATATTACTAATTTCCAATTATCAAATAACCCAACACTTGAACTTTTGCTCATCCTCAAGCAAATACAAAAGAATTCAAGAATAGATTGCAAAATTTCAAAACTTTAAGCACAAAATGGAAATAAATGTTTAGTCAGTTATCAAAAACTAATAAGAGTATTAAACTAAAAATTTTGAAAAATAATACTGTTTGAAAATCTTGGTCAATAATCCTTTCTCATATGACGAATACTGTACACCCTATCACCTAGTTTATTTTCAATCATTAAGAGTTCAAAAATTCCTGCAATAAACTCTCATCAAACATTTTTCTCATTTATATGGTTATTCAATACGCACATTCAATATTTCAAGTAATGGTAGTAATGCAAAAAATATCAGTCAAGTTACCTCATATACATTTCATCAAGTTTTTACATTTAAATTTCCTTTACTAACTCAATTAGCTAATTCATAGGATCATAAGGACTTAATAGGACAACGGTTAGGTTTGGTACAAGAAATAAATTTCAAAAAAATTTGAAAATTGAACCATTTTCACATGACTTGAGCCTCATTTTACAACGTGAAATAAAATTACCCCCACACTTAGTGCTTTCATTCTTTTTCAAGCCTGTTCTTACAATTGGTTTAGCAGTTTTTTTTACCAAGTCCGGCAATAATTTTCCTCACCATAATTCAGGGTATCTAGGAAGTCATTTTCATTATTTTCACATTCAGGAGATCAAACCTTATTCTCGTTTCACTTTTCAGCTTAGAGTTCAATTTCAAAGTTGGTTTAACTAAGTGGGAATTATGGTTTAGAAAAAAATTTAAATTCAGGCTTAAAGGGCTAAACAACTTATATACTTTCAAAGATAGGCTCATCATGAAAAAATGTCTTAATCATGTCCATAATTGGTTAAATGGAGTTTTGGCTTTGGAAATTTCTTCAATTAGAATAAAATTTTTCATGTATATGGGAAAAACTAGTTTCTTAAAAGACAATTGTATGTATTAGAAAAACTTTGATAAATTGGAGAGGATTACTCAGATTATGAAAGAAACCAAAATCGGTTCATTGGTATATCAGTTTCATCAAGTGTTTCAGGACAAAACTCCAAGTATTTTCAACAACTACATGTTCAAAAACAAATTTAAATCTCATTAGGGTTCAACAATTTTTCAAACTCAAAGATTTTGAAATTTCAAGTATGGTTTACTTTTAAGACATACAAAAGTTCAAAATGGGGTCTAATATCACATTTTATGCAAGAATTATCCAAAGGTTTCAAATTTTTTTTCAAATTTGGTAAAAATTATAATCATGACAAAAATATAATCATCAAGGTAGTGAAAGAAATATTTAAAGAAAATTAATGCAATGCATTCACCCACGCAGTTGAAATTGACATTGTCCTCAATGAAAATCATGCCATCAAAATAAAGAGAGTAATTGTAAAAATGTGAGATGTTAACTTCCCTGTTTTAGCAAGTTGAACTGAAATTTTATCCCATGATGCTTCCTTCCAAATAGGCTTTAAAAATAACCAATAAAGTTCAAAATTAAAAAGTATCAAAATTCTAAAAGAAAAGAAACTAAGAAAAATAAAATTAAAACTTCGCTGAAAGAAAAAAGAAAAATTCTTGAGTTGTCTGCCAAAAGCACTTGGTTTAAAGTCGTTAGCCTGACTTTAGATTCTCAGTTGGTGGAGTGGTTTCATAGAAGGAGTAGGTGGCTCCTATTGGAATTCGATCCCCTAAGAAGTAGGGTTTGAAACGCTGCCCATTGACTTTAAATGTTCCAGTCTTCTCACTCTAGATTTCGACAACTCCATGAGGAAACACTTGTAGTACTTTGAAAGGACCTGACCTTCTTGAATTCAGTTTCCCTGGAAACAATTTAAAATGAGAGTTAAATAGCAAAACCAGGTCATTTGTGTTGGTCCCGAGTTGATAGCAAAATCCAAGATGGGAGGGATGATTGGGTTCTTAAAAAATTCTTTGGTAAATTAAAACTTAACCCCTTATAATTTCAATCCCCTTGATGAAATGTGATATGAGATAGAATGAGAGGGTGCAAATGGAATATAAAAATGTAAACAATCAATCCACACAAGAGAACAATCTATAGTGGTTCGAGCAACCTTCCCTACTCCACTCTTCCAAGCACATACCCGTTGTGTCTTGGGTTCCACTATTGTATATTCAATATAATCTAGAGCACCCGTTCTCTTCTAGATTCTAGCTCTGGGGGCATATACAATAATCACTTATTGGTGAGACCAACTCCAACCAACCAAGTCCAATCTATTGGTGATACAAACTCAAACCATCCTCCTATTTTGCTTCTTCTTGAATTCGGTCTCCAACACCGATCGAAGGCAACAACACAAAATAAATAAATAAAAGAGAAATTACACTTTACAATGTGTATTCGATAAGCTCCGGAAGCTTCTTATCATGTGGAGATAATAATCTTGGAAGCACACTCGGAAGTTGTAGCACTTGAAGCTTCAATAGTTGTTCAAATAACTTCAACATACTTGAATATTAGAAGATGAAAACTTAACTTATGTTTTCCTCTTTCTTTCCTCCTTCTCTCTTGTCTCCACGTTCATTCTTCAATGATATATAGAGAGGAAAAAAGGTTCTAGTCGTTAGAGTAGAGGTTCACGTGCATCTAAAGCTCCAATGTTCGGATTTTTGACCGTTATGAGTTGGAGTCGCAAGTGGAGTCGACTTCGGATGGGCAAAGTCGACTTGGGATGTGACTTCGTCTTGTTAAAACTTGTTGTCCAGAATTTTGCCTTCGAAGTTGCAGGTGAAGTCCACTTGGGTCTGAGACTTTACCCAAGTCGCAAGTGGAGTCGACTTCGGATGGGCAAAGTCGACTTGGGATGTGACTTCGTCTTGTTAAAACTTGTTGTCCAGAATTTTGCCTTCGAAGTTGCAGGTGAAGTCCACTTGGGTCTGAGACTTTACCCGAGTCGCAAGTGAAGTCGATGTGGGTTGAGACTTCACTTTGTTGTCTGTCCGAAGTCGCAGGCGAAGTCGACTTGGGTCTGGGACTTCACCCAAGTCGCAAGTGAAGTCGACTTGGGCTAAGACTTCACTTTGCTGAACGTGCAATTCATGAACTTAAATTCTTAAAACTTAAATTATTTCACATTTTCATTTTCATACACATAATTAGAGACAAAATATCTGAGAATACTTAGACAAATTTATAAGATCTTTTTTAATGATATTTCAATTATTTATTAATTATCAAAATCAAATCAATCATTCTTAAAGCAAGCATATGATCAACAATTTGCTTTGATTACCTTTTGTCAGATGTGTTTGTCATGCCAAAATTTTATCTTTTCCTTGTACATTCTTAAATTTTCATAAGCATCAAGTCTGATGTCCTTGAGTTCATTGAGTTGTAGCAAAAAGTTTTCTCCTGTAGATTTCATATCAAAATTTAAAATTTTGATCGCCTAGTATGCCTTGTGCTCTAGCTCAACAGGCAAGTGGCATGATTTTTCATAGACTAGTCGAAAAGGCGTAGTCCCAATCGGTGTTTTGATTGCAGGGAGATATGCACAATGAGCAAAATCGAGTTACCTTGACCAATCTCGCTGTGATTGGGATACCGTCTTCTCAAGTATGTGTTTAATCTCGTAGTTCAAGATTTCAGTTTAGCCACTTGTTTGTGGGTGGTATGGGGTGACAATCTTATGTGTGACCTCATATTTCTTGAGTAGTTGCTCCATTTGCTTATTACAGAAGTGGCTTTCTCCGTCACTTATGATTGCTCATTGTACACCAAATTTGGTAAAAATATTACATTTTAAGAATTTAGCGACCACTCGTGAATCGTTTGTCGGAGAAGTAATCGCCTCCACCCATTTAGTTACATAATCAAACGCAAGAAGTATGTACTGATTGTTGAATGAGGAGGGAAAAGGTCCCATGAAATCCATGCCCCAAACATCGAACGGTTCGACCTAGAGAATATTTTTGAGTGGCATCTTATTTTAGTTTGAGATGTTTCCTGTTCTTTGGCACCTATCACTAGTTAGTGTAAAAGATTGAGTATCTTTGAACAAAGTGGGCTAGAAAAAATCTGATTGTAGGACTTTTGCTGTAGTTTTGGTGGGACTCATGTGTCCACCATCGGATGAAGAATGATAATGATAAAAAATACTTTGGATTTCCTCGTTTGATACATATCAGAGAATCAAACCGTCGCCGCATCTCTTATAAAGGTATGGGTCCTCCTAGATGTAGTATTTCATGTCCTCCATGAATCTCTTTTTTTATTAATAGCTGAAATTGGATAAAATTTCTTTACAGATTAATTAATTAACAATGTCTTGATACCAGGGCATTGGCGCTTCCTTGAGTGCAAGCAGGGATTCGTCGGGAAAGTCCTCGTTAATTTGCTCATGTTTAGTTAGATTAATCTTCTCAGTTGATGGTAATCTAGACAGATGACCAACTACCACATTCTCTGTGCCTTTCTTGTCTCAAATTTCAAGGTCAAATTCTTGTAATAGCAGAATCCAGCGAATCAACCTTGGTTTGGCATCTTTCTTAGCAATTAGATAGCGAACGGCGGCATGGTTCGTATAGACAATCACCTTTGACCCTACAAAATAAGAATGGAATTTATCAATAGCAAATACAAAAGCTAGCAATTCCTTTTCAATGATTGCATAGTTGACTTGAGCATCATCTAGGGTTTTTCTTGCATAATAGACCACTATTGGCTTATTATCCTTCCGTTGACCCAAAACTGCCCCAATCTCATGGTCACTTGTGTCATACATGATCTCAAATGGTAGGCTCCAATCAGACAGCTGTATAATTGAGGCAGTGGTCAAAGCTTCTTTTAACCTGCAAAATGACTTTAGATAGTCATCAGAAAAATTAAATTTTACATCTTGATTTAGGATGTTAGTCAGTGGCTTAGCAATTTTAGAAAAAATTTTAATGAAACATCAATAAAAATTGGCATGTCCTAGAAAACTCCGAATTCCTTTGACCGAATTAGGTGGTGATAGTTTTTCAATAACTTCTATTTTTTCCTGGTCAACCTCAATACCTTTGCTTGAAATTAAATGCCCTAATACAATTCCTTGTACCATGAAATGACACTTTTTCCAATTCAAAACTAGGTTGGTTTCTTCGCACTTCTGTAAAACCTTAGACAGGTTAGATAAGTATGATTCAAATGTAGTGCCATAAATAAAAAAATCATCCATAAATACTTCCATTATGTTTTCAATATAATCAGAAAATATGGCCATCATGCATCGTTGAAAAGTGGCAGTGCATTACAAAAATCAAAAGACATGCATCTATATGCAAAAGTGCTATATGGGCAGGTAAAAGTGGTTTTCTTTTGATCCTATGGGTGAATAAGAATATAAAAGTAGCCAGAGTAACTATCGAAGTAGCAAAAGTAAGAGTGATTGGCAAGTCGTTCAAGCATATTTGATTAATGAAAGACAAAGGAAAATGATCCTTTCAAGTGGCAATATTTAATTTGCGATAATCGTTGCACATTTACCAACCTGTGACTGTCCTCATGGGTATAAGTTCATTTTTATCATTTTTCATGACAGTCATACCACCTTTATTAAGTACCACATGTACTGAGCTTACTCAACTACTATCGGAAATAGAGTAAATGATACCGGCATAAAAAAGTTTTAAAATTTTCTTTTTACCATTTATTTCATGTTTGGATTCAGATAATTTTGAGGTTCAATGCTTGTCTTTTAATTTTCCTCCAGTAGAATTTTGTGCATGCATAGAAGGACTAATACCATGTAGGTCATTAATGCAGTAGCCAATTGCCTTCTTATGTTTTCTTAGTATAGTTAATAGTTCATCAGATTGGGATTCAGAAAGATTTGCATTGATTATGACTGGATAAGTAGCATTTAGGCCAAGAGATACATGCCTAAGATTTTTAGAAAGAGGTTTGAGTTTTATCTTTGGTGCTTCTTCCTTTGGTGTCATCAAGGACAGAGGATTGGCGTCTGTGTCTAATTTCTCGGGAGTTGAGATGACAACATTTGAGATAGGAGGGTTTCCATTCAAGAGAGCTGCACAAGCAGAAAGTTCAAGGTTATCATTTTCAATAGTTGCACCATGAACAATACATACCTCTATCAGGTCATCTTTTTCTTCGATTGGCAAAGGGTCAATGACGTCAACTCACAAGAAAAAGTTATCAATTGATGGGTGCTTTGTTGATTCGAAAAGGTCGAATTCAACTTTTTCATCTCCAGCTGTCAATGAAAGTTGACCATTCTTGACATCTATAATGGCTCCAGCAGTGGCTAAGAAAGGTCGTCCAAGAATGATTAGAATTTACTGGTCCTCCTCCATGTTGTGGACTACAAAGTCGATTGGGATGAACATTTTGCTAACTTTCAAGGGAACATCTTCAAGAATGCCAATTGGGAATTTGATTGATTGATTGGCCAGTTGGAGAGACATAGAAGTTGGTTTTGGATCCCACATATTCAGCTTTTTACAGATGGAGATAGGGATCAAAATTACACTGGCTCTGAGATCACATAATGCCTTGCTAATTTGGACATTCCCAAGAGAACAAGGAATAGATAAGCTCCCAGGATTTTTTAGCTTTTCAGGCAGCTTGTTCTGCAAGATGGCACTGCACTCCTCAGAATGTTCAATGGTTCCATACTCCTCGAGCTTTCTTTTATTGGGCAGTATCTCCTTTAGGAATTTTGCATAAGTTGGCATCTGAGAGATCATGTCAATAAATGGCATGCTGATTGATAGATCCTTGAGTGTTGAAATAAATTTATCAAACTTCTTTTGAAGTTTTGCCTGTCTTTGCCTTTGAAGGAAGGGAAGAGGGGGTTGATAAGGAGGTGGTGGACATATGACTTCTCCACCACTAGCTTAGGTTGTGGCTCCTCTTCTTGCTTGTGTACCTGTTTGGTCTCCTTTTTAGTGTCAATTTGAGGTGGTTGAGATGGGTCAAGCAGCTTTCCACTCCGTAAGGTAACTGCTTGCATTTGTTCCCTAGGGTTTACTTTTGGTTGGCCGAGGAGTTTGCCCTAGTCTCTATGGGATGAGGCAGCAGCATTTTGGATAATTTGATTTTCAAGCAATTTAATATGGATTTTCATTTGGCTCATTTCTTCAAGTACTTTGTCAATCAAGGAATCAGAGGATGGTGCTTGAGGTAGTGCAAGTAGGGTGTGTTGAGTTTTGTATGAGGGAGGGTTTAGTGGTCTTCTTAGGAAATAAGGTGGCTTATTATTTTGAACATAGTTTTGGGTGTTTGACTGATTTGCCCAAGAAAAATTAGGGCAGTTCCTCCATCTAGGGTTGTAAGTATTAGAGTAAGGGTTATCATAAGTGTGAGTATCGTACTGATTATTGAATGCATTGGCCTGCTCACTTCTACTATCCTGGATTGCAAAAGTACACGTAGACGTGTAGTGTGAAACTCTACAGATCTCATATGAAATTTGTCGAGAAGAAGTTGCATTCTGATCCTGGGTTCCTACTTCTTTTGCTACAAAAGTTGATCGAGTTTAGCATGAAGTAAACTTATAGATTTGATGTCATATACATTACCTCACGAGAGGGTTTTTGGGTGTCGCTGTATTGAGAATCATAAAGAGCTAAGTCATTGAGGAGTTCGAGAGCGTCCTCATCAGTGAGTCGCATGAATCAACCACCAGCGGCTGAATTGACGGCGCTTCGGCTAGGTCGATAGAATCTATTCAAGAAATTTTCAATAATGTCACCCTGCGAGATGCCATGATGTGGACACTTACGCTGCAAATCTTTCATTCTCACCCACGCATCATCTAGAGTTTCATCATCTTTTTGGTGAACTGATTGATTTCATTCCAGATTTTCCTAGTTTTAGTGGGTGGAAAGAATTTCTTCAGAAAAGCTGTAGAGAGCTCTTCTCATATATTAAAGGTATCAGGTGGTAGAGAATAGAACTACTCGCTTGTCCTATCACGAAGAGAAAATGAGAAAAGTTGAAAGCAGATTACCTCATATGGGATATTTTGTACCTTGATTGTGTTGCAAAGCTACAGGAATTTAGTGAAGTGTACAGTCGACTTTTCAGAAGGTAGTCCTGCAAACCGGTCTTGTTGAACCATTCGAATAAGCCCGGGATTGAGTACAAAGTTTTGTACATCTATTTCTATTTCCACTATGCATGATCAAAATCCTCGAGATTCGGGCGGTTTCAATCATTAAGAGTTACCCTTCTTGCAGGAGCATTGTTCTCAGCCTGGCCTTCCTCCTGCTCTTGATGTGGCGGGTTTAGATTATTGTGTTCCGCCATGGTGTCTCGAGAAAATTGTTGCTGCTTGTAATCACGAATTTTTTCCTAAAAGAACATTCAATCTCGGGGTCAACAATAAAAAGTTTTTCAGCTAGTTGTTTTGCAAAGTTTCATGTATGTGGGTGCATACAAAGATTGACTAGCTAATTCAAAAAAATAAAAATAAATAAGAACGAGAGATGGAAAAGAAAGAAAGAAAGAAGTAAAAATACAACAAAATTTAAAATAAAATAAAATAAAATAAAATATAAAACAACAAATTAAAAAATTAAAAAATTAAATTAAAAATTAAAAAAATAAAAATAGATAGAGACAAAAGAGAGAAAGTAAAAAGAGAAATAGAATAGACAAAAAAAAGAGAAAGAAAAAAACTAAGAAAAACAAAGAAGGTATCTAAAAACAAAATTTAAAATAATGTCGAATTCCCCAGCAACAATGCCAAAATACTTATTCGCAATCTCACTGTAAGTGCACGGGTCGTAGATTGTAGTATATAAATTGTCGATCCATAGGGAATTCAGGACTATAAATTTTGCTTTCAAACGCTTTTGTATCATAGATAAGTGGGAAGAGAATATAATAAAATGAAAAAGAAATAGAAAAATGGGAAGAGAAAATCGCAAATTAGATCGAGTAGAGAACGAGAGTGCGAGTACTTAGGTTCTAGGATTTCACATACATTTTTTGTAACGGGTAGTGGTATAATAATTTAATCTGGATATTATCTGTTAAAGGAGAATAAATCTTAATTTATCCTTGCACCTTCTCTCAAAACCTATAAGGTGTACCCTAATTTTCTTAACCATCTATTCTTATGGGATTAAGTTAGAATCCATTAAGTTCTGTGGTTTGTTCATGGAATTCCTCAAGGTCATCATGCCCATTCTCATGGTCTTAGATTTCTAGGTTTAATATCTTGATTATCATATATTAGGTTTCCACCTCTCGGTTCCATCGCCTAATATATGAATTATGACAAAGTACGGGCCAATGTACAAAGCAAACATTAAAATCAAAAGATATTAAATTAACAATAATATCCATTATAAATAAATTAAAAACTCACACCACGCTACATTGTACACATGCTACATCCTAAACTTTAGATTTAAGGTTTAGCCAAGCATATTTAAGTCTAAAATAAAATTAAAATTAAAATTCATCGTAAAGAAGAAATTAAAATTAAAAAGGGAAAAGATAGAAAAGCCAATTGGTTTGAAGCCCTGATGGTGTGTCGGTCGTTCCACGCAACTCGCCAGTCATGGAAAGTGCGTAAGAAGGTTTACGCAATTGGCTTGTTGTGCGGACTGCATTGGTTAGATGGCTCTGATGCTTGGTTTTAGACGGCCTGATGGGTGCTGGACATTACGCAATTAAAATTGCGCAAAGAGATGAAGGAGCTGCTATGTATTTTCTGGATTTCTGCATAGGCCCACTTGAATGGATGATGCTGATTTGGTGGGTTAATCGGTGGAATAAAACAATGGCTAGAATTGGTTGATTTAGGTGGTGGAAAAATTGGACGCAATCTAATTAATTGGATAGCTTGGATGTGATTTAAGGAGCAAGCCCCATGGCTGCTGTGAATTTTTTGCAAAGCATGATTAACATTATATGGATGGTTGGAAAAATATGAATGTCTATGATGGTTTAGAGCTGAAATTTCTACATGCTCCGTATTGCTGGTCAGATACAATGGACGACAGAGATCTTGTTTTGGATTTTTAGACAATTGCATGATTGATTAAATGGTGGGCCGTGAGGATTATTTGAGAGAGAACCAATCAGTGGCTGATTGGCGGACCACTGAGATTAATTGGATGCTGAATTTTCTGCAGAAAATATTGTAACATCAGCTTAGGCGGTTGGATGCATGATTGGACATGATCTTGTGGGATCTACTGAAATGGGTGGCTGTGATTTCTGTGCTGCTGGATTTTCAGGCTGTGGGATAAATGGATGAGTTGATTTAGTGCGGCTTTGACTTGGCTGTTAACTTTTTTGGTGGGGCCCACAATAATGGACGGTGGAAAATAATGCTCGGATTTATGAAAAGGCTGTTGCTAATTATGTGATCAACCTATTGGATGCTTGGTGGGCCCCACTGCTTGGATTTACAAATCTGCATAAAAAATATTGAAATGATTAATTCATCAAAAATCGTTAGTGGGTTATCATTGTTAGGCCCATATGAAACTGATAAAAGAAAAGAATAATAGCACAAAGAGTGATCTAAGAAAAAACATGATAAATTTCACACACCAAAAAAATAATCCAAAGAAGACTGCACAAATTATAGTTGTTCGGTTAACACTTCTACTCCACTCTCCAAGTCAACGCCTTGACTCAGATTTCCACTAGTCAACTTAGAACTCAAGTTATAGTGGTACGATCTCAATCATCTTCTAGATTACACAAATAGCTCTAGGTGGCACGTAAAGCTTTCCAAAAATCACAATGAAAGCTTTCCTCTTGAATTAGACAGCCTCTAATTCAAGGTAAAATAAATAAAAATAAAATAAATCTTACAACCAATTTAATAACACAGAAGAACGGAGATGAAGCTTTTAGTTGGATGGTCACGACAACCTTCAATATGTTGCTTCTAACAGATAGACAGAGGATCACAGAGAACTCCTTGAGACAGATCTGCACTTTTTTAAATGTTCTCTCTGAATTGAATTTTCAGTTGAAATACAATGTCTATTTATAGCTTTTAACTTCCAATCGTCTAAAGAGATTGTCTTCACAAAATCTACAACCAGTCGGATTTTTCTCAACAACTTGTAACAACTTGTAACAACTTAAAAAATAGAAACCGGTAAGAGAGATTTTCTCTACCAAATCCGCAACCAATCGGATTTTTCTCAACAACCCGTAACAACCCAAGACAACTCTTCAAACTATCTACATCATCATCCAATCACTTATCCATTTATTAAGCAAATTGTTAAAGTTTCAACCCAAAAACTGTTGAAGTTTCAAACCAAAACAGTTGAAGTTGCAAACCAAAACTGCTAAAGTTTTATAGCCAAACCTTGACAGATCATAACAGAATTCAATGCTAACTTGTTACAACCATTTATCACAAACAAGCAACACATTTCAAGCATTAAATTTTTAACTTGTCTATTATCAAAACACTTTAACTCAACAATTCTCCCCATTTTTGATGATGACAAATCACAAGTGACATGTTAAAATATAATGAATTTTCAACCAAAACACTCCTTGTTTTAATGATCCCAATCATTTATGTCATTTTCTCCCCCTTTGTTATTAACAAAAAGCAACAAGGAAGAAATAACAGATAGCCTTATTGAAAAAGCAAACTAAAATGCAAAATTGGAGAATAAATCTAACTAAATGCATCAATATGCATGATATCATGTTTGTAATAAAAATAAACCATGTAAATGTCTGCCAATATTATTTGTTTGCTAATAGAAAATAAAAAAAATTTTGAAGTCACCAAAACACCAAAATAATTGTCTATCTGCTATCAAATGAATCAGAAGCACCTGCATGAAACTTAAGCCTTACTCATCATCAGAATATGACAAATGAATATGAGAGGATGAATAGTTGGAGGATTTGGATGATTGACCCCTGGTTTTGCTGGATTTGAAAGGTTTGAATCTTCAAAAATGAGGTGAAACTTGAAACTCATATGTCTCTTTTCTAGGAGGATGCAGTCTATATGGTAGTTTAGGGGACAAACCTATAGCACGACGACGGTTGTTGTTGGCAATCTCTTGAAGAAGATCATTCAGTTCGGGTAATCCAACAGTCAAACATATTTTATCAGTGTTATCTCTTAAATCTCTCATAGTAGCACCTAACTGTCTACTATCCTCACACAAGCTACTAATAGCAAATTCAAGTTGTTGCATCATTGTTGAAATTGAATTTCTCACCATTGGTGTGGCAGTAACAATAGTAGATGCAACAGTGGTGATGCTTTCTTGTGTATTAGAAAAAGAAGTGATAGTTTTATGCTTGAACTCATGAAAATCATGGGTTAAAGTTTCTAGTTTGGTTTCAATGGTTCCCATTCTAGAACTTAATTGCTAAAAATTATATTCTAAAAAGGATTAGAGAGGAGAAAAATCAACATTGACAGAATATGGTTGAAGGGGTATACCTGCCGAAGATTGAGGTGCACAATCGGGTTTAGAAGAAAAAGTGCCAACTTGAGGAGTTGGATTGGTAGGCAAAATGTGAGGCGAATCAGTAGGCTTTTAAGTTGAAGAATTGACTTTTGCAATTGCACTATCATGGAAAGGCGAAGGTGGGATCAACTCATTTTCAGAATTAGCAACTCTAAGAGAACCACCTTGATATCCATGATGTCCGTCACCACCCAAGTAACCATCCTATCCATCTTGTCTTCGACCAAGTCCAATATCCAGATCATCGCTTTGAACAAAAACTCTTTGTTGTTGTGGAGGAGACTGATGACCTGCTGCATGTAAGTTTGCATCGACAACCCATTTACTATCACCAATACGAGTATACCGCATACGCTTGAGTGCAGATTCATTTATCACATCATAGTTTGTTGGTTTGATAGGTGCTTCACTTCTCAAATCAATGTTAAAATTCTGAAATAGACTTATTAAATATATAGCATAGGGCAAACTTCCATTTGCTCTCTTTTTCTGTGACAGCATATAAGATAACATTACACTAGCAATGTTATAAGGCTTGTTTTTCACAATTGCCCACATCAATTCCAAATCATAAAGTGTAACTATATCATATCCTCCCCCTTTAGGTAGAAAATAATGTGCAATAACCAAATGTAGCAATTTATAATCTAATTTGAAAAATTCCTTGTTTGTAAAATTGCATTGTTGCTGACTTAATGATTCATTCTGTGTAAAATGGAAGATAACCTCCTCAAAATCAATGTCATCATATGAACCAGTGGCATGAGTTGGTAAAAGTATAAACCCAGCAAACTCTTTTTCTGTTAAACTAACTTCAAGTCCTCTTAAAAAGGATGTATAAGTAGAGTCTTCTAGTGCTAAGTTGAAATAAAAGTGTTTCACAAGATTTGAATAGGTATGAATGTCTTTCTTCAGAAATTCAAGAAGTTTGTATTCTTTCAACTAATGCATAAATCCAAATAGCTCTTTACCAAAAAATAAAAAATTCACCTTTTCACCTTTTGTAAATATTCAATGTGAAAATTTACCCACATAAGTATCTTCATCAGACAAGTGATGAAAATTTGAAACTTTTGGAAAGGGTTTGCATTCTCATTGATGTGGATGCTGGAACTTTGACATCGACGAGTGGATGGAGGATTCGCCTTCCGCTTTCCTTTTTCCTCATAAGAGTGATTTTTCCTAGCCTGTGTGTCACCTTTCCAAGCTATTAAGTGAATATAGAATGAAATTGAATGGATTTGAGCGATGTTTTTTTTGTGTAATGGAGCAAGCAGTGGAAAGAAAGAGAAAGAGTTTTTTAAGAGAGAGAGAGAGAGATATTTGATTTTCAAAAATCGAAAACTTAAATTGTTAAAAATTTAATTTTTGAAAATCAAAATAGAAAATTTTGAGAGGGAGATAGAAATTTGATTTTCAAAAATTAAATTGTTAAAATTTTGATTTTTAAAAATCAAAACAGAAGATATGAAGAGAATATTGGGAGAGCTAGAGAATTTTAATGGCTGCTGGAGAGGAAGAGGGCATATTAAAAGCATGGAGTGGTGGAATCCCAAAGAAACGCAAAGGAACGAGAGTTGTGAGTAGGTGAGAGCCGTAAGCGGGGGAATGTCTGTCCAGGCATAACTTCCATGCATAGGTAATGCAAAAAAAATTCCGTGCAGGCATTGAATGCACTCCTTTCATTTTGGGCTTTTTCTTTTTTAAAAAATAGATGCCATGTAATCCCATCGCTTTTTGATTTCCTTTTGTTTTTTTTTGTTTTTTTTTTGTTTTGAACAACATTTGTCGTTCTTTATTTTTTTTGTCATGCATTGCTTTTGGTTTTGTCATTTTTCAGTTTTTTTTTTTTTGTAAAACCTTTGCTTTAGGTTATACGGTTTTGTTTTTGTTTTATTTTTGTTTTTTTTTAAAAAGAAATCTTTGCAAGCCCGTAACTTTGCCATTTTGTTTTATTATTATTATTTATTTGTTGTTTCTGTTTGCCGTTCTTTCTTTGCTTTTTTTATTTTACTTTTTTTTACAAGAGATTGAATAAGGTTTTTTTAAAGTTTTTTTTTAACATAAACAACCTTATTTAAAAAAATAAAACTAAAATTGGCAGATAAATATATAATTTTAAAATTATCAACCACATGATATAATATTTACATAAATGCATGTGTTATGAAAAAGGATCGATTACACCCAATTCCCTTTTTATGTGAAGAAATTTTTCATAGGGAAGTGGTTTTGTAAAACTATCTGCCAGTTGATCTTCCGTGGGAATAAGTTCAATAGAAATTTCATTTTGTGATACATGATCTTTTAAAAAATGATGTCTTACCTCAATATATTTGGTGCGTGAATGTTGTATATGATTTTTAGACAAATTTATTGCACTTGTGTTGTCACATCTAATTGAAACTTTTATATGTGACAACTCATAATCACACAATTGTTTTTTCATCCACAAAATTTAGACACAACAACTAGCACAAGCAATATATTCAGCCTCTGCAGTTGATAATGCAACTAAGTTTTGTTTCCTAGTACCACCCAGAAATTGGCAAGTACCACTTATACTTTTTCTATCTACTTTATAATCTGCAAAATCAGCATCTGAATATCCAATTAAGGTAAAAATAGATTCTCTAGGATACTAAATGCCCAAGATAGGTGAATCAACAAGATATTTAAATATTCGTTTAACAGCACTCATATATGATTCCTTTGGATTTGACTGATAACGTGCACACATACAAATACTAAATAAAATATCAGGTCGACTGGTAATTAAATACAAAAGTTAACCTGTGGCGCCCCGAACCGAGGCGTCACATTTGTCCTTACTCTATGATCTTGTTGATTATTAAGGGTAAATCAAGATTGTTGCCCTGATCACGCGGTGGGTACTTAATTTGATCTCTTCTAATTTTTTTCTTTCTTTTTCTTTTCTTGCATCACATAAAGACACATACTTATCATCAAATTTCAATTATCATTGATACAATTCATACTTATTTTTGTACAATACAGGTTATTTTTACCTGATCATTTCATACATACATAATTTGAAACATCCTTACCATATGTTCATTCATACCATATACAGATCAGCATATCATAAAATTTTCTTCACACATTCTTTTTCCTTTCCTTCCTAGCTTGTGTTGTACCTGTCTATAGTTTGAAACGCAAAACGTGAGTCGAAACTTAGTAAGTGAGCATTTTTCTGTTTAAATGCATTTCTCTCGTTCAATATTAGACACTTATTAAGTGATCTACTATTAACTAGTGGAAACCTTTTCATAAAATCTTTCATAGAACATATGCTTGCAAACTTAACAAGTAAACTTCTTTTCCATGAACATAAAAACATTTTTCATAAAACTTTTTTTCCAAGGACATTCTCATGTCTTTAAAATATTTTTCATAAAACCTTTTTAAAACAAACATATGCATCATGCAATACGTTTCTGTTCATTTGGTAGGTGACACTTACCAAGTGATCACTCTTTCCTCCTTAGGAGAGAAACCATTTCATTTGATAACTCATGAGCCAACAATTCCGTGTTTTTCTTCCATTTCAGGGAGGGCGCCACCAGCATTTCGCCTTTTGAAGCAACTTGGCCTATGTAGAGGGGGCCCATCTTGCAACCACATCCGGTCTGCATATCCTCTACAGTAGACCTAGTACATAACTCATGTGCACATTCCTTTCTCCATATTCATATGCTAGCATATTTTTTATAAAACTCAACAGACCCTAATCTGTGACTTTTCCTTTTCAAAACTTGATGTTTGTCTGTGACTTTTCCTTTTCAAAACTTGATACAAGCATATCATTTCAAAATAGTATAGACCTAGGCTTGTATTCCCTTTTTTAACTTGAAAACTTGCATAGCCCAAGTTAACAAGTTAATAAAAATATTTTGTAGGGATGACGAACCTTAAATAATTTTGGAAACATTTAAATAACACATTTCCAAATCATTTAAAATATTTGAAGGAAATATTTGAGAAATAGTAATTTCAAAATTTTGCTAAAATATTTTTAAATAAATTTTGAGCAGCAAAATAATTTTGAAAACAATTTAATATCTAAAGATAAAAGATTTTGCAAAAGCTTTTCTTCCCATTTCTAGGTTTTTCAAGAACAAAGGATATACCAATGCATAATTCATTTTCTTTATAGGGTATCATATTCTTTGTCCACATGACACATGAGTTACTTCTATATGAAGTAAGCTTGTATGATCCTTTGGTCATTACCTTAAAAATCTTCAATTAAATTAATTATCGGTTGGCCTTCCTTAAATCTGTTTCAAAATATTTTAATAAATCATTTAAATTCATTCGATAAAACCACATATTATTTAGAAATAAAAAATTTTCCTTTTCCATTATAATGCAACCATTTCCTCCTTTCTCCTCATTTTCATAAGGATTTTCTTATGATAAAGCAATTCCCACATATCTCAACATTTCTCCTTACTTCCATATGAATTTTCTTATAATAAAGCAATTTCGACATATTCCATGGTTCAGACTCGGGATGATGCATGGAACGATGGATCATCCACAATGGCCTGATAGTTCAACACTTCTTCTGTGGCCTCCCATCGGACTCCCGCTCTTTTGTAAAGCTTGGTGATAAGCGACGAGAACCAATAACTGCCTTGGAGTGCCCTCACATTGGCGCATATCTGGTTGTATAGAAGCCTCCCCACATCAATAGATAGACTAGAGTAGATGGCGTGCAAGAGAAGCGCCTATCCATAGTAACCTCGCTCACATGGGTCGATGACATAAGTCTGGCCAAGATAAATTAAAACAACATCTTCCCATGATAGCGTAGATCCCCTCGTTTGAAAGATGTCAAATGTCCTCCCATCGATTTCCACATGGGTGGCCTTTCATAGTAGTCCCAAGTGATAGCATTGATATCCCTTTCCTTTCCCTCCAATAATACCTCATATTGATCTGGGCGATCGAAATTAGGTGTCTCATAGAAAGCATTGATTCTTCGCGGTGAAACGGGACTATCTTGCTGCAAACTTTGACCCTGCCCTAATCATGCTCCATCGCATTGGTGTACAACTTCTTCACCACAGGTACAATAGCCAGCTGTGGTTGTGCAATAAATTTTTGCCAACCGTGGCGATTAAGGTCATTGACGAAATCATTAGAGGAAGAGCCGATTTTGATACCCCTCTCAAGAATCAAGTTTCGTTTTTGCAATAAGTCTGTATACCACTTAAAAGCCTGAGCTGAAACGAAGCGATTTGCATCAAAATCGATGGCGTCTTGGATTTTCTTCCTTTTGGCAGAAGATAAAGATGTCATATCTCCAATACGATCAACCAACCCACCAAGAAGGCAATCCAAAACTAATTTCAATCAATCTCCACGCCAATTCCAAACCAAATTTCAAATCACCCTTCTAATCACAAAATCTCAATCCCGAAGCACCAAATTTGCATTCAACCAACATAAGGAATCCACAATATGAAGAATACCAATCGAACCAAAGATCAAGAGGTGTTACCTAATAGATTTCTTGGAAACTTGGAAGGTTGCGGCTATCTGCACTTGCGCCAGGGTACGGATGGGTGGAGCCTAGGCAACAATCGGATGTCTTCAAAAATCTGGTGTCGACCGGAAATGGGAAATAGAATAGGTGCTGAAATTAGAGGAAGATGAAGGGAAAATGGAGAAGGAATGTATGGTAGGAATGGGGCTTAGGTTTGGAGATAGGGAGACTCGATTTAGGGATGATTTGTATGGGATCTAGAAACGAGGAAGATATAGAAATGGAATGGAAAAAAAGAAGATGAAGTGGATATGAGATTGGGAAGAAATGAGAGATTAATGGAGTTGGAAAAGAGTAGAATGGAGTTGCTAGGGCTTAGAGAGGAAGAAGGAAAAGAAAAACTGCGTCGGGGCTCAAGTTTAGGATTTTAACCCTAACCCGAGCTTTATAAACTTGTCTAGGTCGTGTTGTCCATGAATCGATGCTGGGGTGACGATGCTACGGATCCTAGGCGCCACATGCAAGTTCTGAAAAATTCAGGATCCTCATCATGGTGTCGGGCCGCCATGTTGGGGTACCACGGCGCCACTGCTTTTCAGTCGCCTTTCTGAATTTGGCCCCAAAATACTTTCTTGCTTACTCATAACTTGAACATTAGTGCTTGGAAGGAATTCACAAGGCCATCCTTGCATGACATCCACGATCTTGAGGTCTAAAGAGAAATCCTATGCATGAACAGAATTAGAAATGAGTAATGGGTTGTCTCCCATTTAGCACTAAGTTTAACATCCTCAACCCGACATCCTATTTATGATTAACCAATTCCTTCTCTATCAAACTTCCTTTTATGTGGATTGTACACTAGAAGTTCAGATCTCTTCTTAGCCTTTTCAAATAGATCAGTTAGCTTCTTTTCTTGAATTTTATAAAGACTATAGAAGAGTTATTTAAGGTCTTGAAATAATGATTGCTTCAAGATGATGCTTTCCAAGGTTACGCATTGATCAATTAAGTCATGTTGCACCTAAAATTCAGGAAAAAAAATAAAGGTTTGTTGATATGATAATTTTCAATTTTCTCAACTATATCAACCTTAATTTCTTCTTCTACTTCTTGGCTTTCCATCGACTTGGCCAATTATTCAAGCATGAATTGAGGGGCAAATTGTTCTTTTGCATAAACATATATATCATCCTTGATGCTTGTAGCAATTTTACAGCCTTCATCCAACATAGTTTCTTTTGAGTCATCCTCAATATCAGTTGAAGAAGACTCTTGAACCGTTGAATCTACCATATTGATCATAAAACATTTATCTAGATCATTCGGGAGCTGCATCGCCTTGAACACACTAAATGTGACTTGGTCAATTTGCACCCGCATGGTTAACTCTCTAGCTCGTAAATCAATTATTGCACTGCCCATTACAAGGAAAGACCGACCTAGGATAATTAGCATGTTCCGGTCTTCTTCATAATCCAGAATGATTAAATCCGCTGGGAAGATGAACTTGTCTACTTTGACTAGAACATCTTCAATTATACCCTCCGAATATACCATAGATTGATCCGCCAGTTGCAATATTACTATCGTAGGTCAAGCTTCCCCAATACCTAGTTTCCCAAAGATTGATTTTGGCATTAAATTTATGCTAGCTCCCAAATCACAAAGAGCTCTCCCAAAATACTAATTTCTGATTGTACATGGGATGATAAAGCTCCTCGGATCCTTGACCTTGGGCAGCAGCTTTCTATGCACCATGGCACTAGTCTCTTCTGTTAATGCAACCGTTTCAAATTCTATCAATCGCCTTTTCTTTGACAATATGTCCTTCTTGAATTTAGCATAACTAGGCATCTGCTCCATGATTTTGACAAGAGGTATATTTATGTACAGTTGTTTTAATACCTCCAAAAAAATTTTAAACCAATCCTCCTTTTTGTTCTTTGCAAGTCTTTAAGGAAATTGGGAAGGAGGTCTTTCATTAGTGGTCATTTCATCCTCAGTCTACTTTTGGTTTGTTTCTGGTTCCTCTGCCTCCTACGACTAATGAATAGAAGGACTAGCAGCTTCATTTTCTATTTTTGGTTGAGTTACTCCTTGTAGTTCCCTACCACTGCGTAATGTGACTACTTGCACTTGCTCTTTGCCTTTTCCTTTCAGATTTTGTTCGATATCGCTCGGCAGCGCACCTTGAGGTTGATTATTTAAAGCTAAAGCAAGTTGGCCAATTTACGCTTTTAAGTTCCTATTTGTTGTGATTTGGGATTGCCTGAATTGCATAAATAGATTTTTCAGATCTAATTTCTTTTCTTCTCAAGGAGGTGGGGTGAATTAAGCTAGTGTTGTTAATGAGAAGGCTGTTGCGTGAATCCTGGCGGCTAATTCGGCCTAGTCGGGTTATTCCATGACAAATTTGGATTTATCCTCCATCCTTGATTATAGTTGTTCAAATATGAATTTGCTGGACTTATGTGGAAGTTGCCCACATAATTAATGGACTCTGGATTGGAAGCACATTGATCACTGAGGTGGTCGAATTCTCCACACCACGTAGAATATTTTGCTGAGACAACTGTTGTGTAGAAGCCCCTATTGCGTTGACATTAGTAGGCCTTGATAAGTTTTGGATTTGCCTGGATAAAGCAATGATGTGGGCTTTTATAGATGAGACTGCATCTAATTGGAGTAAACCCCCACTTCGGATTTTGTCAGATGACAATTGATATGTATTGGCTGCCATATTCTCCAGCAGGGCATATGATTCTTGATAGCTTTTTCTTAGCAGAGAACCATTCGATGACGAGTCCACCATATGACGTGTGGTATCCTGGAGACCATTATAAAATATATAGATTTGCACCCATGGCTAAATTTCATGATGGAGGCATTTGCAGAGTAGATCTTTGAACTGATCTCACGCCTTTGATAGAGTCTCTTCTCCGTGTTGTTTGAACGAAACTATATCCATTCTGAGCTTGGCTAACTTAGCAGGAGGAAAATATTTTTCAAGAAACTTCTGTGCCAAGTCATTCCATGTGCTGAGAGAGATCGATGGCAAAGAATCCAGCCACTTCGAAGCTCTATCCCTTAATGAAAATGGAAAAGTCTGTAACCTCATTGCTTCTTCAGAGACTCCATTCTACTTGAAAGTGTTCATTGTTGGAAAAAATTGACAAAATGGGCAACGATTGTGTTTTGATGATTAAACAAACTCAATTTGAGTTAAATAAGGTACTAGTTCAATTTAACTAAGTGTTTGCAAGATTTGATAATGTGAAAATAAAGTCTGACAGATCAAGTTGATTCTCAAGTCGACGCAGGCATCGACTTAAGTTAAGTCGATCCCTAAGTCGACTCCAAATGCGACTTCAAATGGGATTTTATGGCCAGTGCTGAAACTGAAGAGCAAGAGCTGCCAAAGTTGTACTCAAAGTCGAATTCGCATGTGACTTAGGTGAAGTCGCAAATCAATCGACCCCAGATACGACCTTAAATACAATCTTATGACTAGAGCTGAAATTAAGGAGCAAGAGTTGTCGAAGTCACACTCCAAGTCGACTCTATCTACGACTTGGGTGAAGTCACAGACCCAAGTTGACTCCAGGATCGACTTCGAAGAACCCAGAACTTCCAGCGCTGAAATTGGAAATTCAGAAAGTGAAGTCGCATACTCAAGTAGACTTCACATGCGACTTGAGTGAAGTTGGACCCCAAGTTGACCTAGAAATCCAACTTGAGTCAGAATGAAGAAATATGAAGTCCAGATAATCAAATGTGCCTAATTTAGTCATTCAAGATAGTATATTACTCAAGGAAAAATCTTTGAGCTACCTCTATGAACTGCAATATCAAATTGTTCTAAGTTCAAGATATGAAGCAAGCCTCCAAGAAAAGATGAACACATCGAGTTCCAAGATTAAACTTTCAAGATTAAAAATATCAGTGGAGGAACAAGATGTGATGAATATCAAGCTACGAAGATCACTTTCAAGAAATCAAAGTTCCAACAAGTATATACAGAAAGTGAAATCGCACCCAAAGTCGATTTCACTTACGACTTGGGTCAAGTTCAAGACCAAGTTTACCTGAAGCAGGAACTTGGAATATTGTTGAAAACTGAAGTCACACCCAAAGTCGACTCCAGCCTGTGACTTGGGTGAAGTCGCACCTGAAGTCGACTTCATCTACGACTTGGGTTACAACGGTCGAAAAAATTTGAACATTGGTGCATTAAATGCGAGCCACCTACCACCAAAGTTCAAATTTCATCCACCATTATAAATATGCATTCAAGTGAACGTACTAAACAAGTGATAGAGCATAAACTGTGATTCAACTACATCATTTTCAAGCATTAAGTGATCAACATAAGATTTCAAGGGAAGAATGAAGCTTAAACTTGCTGCATGCTTTAACACTATTCAAAGCTTTTCTTCTATAAGTTTTTCCATGAGATGAATCTACCTACACAATCTGTAAAGTGGAGATTTCTTTATTTGATTCATTGTTTGTATATGATACTTGGTTTGATATTGGTGTTTTGAACCAAGTGATAACAAAGTAGTATTGTGACTCGAGTGAGACTCGTCACCTACTTGTGTTGTGATTTGTGTTTGCCTCATAGAGCTGAAATCTATAAGAGAGCTGAAGCTCTATTTGTATTTGTGAAATATATAGTAGAACCTAAGTCACAAGAGGTGTAAGCTTGGAAGAGTGGAGTAGGAGAGGTTGCCCGAATCACTATAAAAACTTGCCTATTGCTATGATTTGCATTTCAATTTTTGTTGTATTATTACTCTCCATATCTAAATTGGGGTAAATTTTTGCTTAAGTGAAAAATTTTAAATAACCAATTCACTCCTCCCCTCTTAGGTAATTGCCATAAATTTGGGACTAACATTCATGATTTGCAAGAAGTTGTGCAGTTAGGGGTGTGGATCTTCAGAAGGTAGACCTCCAAACTGCCTGATGGATTGGAGCATTTGGAATACCACAGGTTTGATTTTGAAGTTGTTGGTGTCGATAGGAGGAGGTTGAATGCTAGTCTAGACTACATTTTGTCCTAATTCAATGAGATCCCAAATAGGTTGGTCCAAATCATTTTGTGGTGGATGAATTGGAATCTTAACCCATTGATTCCCATGCTGATCTGCATGAAGATTTTCATCTTGATTCCCAATGTGCTCCATTGTATGAGTTTGATCCTAGCTTCTTTGCACTTGCGACATCTTCTCAAATAAGTTCTTTCTGGCTTTGGATCAAATGATATAATATTGTCCTTACCAACCCTGCCTCGGCGCGTACAAAAGCAATGAGCCCTGCGAAAACTAATTCAACTGCGCTAAACTGGAAACTACTAAACTAAAAAAGTTGTAAAATGAACTATGGTTACAAAATTATACAAGAAAGCAATAGAACTAACAATAATTAGTTATCACCGAATATCCCTGGCAAAGACGCCAAAAATTTGACGAGCTGTGTATATATTTAATTAAGATGCTCGTTTTAACACAAACATATATGCCGATCAAGTAATAAAGAGTGAGTAAAGTATCGTTCCCACAAAGATATGACCCAACTAGTGTTATTAATCAGTTTAGTTTCTTTTCGTGATTGGGAAAAGATTTCATAGATAAATTCGAAAAGGAAAAATAAGTAAAATAAATAGAGGAGAATTTAACGAAAGAGCTAAAATACAAAAGAGGATTTATTAAATTGGGATGACAGATGGGATAGTTGGGAATTCTTGAATCTAAACTATATCGAATTAGTTCCTTTTCTTTAGATTGTGCAGAGATTTCCTAGTCCAAGTTTAATGATATTTATATAATATATATATATATTCTAACACATATAAAGCTAATTACATAACACCTAATTGCTATGTTCCCATGCAATTAAACCAAATAGAATTGATCGAAACATAACCTGAAAGAAACTCATGCCCTACACATGGATCTAGCAGGAATTTTCCTTTTCCAAGGATGAATCTTGCAATTAAATATCTTACAAGGTAGTTAATCTTGTAAAAGACATTAAATGACTTATGTAAGGGTAAATCCACTTAGCACAATTATGCAATAAATCAAATATTCATTTCTGAATCATAAAGAACCAAAATAATATAGTTAGATCTCAATTCATCTCAACTTCCCATCTATGGAAGTTTAACTCAAGAACATGGCGTCAAATCCCATTAAACCCAAAGTGAATGTATTCCCAAAACAGAGAAAAGGAAAGAGATGGAGAAAAAGAAAAACTAAAACTTGTGAGCTTCCATCGACGAGATCAGATCTCTTCTTCGGATGCATTGGAAACGGAAGTCCTTTTCCTTCTCTTCTTGGCTGCTCCATTGGTTCTCTCTCTACCTACCACGAATCCCTAAGTAAGTATTTAAGTTCCCCTTGGTCCGTATGAAACACGTGCGGACAAGCACGTGTGCGGATTCACCATGGCGCCTAGGCGCCAACTCCTTGGAGGCTGCATGACTTATAAGCTTTTCGACATCTCTCTGTATGGTAGTGAAGCGGCCTAGACACCCCAAGTTGGCGCCTAGGTGTCATCTCACTGGAAGCTTTTCATCGTGTGAGGTTTTGGAACATCTATCTAAGGCTTTAGGTTGGCGCTTAGGCGCCAGCCTGCTTGTTTCTTCACTTTGCTCGATTTTTCACTCAATTCACTCGCATGTAGATAGTTGCCCGTCCTTCCTGCAAAATCAACTAAAACTAAATAAATAAACTATGAATGCCTATTTTGTACTAAAAATGCATTAAAACTACATATTGTTCCTAAAATGCAAAGTGAGTGAAAACTAAGCTAAATGAGTGCAAACTAACCACATTCTCTTGGGCTAACATGCAAAACTAGTCTGAAATGGCCAATAATAACTCGTATTTTTGCGAGTTTTCAAACCCGAGGCACTAGGGTTAGCCATTGGAGTAGTGGAATAGAGAAGGTTGTCTCAAACCACTATAATATCTTGAATTTACTTTTCCTTTTATATTATTCATATTTTTTTTATTCAAGGGGATTAAACTCATAAGAAGTTAAGATTCTAATAATAAAAGAATTTTTAAGAACCTAATTCACCCCTCCCCTCTTGGATTTTGTCCCAAACTTGAGACAAACAAAAAGATGACTTGGTTGATGATGTGGCTATTACTAATTAACTAAGCAAAATGGATGACAAGCTAGTGTGAAATAGTTGTCAGGTTAAGCCCATTAAAAACCTACTCAGACTTAGCAGTTCGATTTAAAAAATTAAAGATGGTAATTTTTATTGTAAGATACACGATTCATTAAAAAACTACTTGTCCATAAAAAACTACTTCCCACATGACACTTAGCACAATCTTAGCCTTTGATATGTGATGTTGTGCAAAACTAAGCTACTTGAGGTCAATTTGGGACATTTAAGACTCATTTTCTTTGTTTTTTTCTTAGTACTGGAGGGGTTGACTCCACCTAACAAGACTTAAAAATAAGAACTCCAATGGTAGAGGTCATATAATCATAGAATTTGAGTCATAAAAGGTGCAAGAGAAAAACTTATGTAAGAGTAATATAATAAGGATAATTTGCAAATATATCTCCTTAGTTTGACTATAATTATAGATTTACGAGGCCTCATCATTTCAGACTGATGTCAAATAGAGTCTACAATACATTTTTTGTTTTTAAAATTTCTTTGTGGATGCGGTGAAATGGTCAAATGGATAAAACAAATATATTTAACTAATATTCTCTTTGGTTCGAGCTAATATGTAGGCATGGTTTTTGGATTGATGATGAACTGATGGTAATGATGTACATTTGGTGGTATAAAATTTGATTACATGTTCGTCAAATTAATTAACTGCAAATTAGAATTTAATTTAATGGTACTTATTGATTTATAGTGATTATTTACGTTTATAGATATTAGGAGATTTAATGGAATAAATTGTGGATTGATGAATTTTAGCATACTTTTATTAGATTACAAAAGTTAGCAAAGGTAATAATTATTTTATTTTTATTTTATATAAGGATAAAAGAGGAATTTGATATAGTAGAAAAATGTTTTTTAGCAGGCAATTGAAATGAAAGTAGAATTTTGTCATTTAATATTGAATTTTTGTAGTCTTTGAGACAAAGTGGATTTAAATGTATTTTGTTGGAAGAGTCTAAGAAATGTTATTTGGCCATCAGTTATTTATATGTGTGGCGCCCCGAACCGAGGTGCCTAGAAGCCTTACTCCGGGATCGTTTTGATTGGTAAACGTGACTCAGGATTGTTGCCCTGATCACACGGCAGGATTTTTTTTTTCATCCATACATGAAAAATTTTCATCATTTGTCTAACATGAAATATATTTCACATATCATAGTCATAAACGCAAAATTGTTTCATAAAGCAAAAATATCATTTACATCTCCAAATTATCATCATGGTCTTTACATAGAGTTTACATCAAAAACTACATAACCCTTGGCATGCTGCCTTCATCATCATTTCCTGTCTGTTGTTGCAAAAGCATGGGTGAGTAATAATGCTCAGTAAGCAAGCTATACATAATTTTTTTTCAATCATTTTCATGCACTTTATAAAATGCAAATGCAATGCATTCATAGCATTCATGACATTCCTTTGGATGCGACGCTAGCTAAGCGCCCACTCCATACATGCTCCCATCTCAGGGAGGTCGCCGCCGGCCTGGGCCTATTAAGCAACTTGGCAATAGCGAGGGGGACATCCGGTCCACTTACTACCTCGACTAAGTCCTATTCCTCGTGCACATGCTCATTCATACACATGCCGGCATGATATTTGCAAATCATAAATAATTTCACAAAAAGCATTTAATAAATAATTTCACAAAACGAACTTCAGTTCATGTAAAGCAGTTATAGGTATGGCCAACCTTAAATAAATTTCATAAAGCAACTTGCAAACAATTTCAAGCATTTTAGAAATAATTTGCAAAATATATAACTTGCTTACCTTTTCAGGATGTGTCTTCAATCTTCTCTTTTCCTTTTCCTATTTAAGGAGAAATGATATTTTCATTTCTTCTATCCAAGCTGCTTCCTATGCATGTTCTATATTATTTGGGCATTATTTCTTTATGTGGATATTTTTATCCATAGGTTCTTCCAAATTTTTCATCATCATATTTAATTATAAATCTCAAAATTTCTTAAAAATACGCTGTTCACTGTAGCCAATCGCTGTAGCAAAATTACTATAGCAAAATTACTGTAGCCAAATTACTGTTCACCGTGGTTACTGTTCGCAGCCCTAATTTTCTACCTATTTTTTTATTTTTAAAATTAATTAAATTAAGCTAAATTAATCTTAGCCCTTGATTTATGATTTGGATGAATTTTGGCCATTGATTTGGTCATGATACACCCCCTGCACGACCTGACCAGCTGCTGTATTGCATTTAATTTTTTTAATTTTTATTTATTAATTTTAATTAAAGTCAAATACATAATTAATGAAAAAGTGAAGTTACTTTTTCACTTTGCATTTGACGTTTCATCTTGACCTTTGATTTATGATTTTTGATTAATCTTGGACCACTCATCATGTTTATCATGAATTTTTAACCATCCATAAAAAATTTCATCGATTTCCGCCGCCCGGTTTGCAAGTTATGAATTTTTTTCTATTTTTTCACAAAAATCCAAACTTGGATTAAAATTTCCAAAAGAATTGCTATTTTGTCTTGTAGTGATTAAATATCTATTTTGTCTTGTAGTGATTTTGTCTTGTAGTGATTTTGTTAATCCAAGTGATTAACTCTTAATCACGTGTCTTAGCCCTTGGTTACTATTCACATGCACTATTCACGGGGTTAAATTCCTAATTGCATTATTTCAATCTCCAATACACATATTCATTAATATAATTCATGAATTTTTATTTATTCATAAAATAATTACAAAATTACAAGTGTCGAAATGACGCGTATACGGTCAAAGTAACGCGTATATGGTCAGGGTTCCACAATTCTCCCCCCCTTACAATAGGTTTCCTCCCGAAACCTATCTTTCTTCGAATAATTGAGGGTACTTTCTTTCAACTTCTTCCCGTAACTCCCATGTGGCTTCGGATTCTGAATATCGATTCCATTGAACTTTTACATACTCAATTTCTCTGTTCCGAAACTTCTTGATCTTGAAATCCAGTATCTTGATTGGCCTCTCCTCATAGTTCAAGTGTTCTTGTATTGGTAAGTTCTCCGCTATCAACACATGGGTTGGATCTGAAACATATTTCCTGAGCATGGAGATGTGAAACACATTGTGGATGGCACTAAGGGCTGGTGGCAGAGCTATTATATAGGCTAAATTGCCTATCTTTTCCAAAACTTCAAAGGGCCCAACATATCTTGGGTTTAATTTTCCCCTCTTTCCAAACCGGGTGACTCATTTGAATGGCGTTACTTTAACAAATACGTGATCCCCAACTTGGATATTTAAATCCCTTCTTTTGCAATCGGTGTAACTCTTTTGCCTGCTCTGGGTTGTGAGTATACACTGGCGAATCACTTGGACTTTTTCCGCCATTCTCTTTGAGAGGTCTGGAGCCAATTTTCTTTCTCCTACTTCATCCCAGTTTAGAGGAGTTCTGCATTTCCGTCCATATAAAGCTTCAAATGGGGCCATTTGAATACTTGCTTGATAACTATTGTTATAAGCAAATTCTGCCATAGCCAAATATTCATCCCATGATCCTCCAAATTCTACTGTGCACATCCTCAGCATATCCTCTACTATTTGATTTACCCTTTCTGTTTGCCCATCAGTTTGAGGATGAAATGCTGTACTGAATTTCAGCTGTGTACCTAAGGTTTGATGTAAACTTTTCCAAAATCGAGATGTAAAACTAGAATCTCGATCGGAAACTATTGACTTAGGTACTCCATGCAGTCTCACTATCTCCTTATAATAAATTTTAGCCAGTCGCTCAGCAGTAAAATTTTTCTTGATGGCTAGGAAATGAGCTACCTTTGATAATCTATCTACTATGACCCATATAGCATCATTTCCATTATGGGTTCTTGGCAACCCTTCAATAAAGTCTATAGTAATATCATCCCATTTCCATTCTGAAATTTCTAGCGACTGTAATTTTCCAGGGGTTCTTTGATGATCAGCCTTAACCCTTTGACATGTTAGGCACTTAGCCACATATTCAGCAATTTCTCTCTTCATATTATTCCACCAATACATCTTTTTGATGTCTTGATACATCTTAGTGCTACCTGGATGCATCGAAAATGGAGAGAAATGTGCTTCTTTCAATATTTGTTCCTTTACTTCCTCTTGATCAGGTATACACAGGTGACCCCTATATCTGTATATCCCCTGTTCATCTTGTATGTATTTACTGGGATTTTTCTTAATTATTTTCTCCACATAATTCTTGAAATTCCCATTTTCTTGTTGAGTCATTTTAATTTGCTCAAATAAATTTGACTAGATTTGTAATCGAGACAATCTTACTTGTACCCCTGGAGGGATTACAATTAGCTCTAATTGTCTCAATTCTTGTAGTAGTCCTTCTTCCTTTGTGATGAGATGTGCTAAGCTAACATTTCTACTTAGCGCATCGGCTACTACATTGGCTTTGCCTGGATGATATAAAATGTCAAGGTCATAATCCTTGTGTAACTCAAGCCATCTTCTCTGCCTCATATTTAACTCCTTTTGAGTAAAAATATACTTAAGGCTCTTATGATCAATATAGACCTCACATTTAACTCCATATAAATAATGTCTCCAAATTTTCAAGGCAAAGACTATTGCTGCCAATTCTAAATCATGGGTTGGATAGTTTACCTCATTTGGCTTGAGTTGTCGGGATGCGTATGATATAAATTTTTCATTTTGCATCAGTACACATCCTAATCCTTTCTTTGAGGCATCACTATAGATCACAAACCCTTGCTTTTCCATAGGTAGTGTTAGAATTGGAGCTTTTACCAGTCTTTCCTTTAATTCCTGGAAACTATTCTCACATTCCTGTGTCCATTTATACCTAACTCCTTTTCTTGTCAGCTTTGTGAGTGAAGCTGACAATTGTGAGAATCCTTCCACAAATCTTCTGTAGTAACCAGCTAGCCTTAAGGAACTTCTTATTTCCGTGATATTTGTTGGTTGTGGCCACTTTGTTATTGCCTCAATTTTTTGAGGATCTACTTGTATTCCCTTCTCGGATATAATGTGGCCGAGAAAGGCTACCTGTTTCAACCAAAACTCACATTTCTAAAATTTAGCATATAATTTCTCTCTTTGAAGAATTTCCAACACTATCCTTAAATGCTTCTCATGTTCTTCTTCTGTCTTTGAATAAATCAATATATCATCAATGAATACCACCACAAATTGATCTAGAAATTCTCGAAAAATTCTGTTCATCATATCCATAAACACAGCTGGGGCATTCGTTAGTCCAAATGGCATGACTAAGAATTCATAATGCCCATATCTTGTTCTGAATGCTGTTTTATGGATGTCCTTTGGACATATCCTTAACTGGTGGTAACCTGACTGCAAATCAATTTTTGAAAATGTAGAAGCTTCTTTCAATTGATCAAAAAGATCATCTATTCTTGGAAGTAGGTACTTATTTTTTACTGTTACTTTGTTCAATTCTCTGTAATCAATACAGAGTCTCAAACTCCCATCCTTTTTTCTTACAAATAATACTGGAGCTCCCCAAGGTGATGCACTGGGTCTAATAAACCCCTTTTCTAATAAATCTTGAATTTGTACTTTTAACTCAGCCAATTCGGCTGGTGCCATCCTATATGGGACTTTAGATATTGGGGCTGTCCCTGAAATAATTTCTATCTCCATATCCATTTCTCTTTCTGGTGGTAAATTACATAGCTCTTTTGGAAAAATATATGGAAATTCCTTTACCACTGGGATTTGTTCCATGGGTACCCCATCTCTTATTGTATTTATAGAGACCAGATAAGCTGTACATTGTTGGCGTATCAGCTTAGCTGCTTTCATAGCTGATACCATCCTTATTGTGTTTTCTGGCTGTCTTATTTTACTGATCTCTATTTCATCTTTTGGTACTTCAAATTGCACCTTTTTATTTCTACAATCAATTGTCGCACCCCATTGACTTAGCCAATCCATCCCTAATATGACATCAAACTCTGTCATAGGTAATAGGATGAGATCAGCTTCCAATATTTTTGTTCCTATCCTGATAGGACATGCTTTGCAGATTTGATTTATACTTGCCAATCTATATACTGGGGATTCTACATGTATAGTACTACTAGTTTTCTCAACCCGAAGTGTGTGTGTGACTACAAATTGGTATGATATAAACGAATGCGTAGCTCCGGAATCAAATAAAGCTACTGCAGAATTTTCCAAAATGTAAATCATACCTGTAATTACTTTGTCCTCCATCTCTTGTGATTCTATCCGGGTGAGGGCTTGGACACGCACTGGGTTGGTAGTAGTACCGGGTCGATTAGCGATGGCGGGGACTTTTTGCTGGGCCGGCCTCCCTCGAGCTTGTGCTCCTTGTGGCTTATTCGGACAATTGGGTGAAATGTGTTCGACCTGACCACAGTTAAAGCACTTTATTATCTTGGCTTCGTCGATCCCGCAATCCCGGGCCACATGACCCGTTTGGCCACATTTGTAGCATTTTCCCGTTCCCTATAAACATTCGCCTGAATGGCGCTTGTGGCAAGTGTTGGAAACAATGCTTCAAAACAAAACAAATTGATCAGATATTGTGTTTTGATGATTAACAAAGACTAACTTGAGAATCTATTAAGGACTAATGAGTTTGATATGTGTTTTAAGGAAGTTAGGTAGCCAAGTCGATCCCCAAGTCGACTTGGACTTCGACTTAGGATGAAGTCGATCCCAAAGTCGACTCACATATCGACTTGAGAAAGAACCTCAAAAGGCCAAGTGATCTGACAGGTGAAGTCGCAGGTCAAGTCGACTCCACATGCGACTTGGGTAGCCAAGTCGCAAACGAAGTCGACCTCACTATCGACTTCAAACGTCAAAAAGTGTCCAGCGCTGATTTTGGGGGGACAAAGCTGCCCAAGTCGCAGACCAAGTCGACTCCATGTGCGACTTGGGTGAAGTCGCAGACCAAGTCGACTCCATCCGCGACTTGAGAAGTTCAGACTTCAAAGTTGCAGTTTTCAAGTCATTCAAGAGGACTCCATCTCTCAAGGTCAAAGCATGGGTTCCAGAAAAACATCAAACCAAGTCTATCAAGTCCAAAGGAATTAAGATGAAGATCAAGTAAGTCGAATTCAAAGTTAATATTCATGGCCAATATCAAATCAAGTCTATCAAGCTAAAAGACAAAGATACAAGACTCATAAAGATTCA